>CM065377.1:60441682-60766682 GCA_033060915.1 Euryodendron excelsum | reverse complement strand
CAAAGCTCAGGACTCCGGATGTTGCTCTTTGCTCAAAATTTGAACTTTTATTTCGCTTTTTTGCATTTCTTGCTACTGATATGTGGCACTCTCTCAAGAGTCACAAGACTCTTGCCAATAGAGTAAGATCTTGTTGGACTTATTTCATCTTCCAATTGTAATTCGCCTTTCACTTTCCAGGATGGGCCCACTGCAACTCGAACATTGGATTTGGCCTCTACACTTGAAGTGGGTCATGGCAGTGTGCGTCCTGCTGGTGAAGCTGATTTGAACACTTATAACCATAGGTCGGTTCTGACTATTGCATTCCAATTCACTTTTGAGAACCACTTTCGCGACAATGTGGCTGCAATGGCTCGCCAGTATGTACGTAGTGTTGTGGGCTCTGTTCAGAGGGTTGCCATGGCTATTGCTCCTTCCCGGCTTAGTTCCCATTTGGGCCCAAAACCACTGCCTGGTTCTCCTGAGGCTCTTACCTTGGCCCGGTGGATTTCCAGGAGTTACAGGTATGACTTTGAATCATCTCTCAAAAATGAAATATTATTCTAATCTCTTCTACTTCTTGCTTACTGCTGCAAAGATGTTATAATGTTTTCAGAATTCACACTGGGGCAGAGCTCCTACGAGTTGATGACTCTCAAGCGGGTGATGCTGTCTTGAAACAACTTTGGCACCATTCAGATGCAATAATGTGCTGCTCTGTGAAATTGAATGTAATTTTTATCTCATTTCGAACTTTCATCTGTCTTTCAATGTATAGGACTTTGTCAAATTTGCTTTTGCTTCTACAAAAAGGAGACCTCCTAACATGATGTTCAAAACGATAATGGCAGGCATCTGCAGTTTTCACCTTTGCAAACCAGGCAGGGCTCGACATGCTTGAAACTACTCTTGTGGCCCTTCAAGACATAATGCTCGATAAGGTTCTTGATGAAGGGGGTCGGAAGATCCTACTCGCGGAGTTTTCAAAGATCATGCAACAGGTAAAGACTACTGACACCTGGTGTTGGTTTTTGCTTAATTTGTCTATTCCAAAGCAGAAACACCCGAAATTGAGTATTATTGCAATGCTTTATACAGATAAGACTAACCTATTTTGTTTGTTATAGGGATTTGCCTATTTGCCGGCCGGGATATGTGTATCTAGCATGGGCAGGCCAGTGTCTTATGAGCAAGCCATTGCATGGAAAGTTCTCAACGATGATGATTCGAATCACTGCTTGGCTTTCATGTTCATAAACTGGTCTTTTGTGTAAGGGAAACAGATACTCCCAAGACTTGGGAGCATTAGCTCTCTTAAGTTATATGTATGTCTATTTTGTTGAAAACTCAAATGACGTGAATTTAGATCATATGGCAGGATCTGATGAAAAACTTCGCCTATCTATATATATGTATGCATGGTTTTGTATCACAGGTGTGTAGCTTAATTGGCATGGTTCTGCTGTCCATCTCTTTTAGTGAATTATATTATATGGCTGGATCTGATGAGAACTTGGTCTATCTATATCTCTCTCTCTCTCTCTCTCTCTCTCTCTCTATATGCATGGTTTTGTATCACAGCCGTGTAGCTTATTGGGCATGTATCTGCTGTCTATTTCAGTCCTCCAGAATGTCGTGGGATATTGGTTGAAATTTTAATTACATTGCACCTTCTGTAACTGTGCTATTGGATTGTTTCTGGTCATTTTTTCATCAGAGAACAATTAGTGGTATAGTCATTGAACCATCATGCTGTCTATTGCTTTCTAGTTGAAGAATTGGTTCTTAATTCCATATGCAAGGACTCGGGACTGTTCCAAGCCTTTTTTTATTACCCCCTGTATAGCGTGTTTAGTTGCTGGGATCAGAATAAAAGAAAAATATTTTAGTCATGGGGACAAATTGATTGTCATTTTCATATTTTCGGAAACTAGACAATGAGGCGTTGGAAAACATTATTACTTTCAAATCATTGTCATCTTCAAACTGAAAACAGTTTTGAAATTATTTTTAAAATGGGATCTTTTCAAAAAATTTTGAAGACAGTTATTGCAAATAGTTTGCCAAAAAAGTTTTATATATTAAATTTTTACAGTAGAAAACAGATTTCGAAGCAAAATAAAACTTGTGTTCCTCTAGTTTGTTTTTCATTTCCCAATAACCAAAACTGCAGTACATACTGTTTGCTTTCCAAATATCTGGAGTTGTCGAAGTTAAGTTAAAATTTTCAGTTTTTAAAGTTTAAGCAGATAAAACTGTAAATTGTCACATTTTTATTCACCTTTACGATTTTTTTTGCTAAATTCCTCATCCAACAATACGAAATTCTGTAGTTTGCAGAACGGTGATGAATTGTAGGCAAGATCGTTTTAAATTGGTATAGTTGTAAGTTGATTCTTGTAAACTATTCAATTGTTTAGAGTGCTTGGATATTGGGCTGGACTAGGTCTCGTGGTTTTTTCGCTTTTAATTTTTACGCAAAAATTGTGTGTTCTTGTATGATTGGTTTACTATTTATTCATGCAATTTAAATTAGTTTGTGATTAATTAGATTAATTAACATGCTAGGGTTTGTTTGATAGGACTTATTTCAAACTTTTTTGGCTTGTAAGGGAAAAAGCTAATTTTTTTTTTAGCTTTTTTACTTTTTTTTTTTTTTGCTTTTCTGCTAGTCTTAGCTTATAAAAATAAAAATAAAAAATTAGTTTTTCTTTTGCTTATAAGCCCAAAAAAAAAGTAAAATAAAAAAAGTTGAAAAACACTGTGCCAAACGGCCCTTATTATTAAGCACACCTCCAAATGACCATAGATCCAAGTAGTTCAAAACATTCAATTGATATCAAAACAGGACACTTAAAAATAATTTTATTTTTAAAGAGTGATGTTCTAATTATTTGAATTCATGAATTTATCACACAATGATAACTCTATCACTAAATTTCCATTGTTTGATGGAACTAACCATGCGTACTAAAAAGTTCGCATGAGAGGTTTTTTCAAATTCATAGATGAGGGAGTTTAGCTTTCAGTTCCTTATAGTTGTATTCCCCTCACCACCACTTTAACTACCACTACTGAAAAAGAAGTACAAGGTTGGGATACAATTAATTATGAAAAATGGTTAGAAAAAAAAAAGAGTATCAATATCATTTTAACACTCTTGCGCATGATGAATTTAGACATGTGTCAACGTATAAGACTGCTAAAGAGACAAGAGATATACTTGAAGTTAGGGAACTACTACTGTCAAAATCGCAAAATTCCAAAGATTAACAACTAACTTTGAAAACTTGAGGATGGATAACAAATGAGACTTTGATCAATTTTATGCAAAATTAAGTGATATTGTTAACTCAAATTTTAATCTTGGTGAAATGATCTTATCTTCAAAAGTTGTTCGAAAATTTTTAAAATCCTTACAGGATAGATTCCAAGCCAAGTTTATTGATTTAAAAGAAAATAGAGATATTGATTCTATAAAAGTAGAGGAGTTAGGTGATTTTTTACAAATGTATGCAATTAATGCAAATAAATGTGTTGCTTTGAAAACTATTCAAAAAGAGATAAATAATATCTCAGATGAGGATGACTCTGAATTAAGAGATGAGGAAATGGCTTTTATTGTAAAAAAATTCAAGAAATTTTTTAGAAACAAGAATAAAAGTCAATTCTCTAGTTTTGATAAGAACAAAGGTCAATCATCTAAGTTTAATAAGAACAAAGAAAAACTTTTTTGATAAGAATAAATCCGGAAAGAATTCTAATAAGAATGGTGGAAAACAAATCACAAAAATTTCAGTGCTTTGAATGTCATGAGTATGATCACTATGATAAGAATGCCCAAATAAACTGAAAAGAAAGATCAAGGAGTTTACTATAATTTGTGATGATTCAGATCCTAAAGATGATAATGAGCTGAAATTGAGCAAGAATCAGGTAATTTTACTTCTTTTATTACATTTGTACATGATGGTTCATCTCATACTCTATGAAACTAAAAGTCAAGGTAAATCTGATGAGATTGAAATTGATGATAATGAAAAGAGTGATCTTTAATCAATTATATTCACAGTATCTTAAATTAAACTACGTTAATGGAAAACATGGTTTCAAATTAATTTTTTTTTTAGAAAAAGTTGATAAACTGTAAAAGGAGGCCGTTGAAGCTCCTACTCTTATTAGTCAATTAAAAGCTCATCGAGTTACATTATCTGATAAACTGATTTCTTCTGGGAAAGACATCATTCTTGTGCTGAAACTAGAAAAGAACTTGAAGATAAGATTGCAAAACTTGAAATTGATTATGCTAAAGCAAACGATGTCTTCAAGAAGATTGATGAATTCTGGAGTACTTAGAGAAGTACAACAAACATGACTTGAATTTATTCTAATGAAGCATGATTTTCAAAGCAAAAACCCAAAGTTGTGAAGCCTCATGCATCATCGTCTAAAGGTAAGAGCATGTATGTTTCTTTAAAGAATAATTGTGATTTTTTTATGACCCTTATCCTTCTTATACTACACAATTTTTTTCCACTTGTCATTTCTCACATGTTGTGTTTACATAGTATACGCTCTAGACATATGAATGGTGATAAATCTTTTTTCACTAATCTTGATGATTATGATGGTGGTTTGGTGACCTTTGGTAATGGCAACACTTCTAAAATTGTTGAAAAAAGAAGTGTATTTGTTGCAGGTATACTAAAGTTGAATGATGTATTATACGTTAATGGCTTGAAAGTAAATCTTATTAGCATTAGTCAACTTTTTTACGCAGGCATGAAGTTCACTTTTCAAAAGCAAAATATTTCACTGTAAGTATGAATGGTAAATGTGTGATGACTAATATTCGAACTTTATGTAATTGTTATGGAATTGTGTATGATAGTGGAGTTGTGCGTAACTCTGCAAAGGTCGATGATACCGAGTTATGACATAAGAGATTAGGTCACATAAATTTCAAAAATCTATATAGATTATCTAGTTAAGAACTGATTATAGGGATTCATAAACTATAGAGAAATCTACAAGTGTTGTGTGTGGTCTATGTTAAATTAAAAAAAAATTAAGATTGCACATGAAGAAATTAATCATATCTCACCAAAATATCATCTTGAACTTGTGTACTGAGATTTGATGAGTCTCATGAGAACAGAAAGTATATGAGGCAACTGTTTTGGATTTTTGTAGGAAAATTTTTTTTGGAATTACAATAAGGTCGGCTAATCATGAGCAAGTTACATGGCTAAATTCTATCAACTTCTCGTAATGGATGGCTAATGGAAGGTAAGAATTGGCACAAAGAAAAAGAAAGAGTTGTAAGTATAGCAATTTTTTTAGTTTTTTTTTTCCCCCGGGGGGGGTTAGTGATACTTAGTTTTTTTTAGGGGTGTTAGTGTAATTAACACCAAAACAGTGAAGAATATTTATAAAACTTGAAAACACAAGCCAATCAACCATTGTAATCATCAACCAATGAAGAAACAGACGGTGCTAATCTATGCATCTGATCCTCTTTAAATATAGAGGTAATTATATTTTATCTTTTTATTATTTGAACTAAAATTAGACGATCTTTATTTTAAAGCGAACACATGACTTCTTTGTGATTTGAATTAATTTGTAAAATGGATAGAAATAATTAGATTTAACAAAAAATTTATCGTAGGGTAATTTTATCATTTTATCTTTAGAAATTAAAACATCAAAAAGACAATTTGGCCCTTTTATGCCAAAATAAAGAGTTGTCTTTTGAAGGTTTTTTTTTTTTTGGGTTATTTCACCAAATTACCTTTTTGACGTTTTAATTTGAAGATATAAAATGACAAAATATCTCTATGAAAAAATTTTAATAAAATTTAACGATTTTCATGCATTTTGCAGATAAGTTCAAATCATAAAGAGTCATGTGTTCACTTTTAAATCACAGGAGGTCATTTAATTTTGGCTCAAACCTCAAAAGAAGTAAAATGTAATTACCTCTCATAATATTCTATTTATATAGCTCAAATATCCTCTTTGAAATAGGATTTATGGATTTTTCCCTCTCATAGTATATTTATTTAACATTAATATTAATTGTAGTTTGGTATTTCAAATGTGATGCGAAGAAAAGTTCTTGACAAAACAGAAAAAGTTTTGTGTAGCTTCTATATAAAGCCACAGTAACTTGAAAGTAATTTTCATGCATGTAAGAAAAGTTAGAAGTAATGTGGGAAATTACAAATTGAGTGCTTATGGGACTGTCTCGAAGAAAAATTATGCCCCAATTATTTTTTTTTAAAAGAATTACAAAAAGGGTGAAGTTAAGAAATAGATCTAAGCAAGGAGATTCGAACTTCTGACCTCTTTAATGGAGATCAAGAACTCTGACTAATTAGGTTAGCCCTTGTAGGTTATTGTGCCTCAGTCATTGCAAATTTACAATTGTTCTCCACGGCCTACTAATCATGTTTTAAATTAAATTAATTGAGTGAATCAGTTGTCTTAGTGGTCGAGCTGCTTTGGATTTACTTATTCAACAAGAGTTTGAATCCCGCTAACTTTTTCTCCTTCCCACTATTGTCTTGTATAAATAAAAAAAAAAATTAAACTAATTTAGCATCGAGATGACACTTGTTGCGGTAAAAAAGAAATTCAATGCACGAGACTCACCTCACGCCTATTTCATGTTTCTTTTTTCTTTATTGTTTTGGCATTGAAAATGAAATATGTAGATTAATTACTTTAAACATTCTTCAAAAAGTATTATTTTTCAGTACTACAAAATTATTTGTAGAAGGTTTTATTGCACTTACGTTAGAATCGAAGTTTAAATCTCACGAAGTGCGTCGGCGTTGAAGATTGTATTTAGTTCCACTAAGTGACTATAGAGAAGTACTACTTCACAATACCACAAATTTATTTGTGAAAAATCCTATTACACTTACGTCAAAATTAAAATTTAAACCTCACTAAGTATCTAAATATTAAAAAATATATTTAATCTCACTAAATAATTATAGAGAGTCAAACTTAAATATTGAGTTCCTTATTTGCTAACCCACCCCAGCCACTCAGTGGTGACTATTTTCATATTTCAAATATATAAACACTAGCCAAGATAAAACAACCTTATCATTGGATCAAGCTTCCTCTTCTCAATTGCTGATATATATATATATATATATATAGGCTAAACTTTAAATGGAAGAGAAGCAATAATTAAGGGACTGGAGAGTACATGGAGTCCTATCTCAAAGTCAACTAAGGTGGGTCCAATCCTGACCATGCTGATTTATGTGGTGAAGTCACCTGTAACAATTTTAGCACGGCAAAATATCACAATCCACAGACAGGAAGGGTATGGCAGAGATGGTCCCCGCACTATCTCCTCAAATATCACATCCAATGAAACAAACTTTTCCTGTAATTCCAGCATATGGGTAATTGTGGCAAGAGAAATGATAACGTCACAAGCGGTGTTCCATTAGCCGCTAGTTAACGGCCGCTACATCAATCCACTACGAGTGTCGTTGGCCTTCCCCTCACGACAAATGCTACCGTCAGGCACTTGCAAAAAAAACCCGCAGGCCGCTCCATATCAGCAGAAATCCATCAAAAGTGTTGAGACCCGATGTGTATCGTTAGCCGCGTAGTATTCACCAGTCGTGATTGATGTTAGCACAGTTCCAATGTCATAGTCAATGGACATGATTCTTTTCGGGCAGGTTCAAGCAGGCTAACACTGCGGTGTAGTAGGCCTAAACTTGAACTTTTAAAATCGTCAAAAAAATTGGTTCAACCGGGTTCGGGTTGGCTAAGACAGACAGTGGACATGGTTTGTTCGACGGGCTAACACTACACAATAAGATATATGCAATGTGGTGGCCATATCGGGCCGGCCCGGCATTAGGCCTAAACTTAAAATTTTGAACCCGTCAAAAAAACATTAAGTGTCCTAAAACCCATTTAATAATTTTTTTTGGTCACATTTTAAAAGAAAAAAAAATATTTTAGTGATTTGAGTGTCTCAAAGAATTCAAGATTAGGAGTTCAAATTCTTTAAAAAATACAGTTAAATAACGTTCAACATTAATGTATAGATATGTATACGTACAAATTTGTTACATAGATGTAAAATTTGCACGTCTTGTGTGTAACCGGATTTGGCATGGTTTGAATTTCGTATCATAGCATTCAAGTTGAAAAAGATAAATTAAACAAGTATAATCTTCCTCTATTGATCGATATTTTGAGAATGTTGTTGTTGTTACTAGATTAATTCGATTTGCAAATTGGCAATAGGAGAATTCATTTGAATGTTCTAGTTCCTTTAAAAATTTAATGAATATAATATTAATGTTTATAGATATTTAGCTAAATTAGTAAAACCTAGCATAAAATTTGGTGAAATTGTAATATTGTCTGTATATTTATATATGATAGATTTAACTGATTTTTAGCCTAATCTTGTATCAATTTAAAATAGAGTTCAAATTGGCCAAAAGTAAATACTCGTATTAGAACTCCCTCCACTGAGAATACAATGTTGGAATATTTGGTGTGAAATACCAATTTTGAGCCATTGTTATGGTGTGATCCACATTTCCTTTTTAGTAGGTTCAAGATACTTTGTGTTCTCCTCCATGAGGAGATGAACAACAAGCATTTACTTGCTCAAATTCATGGAGATTTGGATGAGATAATGACCTCCAAAGTAGGTACCATGAGTATGGTTTTGGGTGGAACTAAAGGCTTGTCCCACATTGATTTTCTATGAAAAAAGTGATGGGTAAATAAAGTCTAAGTTTAAATATTGGTTTGGGCTCCAAGGGATACCTCACTTATGGAACCCATGGGTTCACCCAATACACCACACACGTGCGCACCGCTGCCGCCCGGCTGACTCGGTTCGGTGTGGGTGCGATTAAAATAATATTAAAAAGGCTTGGGTCGAGTTTAATATTTTTTGACGGGGTTTGAACCATAACACTGTGGACCAAGTTGTTGCGACCTTTCCTAAGGGCGCGTTTGGCTGGCACCGTTTCGAAGGGGTGCGATTATTTCTATGTATAGAAAGATTCTCCATTCGAAATAGATACAGTTTTATACGGGTTTTGAGATAATCTTTCCGTCACTCTCTCTCTGTCTCTTGCTCGTTCTCCAACAATAACGTCCGTGCCCAGGTTCCGGCGACGTCCGTTTTCATCTCCGGTGAAGTGTTACCAAGATTCCGTCGACTGTTCAAGGAAATATCTGACTGTTCAATCAGTCCATTCTCGTCTTTGTTTCTGACTAAAAAATTATGTACGAATTTCTATCCAGCTTTCTATCCGGTTAATTTTTATTTATATATTCTAGTGATGAATTTCAGTGGAAATTCCATCATTTTCTTATGTGTTTCTGTAGTGAATTTCAGCGTTGAAATTCTACAGAATGACTGCAGTTTTCTGTATAGAAAATGTTGTTTGTTCTTTATCATATCATGTTGATTTTATTAGAAACGCCATAGGTTTTTGTATAGAATTAAATGTCATAATTCTGCGTAGAATTAGACAGAAATTCCTCATTATTTTATGTCATACATGTTACATTCATTCCATACATTGAGAGAGTAAAATAATAAGGTTGATTCGCTAAATTTTGAATATTGTAGTGCTACTTATTCAAGATTGTGATCATTTTATTCTGAAGATAGACGTCCGTTCATCCCATGAGCACCTGTGTGGGGGACGGATCTGTCTTAAACTGAGAGTGTGCAACACGACTTGATCTTATTTTTATCATATATTTTATTATTTCATCATATATGACTTGTTAAATACACCATATTACGTTATTTTATACACATTATTTAATGTTGTTAATTTCACTTTATGATGACTACAAGACAACGATATCATTATGTTTCATTTCACTTTATTATGGCTACAGTTTATATGAAAAAAATTATGCAATATTTTTCCAACAATCTTAAGACAGATTCTTTGTTTTTACCTGTATGTGTTTTCCATATAAAGTACTACTGTGAAATGGCATGTGGTTGTGTGTTGTTGAGTATAGAATGTTCATAATCATGTGTGAATTCAGATTTGATGCTAACATATAGGTTTCATGTTCTAAGACACTAAATTTAATTTTATTTGCCGCTTAAAAAGCGATTGTTTATCTTTAAAATGAACCTGTAACAATTCTAGAAACTTGAGTTTCGTATTGCATAGCAATTAAAATGAATTCTAATGTTGTGATGAACTTAACTTGCACAATGGTTGTTAATTAGTTAAAGTTTTATTTCTGTTACATGTTTAGCATGATAAATTGTAGCAGTACATCTTTATGTATCTTAAATGCTACATGTTAATTGTCTTACCATGCTTATGTGGTTTTTGGTGAAAGAATAACTTTGTGATTAAGCAATCTTATTGCGAAAGTTTTAAATTCATTTGAGAAATTAAAATGGTATTATGGTTTCTAACCTTAAGAATATGGGCATATGATACTTTGTGTATTAGCAAATTTTATTGCTGGAGTATTTAATTTTTGTAAGAAATTAAATTTGTGTTATTCTATGATTTCTAATCATAAGAATATTACCATGTGTTTGCAGTTCACATGATAGATATCTAGGAAGAAGTGGGTCAGAACTGGTTTGGTGAGAATGAGTCAGAGAATCCTGCACAACTAGCAAATCCTCCTGTGTTACACACGATGTATCATCTTCATGGTCTAGAGGACGTTGTTTTTCCTAGGCCAATGCACTGCCTATTCCGCGAGGGTAAGTGATTGGACCGAATGAGATAGGACTAAGTCGCTATCGAAACTACTATGGGAAGATTCGATGCACTACTCGCAAGAGCATTTCGTGTCTCGCTTATTTTCAGAGGTTGAGGTTTCTAGCATAACCCGAGGGTTCTCATGATGTGAACTCTCCTTATCAGCCAAACACCCTCCAGCGTACGCGGAAGAGAACGCTTGATCTTGTGTTGGTAGTGATTGAGAGTTCCTCTTCAGGAGGATCATCTAGTCCATATTAGTTTCTTGTTATGTTTTAGTATAATTAATTTGGTTAGTATGATAACTTATTTAGTTGCTAAATTAGAACACTTTTAGTGACCATATATGTATCTTTGTATATCTATGTTTGTGATGGTAATGACATATCTGACTTTTATATTAATTGTCATGTATTGATTGTATTTCATAGTGTTCCTTGAAATATAATGATATTAAGAAAGTATCATCGTAGAGTATACTTATAGTTATCCACGTTCCTAGTGGTATTACCGGAATAATATACTTAAAGTAATCAACGCACATGTTATAATATTCAAATGAGTTTGAGAACGAATATAGTAAACGAGAAAAATGTATTAGACATGGTGATGATGTAGCTTCAGTAGCTTAACGTCTAGATTCGCCTGTCTAATAATACCTAGTTGATTCAGTAACTTGATTATTAGGAAAAATAAAATCCAACTCTTCATTGAGTTGACGTGTACTACTTTTTTAAATTCTGGATAATCCAAGAAATGTGGGAGGAAGCTTTGTTCTCTCTAACACACGTTCTCAAAAAGACACCCCATAGAACATTGTGTTAACACCGACATAATTATAGATCGGGTTATCCTTAATCTATATTGTAAAATGGTGTGAGTGTAATCCCCAGTTCGCATAAACATAGTTGTGCATGTGAATGTTGTGGTAGACGATAATCCGTCTAATGCTCTAGAATCATTCAAGAGAATATTTCTAATTCTAGAAATGGGACATTCTTTAGGAATGGACTTCCTTGTGCATTTGCTTTTCACACTAAGAGTCTTGATGACTTCATGAATAAGCAAGAGATCCAAGACTTTGAGTCTATGGTTGGAAGGAAGAATAGTTCTAGACATATAAAGGAAAGAGTGACTAGTCCGAATGTTTCCAATTTTTAAAGTCAGAGATGAAATCTCAAGAGAAAATGAACTAAGTGCAGCCTCGATAACTTTAGTAAAGTAAAGAGATGTACGGAGTTTCGTTATATTTAAACCATAATAATAGTTTACATAGAAGTAAAACTAAATGGGTAACAGACAATCTGCTTGATGAGTCTAGGAATGAGGTTATCCAAATGGTTCAAGGAGTAGAGTCTAAACTCAAATATTTAATAGATATGTGACGAGATCTAGTTTCGGTAGTTGTGACTTCGTGATATGAGTTCATGCAAGGGACAAGGGTATACATATCTTGGCGGGAATAAAGTATTTTATTCAAATCCAGGGTTAATCCACTAGAAGGTGATTGCCTTGTGCTACAAATGAGCTCTGATCACATATACATCCAGAAGTATTAAAGAGGGTACAACGTGGAAACTAGATTTATGGATCAAGAGACGCTAAATCCATAAATGGATAAGTCTTACAAGAAGTGCTTTAATTTCTTAGGAAATTCTCGCAATGGAAATAAACAACCAGATTCTGCGCAGGAATCAAGAGCTAGGGAAGAAGTATCATGTGATTTCTTAAATATCTTAAGACACAGAGAATTTCTGATAATGACAAAACACAACAAATATGTCTATTGAAGGTCATTATTCGCAGGAATGTATTATTCAATGATTAATAATTTAATCAAAGGATATTGAGAGATCATCTTACTATTAGGCCTAGTAAGAGATCGAAATTCATTCATCAAAGGGATTAGGCATTTAAAGCCGATTATCTCAAAAGTTACCTTAATGGCAACCCAACTTAGTTGACTGGAGATTCCAAGATCTAGATTCAACAGGACAACCGAATTAAGGTCGACTAGTATAAATTAATGGGGAACTTTGTTCCACTGCCTAATTCTATGGTGAAATATTGATTACCTAAATAGTGTAAGGATAAGCTACAACTTTTAATATAGAACGAGTATAATAGGATACTCATATTAATAAGCCTATACTTTTAATGATTTTTATTACTTGGTTACCAAGTGGAGTATGTATGACTGCTCACTTTGTAATAAAATCACCTATATCAGTGTGATGTGGGCCGCTTCTATGAGAATTGTAAAGGCTTCAATTCTCTAGAGCACTCATGAAATCAGGACAGTTCATTGCCAAAACGAACACAACCGAATACAACCTTAGATAAAGAATAAACCCATGTGAGTACTATTGTCTCGATTTATACAAATGGCAAAATAGTTCAAGACATCATGTTCACTGGTCAGCCAATAAACCCAATTGTATTTCACTAAGGAAGGTTCAAAGCCAAAAGCTACATTTCTTGATGCGGCAACTTTCTGCTTTACTCTCTCTCTTTTACATATTTGCATCTGCATTTCTTTGTGCATTATTTTTTGACAGCCAATCTCATTCATATGGGGGATTGTTGGAATATTTGGTGTGAAACACCAATTTTGAGCCATTGTTAAGGTGGGACCTGCATGTCCTTTTTAGTGGGTCCAAGATGCTTTGTATTCTCCTGCATGAAGAGATGAAAAATAAGCATTTACTTGCTCAAATCCATGGAGGTTTGAATGAGATAATGGCCTTTAAAGTAGGTACCATGAGTATGGTTTTGGGTGGAACTAAAGACTTGTCCCATATTGATTTTCTATGGAAAAAGTGATGGGTATATAAAGCCTAAGTTTAAAGATCGATTTGGACACCAATGGGCACCCCACTTTTATGGAAGGGGGAAGACCTATGGAACCCATGGGTTGACCCAATACACCACACATGCGTGCACCACCACCTGCCTGTCCGTCCTGTCGGCTCGGCTTGGTTCGGTTCGAGTGCGAGTGTGATTAAAATAATATTAAAAAGGCTTGGGCCGAGTTTAATATTTTTGGATGCGGTTTGAACCATAATAGTGTGGACCGAGTTGTATCGAACCTGTTCAAATTTAAATTCCAACGATTGCGACCTTTCTAAAGGGCGCGTTTGGCTGGCACCATTTCGAAAGGGTGCTATTCTTTCTATATATAGAAAGATTTTCCCTCCAAAATAGATACAGTTTTATATGGGTTTTGAGACAATCTTTCCATCTCTCTCTCTTTCTCTTTCTCGTTCTCCAACGGCAACGTCCATTTTCATCTCCGGCGAAGTGCTGCCAGGAGTCCATCGACTGTTTCAGGAAATATCTGACTGTTCAATCAGTCCATTCTCGTCTTCGTTTTTTACTTAGAAATTCTGTACGAATTTCTATCCAGGTTTCTATCTGGTTAATTGTTATTTATATTTTCTGTGTGATGAATTTCAGTGGAACTCCCATCATTTTCTTATGTGTTTCTGTAGTGAATTTCAGCGTTGAAATTTTACAGAATGACTGCAGTTTTCTGTGTAGAAAATGCTATTTGTTCTTTATCATATCATGTTGATTTTATCAGAAACGCCGTAGGTTTCTGTATGAATTAAATGTCATAATTCTGCATAGAATTAGACAAAAATTCTATTATTTTATGTCATACATGTTACATTCATTCCATACATTGAGAGAGTAGAATCATGAGATTGATTCACTGAATCTTGAATATTGTAGTGCTATTTATTCAAGATTGTGATCATTTTATCTTGAAGATAGGCGTCCGTTCATCCTATGAGCACCTTTGTGAGGGACGAATCTGTCTTAAGCTGAGAGTGTGCAACACTCGACTTGATATCATCTTTATCGCATATTTTATTATTTCATTATATATGACTTGTTGAATATACCATATTACGTTATTTCACACACATTATTTAATGTTGTTGATTTCACTTTATGATGACTGCAAGACAATAATATCATTATGTTTCATTTCACTTTATTATGGTTACAGTTTATATAGGAAACATTATACAATATTTTTCCAACAAACAATACTCATTTTGGCTTTGGGCAGCACAGAGGTGGCAAGGGACTTATATTCGAGTGAGCAATTTATGTCTTTTTATATGATTTTACCATAGTTATTGAGAAATTTATTTAGAAGGTGAAACTGTATTTCTATAAAAACGTACTTTTGGTATGGGTATAACCGATATTCGTTTCTAAATTTTGGAGGTAATATTTCAAAAATTCTTAAAAAATGTTTATGGTACTTTTAAGATGCTTAAAGAAAACACTTGGTAAACATTCCAAAAACTCTACTAAACTCGGTGGAAACTATATATAAACTTGAAGTATTATTTTTTATGCATTTTGTTCTTAAATTCCAACTAAGTATCTATTAACTTATTTATAACTATTTTTACTAAATTTTTCAAAGGTTTCCATTGAATTTCTTAAAGGTTTACTTTTAAGTTTGGTAAAAGTTTCTTGCTAAGATTCCTATTAAGTTCTCAATCAATTCTTAATCATTTTTTTTTCCCATTTTTTCTATATTTTTTTACTGTGTTTTCGCTTTTGTTTCACCTAGCATTTCTCACTTTTGTTTCTTATTTTTGTAATTATGGGTTTGACTTAAATCTCATATTACAAGGTCTATTACTGTTAGTTTTTAGAGTAACAAATATTACATCAATGAAATATTGAAATAAGGGTAATACTATACAAATAAAAAATTTATATAGAATATTCATATACTTCATTGTAATTAGATTTTCTGTAAAAAAAACCGAAGGAAGAATGACATTTTCCTCTAAATATTGGCAGATATATCAATTTTTGGCAATATTTCATTCTTACAGGTGACTTCCAATATGACCATTGTCGCGCCTCAGTTTTTGGGTGTCTAAGGTGCTTTCGGCTTAGACACCAAAAGCACGGAACTCTGTCACTAGAACTCATCCTCCCTAAAGGACAAGCACGACTAGGTTTGAAAATTGGTTTGACTAAGGGCTTTTTAGAAAAATATGAGTCGCCACCTAACTTGATTAAGGTGAGTTAGGGTACCTAAACTAAGTGTTAATCCGAAGATTCAACTTAGGGTTTTTTGGAAAAGGTTTTGAAAACTCCCTCAAGAGAGGGTTTTTAAGAAAATAGGTGGTTTGGCAATCTTTGGAAAGATTTAAGCCCTTTTGGAAAATAACTCCATTTTGGTCATTTGAAAACAGAAATCTATGGTTCGGGTGTTGGTTACGTAAAGGGAAGATATCCTAAGATCATCACCCTACCCCACCCTTTCAATATCTACATGTCTAATCACCCTTTGTTCACTCACTAGAATAACCGGTTACCATTGTCCACTTAATATCCACTTTAGAATTTTGAAGACGGGATCTAGTCATCACTTTTCGGATGGATGATGCATGATGCAAGTTTTTGGAAGAAGTTTGAAAATAATAAGGGTTTTAAAAGAGTTTGAAATTGAAACTTGGAATTGATTGGAATTTTTGAAAAAGGGATTGGAATTGAAATAAAAGTTATGACCGCACCATTTTAGGTTGCTTACGTATCTCATTTGGCGAGAATCAGGTCATTCATAGTTCGGGCAATAGCCCGATGGAAAATAGGCGCATTAGGGCCTTTGGAAGGTTTGAAGACACTTTAGGGTCTTTGAAAAAGTTTAAGACACTTTGAGGTCTTTGGAAAAGTTTGAAACACTTTGAGATCTTTGAAAAAGTTTAAAACACTTTGAGGTCTTAGAGGTTTTGACTTGAAATTGAATGGTGGAGTGTTTTGAAAATGATTTTGGATCACCTTAAAGGAGTTTTGGAAAAAGGCTTTGTCATGACTCAAGAGAACTTGAAAGTGTTTTTGAAGTCTTATTTTGAAAACCTTGGAGGAATGTTTTGATGAATTAGTTTTTTAAAGTGGTTTTTGGAAATGGCAAAAGATTTGGAATCCTAATATGGACAACCTTGGAGGTTGTTCTTGATTTATCACTTTTCCTTGGAATCCCTAGCCATGAGAGGGCTAGGAACCCTTTAGGTTCGTAACTTTTTAAAAACGTTTTTGGAAATGCCTTGAAGATGGAGTGTAAAAACATTAGAAGGGTTTATGGAGTTGGGTTTTTGAAATCATTAGAGTGGGAAGTTTTGGAAAAATAGGTTATGAGGATAATTTGAAAGTTTGAATGATCATTTAGAAAAGGGTTCAAGAGTTGGAACCTTGAAGTGTACAAATCTAGGTAGGGTTAGCCTAGGGTTAGGGGTAACCTAAGGTTAACTAACTTGGGTTAGTTAACTAGGGTAGGGTTAACCTAAGGTGAGTAAACTAGGGTTTAGTTAACCTAGGGTTGGACAACTAGGGTCAAGTTAACCTAAGGTTAGATAACTTGGGTCAAGTTAACCTAGGGTTGGTCAACTAGGGTCAAGTTAACCTAGGGTTGGATAACTAGAGTCAAGTTAACCTAGGGTGGGGTAACTAGGGTCAAGTTAAACTAGGGTTAGATAACTAGGGTTAAGTTAACCTAGGGTTGGGTAACTAAAGTCAAGTTAACCTAGGGTTAGATAACTAGGGTCATGTTAACCTAGGGTTGGTCAACTAGGGTCAAGTTAACCTAGGGTTGGATAACTAGGGTCAAGTTAACCTAGGGTTGGGTAATTAGGGTCAAGTTAACCTAGGGTTAGATTGTAGAATGGTTTTGAAAGTTGGTTTTATGTACTCTTGGAAAGAGATTTAAAAAACAAAACATGTTATGCTATGGACCTTAGTTGGCAATCTTTTTGAAGATTATTTCTATGAAAATTTTGACTCTAGCCAAAAATATGGTTTATATGGTTGGTGATTGGAGACCATTCCAAGGAAGGTTTCCTCATGGTCATTATAATCTTTATCTAGACAAGAGTGGGGGTTTCAAAAATCAACATAATGATGACAATTTTTAGAAAATCATTTTTGATGCAAAGATGGAGAGAATGCCTTTTTGAAAATCATCTTTTGAGAAGAATTTTAAAAACCACTTTTCAAGGGGACCATTCCATCAAGAAAGGGTTCATATGGCCAAACAAAAGGGAGACCACTCAAGAGAGGGTTCTATGGGGCCATTCCAACCACTACACTTAAAAGAATGGAAATTTTAAAAATTAGAGAATTAGAAAGCAACCCTTATGCAAATTAAAATGTCATGATACCAAAATGAAAGTTAGGGGATTAGTAGGAGGTCTTCTGAGTCATAATTCCTAAAATCTCATCCTACACTTCAAGTGACCAACTTTTGGAACAATTTTTGAAAGAAATATAGAGCTTGGAGATGGCATGAGAATAAGAGCAATGTAAGCATTGTAGAGTATGACAATAAGCATAAAATGAAGCCAAGCACACAAGACATGATCAAAATATTAATATGCAAAGGGTCATGATTCACATACAAGGCTTTTAGGCTACACCACATAAACAAGAGGCTCTTAGGCCATACCATCTTAAAGTAGGCTAGTGAGAGGTCCTCCTACATGGTGGCTCTCACTTGCTTTCCTCTATGCATGATCTAAAAGCCCTCTTGGCTCAAGCATACAAGAAAGGGGGGTTGAAGATGGGGATTAAAATAGAGAATAGCCTAAATAGGCTAGGAGGGAGAAGAGTGGAGGAAGACACAAATATGAAAGAGATACCACATTTTGCCTTCAACACACTTGTAGTCTTCAATGGATGTCTTGATTGAAGCTTGAGTGACTTCAAGAGGGCTTGAGAGGCTAGAGTGGAGTGTGTAAGTGTGTATGAGGCCTTGTATGTGGAGTGTATAGGCTTGAGAGAGGTTGAATCTAGCTTAAGTGTTGGAGGGGTGGAATATATGTAATGATTCAAGTTTCTGGAGTGATTTCAACAGAACCTCGCATCAATTTCGGACCTGGAATATACAAAGGGGGAGGCCTCTATTTATAGGCAATCTGGAATAGGCCTAGCGCATGTGCTACATGCGCAGGTACTCTTCCATTACCAGAATGACACGTGGCACCTATTGTACTAGATAAATCTCGACTGTTGGTCGAAAGTTGGTCGATCTGATCAAAATTTGAGCGCATGTAGCATACGCTCCATCACCGGGAAGGTTCGTCCAAACTTTGCCTCGATAATTGAGTTAAATGGGAAGGTTTTCGGGGAATCGGTCGCACTCGAGATGTTCTCCCAGGGCTTCCGGTGAACTTTCATGTTTTTAGGAAATTTGAATTATGTTTGGAAGCGTGGTATATCGTCTTGGGAAGTGTGCCAAAAAGGTCACTTTTGCGGAGCATCTGTGATACGCTCCGAGGGTGTTTGAAAGTGGCTGTTTTCGTTTCGTTTGGTCGAGGCCTTCAGGAAGCGATCCACTCGATCGGACCGTACCGATGGAAAGTACTCTGGAAATACTTTCGGGAATTCCCAGATTTACGCATTTCTCAGGTTGTTTGGCGGTGCGTTTCAATAAGGGAATTGGAGAAAAGTTAATCATGGCAGAGCGTCTGTGAGACGCTCTAGGGGTTGTCAAAGGTAACTGGGTTTGAGCCATATGATGAAAGGCTTCGGGAAGCGATCTATCCAATCAAACCACATCGATGGAAAGACCTATGAACGAGCTTTCGAGAATTCTCTGATTTACACATTTCTCAAGTTAGTTGATGGTGTGTTATAACTAGGGAATCTGGACGAAAGACAATTTAGGTGGAGCGTCTGCGAGATGCTCCAAGGAACTTTTATCAAGTCGTGTGAGTTTAGTGTCGTAGGATCCTCCTCGGGTTAAACAAGGGTGTATGGTGAAACCCTTTGCTCAAAATCCCAGGACCGGTGTTGTCTCGGGGCATGTTTGGATTGTCAGGAGCAAAACGGTTATTTTGACCAGGATTGGCTGGGAATGGTTAGGAATGGTTTGGTATGTTGTGTTAAGCGTGTAGGGTTGTTCAGGGATGGGTTTGGAAGAGTCTTTTACCGTTCGGCGGGGTTTGTGCGGTGCTTAGGGGTTCAAGGGCAAAACGGTCATTTTGACCAGAGTGAGTCGGAATAGGACTGGATTTGGACCAAATGGCATGCGGGGGACGCCTAATAGTTTAACAACACTTTGGAAGGATGGACTTATCGTTTTGAGGGATTTTGAACTTTCCCAAAACGTGCTTGGAGGCCCAAGGAGTGGGTTTGGTCATTTTTCACTGAGTCGGGCTAGCAGGCGTCGGTGTTGACCTAGGTGTTGGTTCCCAAAACCGCCCGGTCTCGGAAAACTACCTATGCGGTGTTGGTTTCTGAGAACGCCCGGTCTCGGAGAACTACTAAATGATAGACATTCTACATTGGCGGGCTAGCAGGTGCTAGAAGTGAACCGTCTGGAACTTGATGAGGTGTTGGTCCCCGATATCGCCCGATCCCAATAAGCTACCTGGATGACGTTAGTTTCCAGAACCACCCGGTCTGGAAAGTTGTCTGGAATAATGGTGCTTATGGCTCCAGCGGGTCCTTGTGGGCCCGAGAAGTGACCAATTGGTTGGATTGGAGATTGAAAGGCTCATCCTGAACCTGCATGTGTTGTGATGTTGGAAAATTTAGCCTGGTAAGGCCGGAGATTGCTGAGCGGGTAAAAATGGAGTGTTTACAACCATATTACATTAAAAATACTGAGTTAATGTTATTGTCAAAGTAATTTTCACTTTTTATCAAAATTATGTGATAATTGCTTAAGTGGTTTGAAGTCTGAATAGTTGTATATTATTTTATCAAATATTAATTTTGACCTTCGCAAATATTGCTAACTACCATATGCCTTCTTTTTTCTTTTTTTTCTTTTTTTCCCCTCCTAGTTAAGAGGTATAAAAAGCCAAATCATCACAGACTCGGTGCTTTTAGACAAGAGGTTTAGGGTGGGCGTCGATCGCCTAGGTCAGGTTTGAGTCGGACTTTCAGTAATAATAATTTTTATCTAGTGTGGTCGGGCTTTCACTAAAAATAATTTTTATCAAGTGTAAAACTAAATTTCAAGTCCACCTAAAATAAAAATCACATATTCAAGTCTGTCCATTTATTTTTAAAAAATTTAATACATAATTTTCTTCTTCAAAATAGTATTAAATAACATAAAATCTAATTACATAAATATATTAAAATATATAAACATATTATTTTACATATATTTTAGACTGAGTCAGATTAAAACTTAAATAAAATTTTTGAACATGCATGTTAATGTAATCGGGCCTAAAAAATTTTCACTTATAAATGATAAGTGGGTTTGGAAGGGCCTAGTGGACTATAGGAGCCATGGTCACTCAAGATCTATGCAGTCCACGAGCCTTGAACTTTAAAACCTTAAATTCTAAATCCTAAATTTAAAACCTTAAATTCTAAATCCTAAATCCTAAATGTAGCACAAGCCAATCAAATATACCACACTTTTTATCCAATCATCTAAACTTAAGGCAATATTTTCTCCAACTACTCCATTAATTGAGGGAAAATTATTCAATGAGACCGTCACACCACATTAATATGATAATGTGGTTTGACGGTTTGTTTCTGTAATACTATATATAGAGAAAGATAACACTTTTTGAAATATTATAAACTTTATCTTACATATATGATAACATTTCAAATTTAAAATTTCTATCTAATTAAAAATTATACACATATTATAATTTAAATAAAATGTCATATCATGTCATCGTGCTGACATGGTATGATAGTCACCCTAAATAATATTTCTTAATTAAGAATGTATCATGATAATTGAAATTTTAACATATTAATTTTACATTATTAGCTCGTGATATTACACTAATAAAATAGTGTGATATCATTGTTGTGTTAAATATTTTCTCCTAACGAGTCTTGTGACCCATGTTAGAGTGAGATGTAGTAGTTTCAAACGCCCCTATAGTACATGCAAAATTATTCAGTGCTTTTCAAATACCATATTATTTTTACTCCACAATTTATACAGTGATGGGGTCTCTTCTTTTAGATAGGGTTAAATAAGAGATCCACCCTCGTCTGAATAGAGAAGTAACGTTAAATGGCGCTCAGGAGCACTCAATAAATTTTCGCGGTACATAGCTGGAACTCCACATCTTATCCGTTTGTCAGTATAGGTCCCACGGAAGATATCAAGTTTGTTATTTGTGGTGTCTGTTAGAATCACCAACCACTGAGTGCCACGTAGAAAACATTTAGTGGTGGTGATGACATACCTTATCTCACGACGGGTACTCGTATCATTTTTCAGAAATAGTACTCAAAAGGCGTGCCAAGTACTATGCCAACCATACTACAACGATACGGTATCGTTCCGTATAGCCGTATAGGGCTATAGGCTTCAGAGAGTTTCGCAAGCCACTGCATCCCAAAGAAAAACAAGCGCGCGCGCTCTCTCTCTCTCTCTCACTCCACTCTCACTCTCCTCGGGGAAGTAGTACTACATGTTACTTTAACTCTATTAAATAGTGATATGTGGTGCATAAATATATCATTAACATAAATTTATAATGTAATAAAAAAATTTTAAAAAATAATATGACAAAATTTAATAAAATGTTATTTTAAAACTCTTTTTATTACACAAAAAATTTAGACTAATAATATATGAACTCGTCACGTGTTATTATTTGATAAGAATGAGTATTGAATATTTAATATTACTTAACCACTGAACTATTTTTTTTAAAAAAAAATCTAATAATCAGGTAATACTAAGTATACAATAATAATCTCTATCAAATAATGACACGTGCCAGACGAATACATTAGTAACCTAAAATTGAGGAATAGTGATGAGACTTTTAAAAAAGCATTCATCAAATTTTGCTAAGTGATATTTTTTCTTTAAAACCTCTCTACTGCTCTACTAACTCAATTTGTTGATATATTTACTCATCACGTGTCACAATTTAATAAGAATTATCACTGAGTACTACCTGACCACTTAGACTTTTTTTCATTTTTCCTAGTGTAGACATATACAGAATTTTTTCTCATTTTAAATCAGATTAGATTACCATTTTCAATATTATATTGTCACATTATTTGATAATTTTCTTGGTGTAAATATGATGTATAAATAAATTTACTTTAATCAATTAAACATCCTATCGTAAAATAAAAAAACTTAAAAATAAAAAACGAAAAAAAAAGAAAAAAAATGTTTACCAAATAATAATATAAAAAAATTCAGGCCTGTATTTTGTTGAAAATAAAATTTAGTCATGAAATGTCAGACGAAATGAGATTCTGCAAATATTTGACCTACATTTGATAGCATAACTAATGCATTTATAAAGCGTAATCAAATCTCATTTTACAGTCGGGCCCTTAGTATTCGAAATTTTATTTAAGTCCTACAGTTTTTCAGTATTTATAACAATAAATAGTGTATTAGTTGAATTTTCAAAAAATTGACATTGACACTAAAAAATTCAAGAAAAAATCTTGACTCCCTCTCAATAAATTCCTAAATCTACCACACTGTGATTTTTAATTTTTTTCTTTTCATTACAATTAGGGTGTAATCCACAACCTAATTTTTGGTAACTCTAAATTTCTTTTTGCCAGAAATACTCCAAAACAATGGATGAACAAATCACAAATTTTATAAAACTTAATTATTTTCAGAAAATATACACTACAAAGATGATATTAATTATGTTGCTAAAATTGTATCACATACAACAAACAAAATCCGCATAAAAATATTAAAATTCTTATGATTAAGAATGTCACATTAATTATTAAGTAATCTAAATAAATGTATTTAATTTATATTATAATTTTATTAATTTATGATATGACTCATATTATTTTATTTTTTTAGAAATGGGAAAAGGCCTGCAATTTTGGAGACCAAAAAAAGCCTAACTGTTTTTCGCCAAGTACTTTCTGAGCAAAGCACCATCTCAGACAGACAAAGGCTATTGCTCTTCTCTGTCCGGCAGTTCCCTTACATGGTGAAGAGATGGAGCAGTGGGCCCCACTCCATCAGTACAGATTATATTAGGAGTAATTAGACTTTACATTTTATGATTTGATTAAAAATTTAATTATATCTTGTAATTTAAAAGTGTATACATAATTTTTTGTAATTTAAATTTATCTACAAAATAAATAAAATCATAACAAATTTGATGAAATGAAATATTTTATTTTGATTTACTATTTTGGATATTTAAAATTATAAAAATATTCCTAAACAAAATTTTTGTTAATTTTATTGGTTTGCATTTATTTTATGATTAAGTCCAAACTCAAGTGGGCTATGTGTTCACCTTTAAAATATAGAGGGGTCATTTAATTTTTATTTAAATATTAAAAAAATACCCATGTGACAAATTTTTCATTAATTCTAATAATTTGTATCTATTTTTCAATTAGATCTAAACCACATAAGTTATGTGTTCACTTTTAATTTTAAATTATGAAGAGTCATCTGATTTTTAGATAGTGTTTGGATGTATCTTATTTAGTAGTTTATGACTTATACTTATAATTTTTTTAAAATATATTTAAGTGAGTGACTTAAAAAATTAATTTATGTCTATTACGGTTTTTAAAAAAAATTATTTTTAAAATTAACTTATAAATTATAGTTTATAACTTATATGTCAGTGTTAGTCAAACACCCACTTATTCAAATCGAAAGAGTAAAAATGTAATTACAACCCATTTATATTATATATATATATATGTAGTATGCATGCATACATAATACAACCCACATGCTATACTAACCGTATGTACCATGGATGACAATAATGCATGACACATGCATACATGAACAGTATCTAACGCCCATCCGCCAATCACTGTTGCTATGGGGTTGGTATCTTCTGCGAGGTTTGGTTTTTATTGGGGTTTCCTTTTCGTTGCATTGGAAAATCCGAGGCGTTTTAAAGGTGAGCGCGAAAGGCCTCTGTTTTTCGAGCCTCGTGCTCTTCTTTCTCTCTCTATATATCTAAGTTTTGTTGCACAGCAGGTTTTAAAGACTACTGTTCCCTGCTTTGTGGTACTTTTGTCCGCACTTGTCTCTCTCTCTAAATGCTTTCTCTCTCTACGTAATGACTCTCTCTCTCATACTTTTTCAGGTGAGAGATTCAGATTTCAGACGAGCGTGCCTTTGGTATATATCCTTTTCCTCAAGAAAAATCAAACAGCCAAACATTAAAGTTCGCTTTGAGTATTGGGTTTTTCAAAATAGCAAACACTAGGGTTTCTGTACACACGAAAGAGAAATCTAGTGTTTACAGGCTTAAGATTTAGTAGAACCATCATGGGTTCTGAAACATAGACTAGTAGTATCGAGAGAGAGAGAGAGAGAGAGAGAGAGAGAGAGAGAGAGAGAGAGAGAGAGAATTAGGGTTTCAGTGTGCATGGTATAACTTATCTTTGACCAAAAGCGCAGTTATTTCTGAGCAGTTACTTGTGCATGGAGATGTTAAAGAGTATTGGAACTGTAGAAATTGCTGTTTTGGTTGAAGGGTTTTTCACAGCGAGAATGATGATTGTATTTCTTTACCTTTGTTGGGAGTGAGGTTAAGAAAATTAGGGTTTGTGGAAGCGTTGGAGGATCTGGTGGTTTGCAGTGTGGGTTTTGGGGAAGTTTTGGTTTGTAGAGTTCATGATTGAAGCCCTTTGAATTTTGGGTTTTGTGTTGGACTCTTTGAGAGACTAATTGCAGTTCCCATTGCAGAGTTTGTAGATACGTAGCAGTTGAATGGTTTACTCTCTCTCTCTCTCTCTCATTAAAGAGGCAATTTTGGGGGGGGGGGGGGGCGCGGGGTGTATTGGTTGATTGTTGACCTTAGTTGAAAGAGGCATCTAGATGGTTACTAAAAGTGCTAGAAAGGATTAGCTTACAAGTTAATTTATGAAATGATTATAAAATTACCGCATAACATATTTATTACTTGAATTATAGATATGTATCAAGTAATACCTTTTATTAGTAATATTTTAGCAATATGTTAGGAAGGGAATAGAAAATTATAATATGACTTGCATATGTTTACAAAAATATGGTATTATACTTAAATTGACTATTACTTTTAGTAATAATTATCAAATGAATGAAAATGCCATTTAGATTATCTTATATTTACATGTTATTTCAATGACATTTCAGTCATTAGACAAATATCAATTTCAGTAAAAGACTGTTTTTTAGAATATGTGCAAATTACATGATAAATTTTTATCCGTTTTTCTAACGTATTGTTAACAAAAGGTGTTACTTGATACAAATTGATACCTTAAGGTGTAAATGTGTTACGTTTTAGAGTTTATAGGATCTAGTGATACTGAGTCATAGTTTATGGGATGTTTAGAAAGCATAACTTACAAGTTTTAAATATTGCCAAATTTTGAATTGAAAAAGTTAGTAAAAATGAAAAATGTTAGTTAAATAAAAATAACAAATAAGTTGATTCAAATGAAAGTACAAGTGTAATGGAATGGACTAATTATTTTAGCTATGAATAATCATTTTTTATTTTAATTAGATGTATTTTTTTATGATATTATATGGATGGTGAAAGCATGTTCCTAGCTATAAATACCTTGCATGGTAGAAAAACAAATGAATGAAATGAAAGTTCTGCGTATATTGTATTGTTGTCAACTGTATTGGGCCACTTCAACCGCTGGCCTCTAGTAAGCTTTGGTTTTTAGTCTCTCCCCACCCTTTCCGTTTGACGGGTTGGTTGGGTATGTGGACTTTGGACTCGGTCGATTGTGGGTTTACTTTATTATTGTGTGTGAGTCTTTTCCTTCTCCTGCAAAAAAAAAAAAACTGTATTAGGCCACTTCTCAGTCCGAATATGGATTCTCCACTGCCCTTATAGCCCAAAATCCTGCCAAAGTCGATTGTGGGTTTACTTTATTATTGTGTGTGTGAGTCTTTTCCTTCTCCTGCAAAAAAAAAAAAAACTGTATTAGGCCACTTCTCAGTCCGAATATGGATTCTCCACTGCCCTTATAGCCCAAAATCCTGCCAAAGCCATTAAAACCATGGTGGATCAAATTCTTTAAACTCAAAACTCTCACCAAACCCTAGTCTACTATGCCCGAGGCCATTAAAGCCACATCATCAGTGGATCAAATTTGGAGAAAGGGGAGTAAAACCTCAGCCATTAATCCTCACAAAAAAAAGTAATAAAGAATACCAAAGACTATCAAAACCTTACATAATCATATATATGTTAAGGCCATTGCAAAAAAAAAGAATATGTGATGTGCAATTGATTTGGCTGCATTAATCTCATTGTATCTTTTGTATTTCTATTTTTTTTTATTTCCTTTATATATGATTGGAGTTTTGTGTGTATATGTTATGAAACAAAAGCATTTGATTATTGCTTTGCAAAAAACTATATTTTTTGAGGTGACAGTAAAATTGATTCATTATGATTTGAGTTGTCATAAAAAAATGAAAGTTCAAAACACAGAAATAACCTCTTCACACGAGGAGTAAGGCCTGACTCTTCTCACACAATGACAATGTAGTCGTGTAGTGACTTGCCATTTTAAATACTAATTTTTTTTTGGATCATTGTGTTACCCCAATGTGACTTTGCTATTTGGGCCCTACATTACCCACTCCACTCCAAGCCTGGTAATTCGGCCCACATGAATAGCCCAATGTAGAAGTTTGGTGCTGTCGTGGCATTTTCTAAGGTCTCTCTCCCCACTCCGAGACCCATGAGAGATGGATCAATCGGAGAAAGAATCGATCGAAGCGGCTTCCGAAGAGTTGTCCCGTGAATTCAAAACCCTAATCAATGCCGACGACATGGATTCTCTCAAGCAGTTGCAGCACCTCATGTACACCCAATCTCTCTTTCTCTCTCTGTACATATATATATATCGACTGAGCAACCAATTGTTTTAGCGTAGAACTTGTTGTGTGATTAGATTCTACATTTGGTATGCAGAATTAGTAGTTTGCTCACAACTGTTAAATCTTATACTGCCTTTTAGTGTGATTTTGCTGTCTATGTGCGTTTTATTCAGTAAATTAGTGCGCTTATGGTATGGTTTGAAATATAACAAAAAGCTGATGATTTAGTGGTGCTGAGTTTTGTTCATGGAAGGGTCTGATTTCTTAAATTTCTACAAAGTAGAAGTTACTGGTGCAATTCCTCAACACTGCTATAAAGGAATGCTGTAGTGTGTAGAGGAATATAATAAAAGTTGAAAAAAAAATATTTTTGCAGTTTTAATATGTCTTACTGTATTCCCTGTTTCTCAGGAAGAAGCATAACAAAAATATTTTACTAAAGATATGATAGAAATTTGTCAAAGCCATTGTACTTTAGTGGTCAAAGTGCTAGCTTGGCTGGTAAAAGAGAGGGGATGGGTCTAGGGGTTCAATTCCTATTGTTTGTGAATCCATATAGAAAAAAGAAAGAGAGAGATCCTAATATTTAAGCTATTTAGCTAATTAGCTAATATGTGAGACCGACAGCAAGGGTCATATCCTATGCGGAATGTAACTTAGAAGTATTAAGGTGTTTACTCAAGCTCCAATGAGGAGTGTTTATGGAGATACAAGCTCGGGGGATAGCATTTGGAGGAGAGTAGTGATGGGTAATTAGTGAACTAATGAACTTCATAAATCTTAGGTGGTGGTTATTTAGAAGAGCATTAGAAAGGGCAGTGATGAGTTATCCCAACATATTGCTTATTTGAAGATGCTGTGGGTAGCAGGCAAAGAGTGAGATTATGGCATGGATTGGTCATGTGGGGACAATCCTTTGAAGGTTAGCTAGCTCCCCTGATTCCCTGATTCAGCATTGCTAGCAATAAGGAGGTCCTTGTTTCAAATTGTCAAAGGACATTAGAGGGCAGAGTTGTATGGGATCCTCGCTTTTGGTGACATTGCAAGCTTGAAGTCAAGAGATATTATTTTTCCTTTTTTGATCTGATTAGTGATTGGTTTGTTGCTATGGGACAAAGGTTTTATTGCAGTGGATATCCTAGAATGGTAAATTTTGGGTGCATACTCTCTATAGTTAGTTGATATGGGAGAGGCTTTACAACTTTCTTTGAAGGCAAGCTGGAAAAATTTCCTCCACATGTAGCCTTTTTTGGATGGTGTGCTGCTTAAGAAAAATTCAATGATGTTAGAACTTAGGAGGGTAATTTTATTCCCATGTTTTTAATGTGTGGAGGAGATGTATAATCAGTGAACCATCTGTTGATTCACTTTCGAGATTTGACGAGCACCCTTTTGGTGAGCAATTATTATTGACCACTTGTAGTGAAGCCAAAGTTTTAAATCATGGTATTGGCTGACGTAATGGTTGTGGTCGCCGTGTGTAGCGGGAATATCGACCAATGTAGAACAAGAATCTGAAATTGAACTTGAGATTTTTTTCAAGCTGTAGTAAATTCTAAAAACTAATTGATAAGCATGTGTTGACCCTATTTTTAAAGATGTGAATGTTTGTGATGGTTTAATCAACTTTGTCACACCTAGAAACATATTTTATAAATAATATTGAATTTTAGATTTATTTTATGATTTCATCTAGTAAAGGAATTTCACCTTTTGGAATAATTAAAAATCCTACTAGAATAGATAATTCACAAGGATAAAGCAAACATAAGTCAATATTTGGTGGTACGATGGTAATACAAATAGTACAAAAAATACTAGTGGCTAATCCATGCTATAATAGAATAACTTACTAACATCCAGTCTTGTTTATTAATCAATTCACACCCAAAACGAATGACGTGGAGGATCTAGTAACTCCCACTCATGTTATCATTTTTATTAAGTAACTCATGTTATCATTATCAACATCGTAACTCATGTTATCATTATCAACATCGTAAGCTTTCCCATGTGGTTTTTGTCCAAAGAAATAGATGTAAGTCCCATTTGCTGCATTCATGGTACTAACATTGCCACTGGAATTTTCAGGATGTTGATAGACATAACTATAGGGAACGGGGCGCTAAATAAACCATATGCATAGTGTTCTATAACAAGATTGCATAATCCTGTCATGTATCGGTCGATTTTTAGAACCATGATTGCAGGTGGCTAGGTTATTGCTTTTGTGGTGTATTGGAAAGGAGAAGAACGTGTATTTCTTTCAAGGGTGGAGTGGTCCATTGAAAGTTAAAATGCTTTATTGAGCTCTTTATTCTCTTGGATTATGGAGGGAGCTTTTAGGTTTGTAGAATCCTTTTTAGATTCGGCGGATGACATGATGGTATAATTTCCTACACTATGGGGATAGGATATGGTGATACTTTGTATGCATGATGTGTTCATTTATGTTCCCTTCTACCTTTTTGTGGAATTACTTTACTTATGAGAAAAGGATGTTGATAGATATGTAGCTTATATTTACATGATGTTAAAAGATGAATTTGAAGTTTAAGTACAAAATCTAATAATAGGATAATAACAAAGTAATTAGCAATAAACCCACCTAAAAAAAAGAAAAGAAAAGCCCCATATGAGAGAGAGAGAGAGAGAGAGAGCATCCTATTTTAGGGGAACAATGAATAATTAATACATATAAGTATTCTTTGTCTATGCTTTTCCATGGGAAAGTATTCAGACATTGGCATTCTGTTATTAACTTATGAGGGCCCCTAATTGGACAAGGATTCAACACTTGGGTGTAGACCTTTCAAACAAGATATGATTAATTGGACAAGTATATACAAAAAACAAATGCATGTTTCCATCATAGTATATGAAATATATTTTCCTTTATAAACAAACTACCATGCATCAATGGTGCGATATTGAACTCAATCGAGTGAACTTAAAATGTGAATGTTGTCATATAATTAGATAAAATCATAGTTACTTTCAACTTATGAGTGAAGAATTTTTGTGGGGCTCTATCTATTGCCAGGATCAAATACCACATGAAATTGTAGTATGGCAGTTATATGCAGGGAATCTTAGAGGCTATAAGACTTCTGAATCTTTTTCTGGTGAGCATGGACCGAATAAGAATGAAAATTCTGGAATTTCATGTGGAGCACGCTTTGAATAATCTATAAACTTGTTTAGGGTCAATTTGAGTGTATTTTTTTTAATGTATTTATAGGTTATAATGCCGTTGACCAGATATTACAACTTTTTGTGAGGTTTTATTAGTTAGTGTTATTTTGGTAATTATGAAAATCACTTGATATGGGCTATAGGGATCACCCATGTTCAAATTATCAACAGAAAGAATAGCTTAAGCAGCCTCCAAACTCCTTCCCAAGGAAAAGAAATATATCATTGCCCATTAAGTCTGATAAAAAGAAGCCATTGTAAACACTACATTCCTAGTTCCTCTCCAAACCAAATTGTATAGAAATCCCTGAAACATATCGAAGAAGGCCTCGACTTACTTCACCTCCCAATTTTGCCAAGGCCTCCAGAACAATGGTGTCCACACCACAATTTCCTGAGTCAACGTCCAATAATCCTCAATAATAGCCTCTCTATCCATTGCAATCCTAAAGTGATTTGGAGAAACGTCTGTCAAGGGTCCATGCCTGCCCAAATGTCTTACCAAAACTTCACTGAACTACAAACTACCCACCTTGAAAAAGGTAAATTTTGGGAAGTTCCCCCACACCATAATACCCTTCCAAACACCACCTGTAAGGCCCTTTAATAGACCTAGTAGACCACTCCCCCCAAATCACATCCAAATTTCCCCACAATCACCTTTTGCCACCTATTTTCTTTCTCTTTAGTGAACCTTCACAACCATTTCAGAGGAAAGCCTTATTGAACAATTCTACGTCTCTAGTGCCCGACCCACTCCCTTCCTTTGGGTCAAGGCACCTCATCCCTCTCAACCAAGTGATACTTAAATTCTTTTGCCAAGCCACTCCAAGTGATACTTAAGTGCTGTGGATTTGTGTTTTATATGTGGGCTTTTTTTTCAGAGAGGGTTTTCATTCATTAGTTATTCCTAGTGGCCGAGTTAATCTACTTGAACTGGTGGAGGGATGGAATGTATATCTTGGGAGGTTTTAAGTGCCTCATCCCATGGAGTATGTAACTTGTAGTTGTGCTGGCATATGTAGATTTTGGTCTTCGTCATTTCCCATTTTATTCTTATCTTGTTGTTTGGATCGTTCATTTTCAAGTGACTAGATGGCCGTATAATACAACTGGCTATAATTTTTTGTGACTGTCATATAGCTTGTCAATTTTTTTTGATAGCTTTATTTATCCTTATCTGTGAAAAAAGGGGATATTTCAGACCTCAAGGGATACGTTGTAAAAAATTGTGATTAGAAAGTACCTTCTCTTGAGAGGAAAAATAGACAAGCATTCAGAATAGCATCGACTATTGATTCTTCCTAATAGGTCTGCTTTACTACAGTTCATTATCCTTGAATCAAACTCCACTGAATCTAGAATGCTTCCCAGACATTAACAAATGCCTCTCCAATGAACTTTGTCTATAACAATCTGATGCAAGATGGTCAGATTGTTGAATGAGTTTGGAAATATCCCTTTTTTTCACAGATAAGGATAAATAAGGCTATCAAAAAAAATTGACAGAGATTCGGTACACATTGGTTGCATAATTTAAGAAAAATGGAGGTGCAAAACCGTAGTGCATTCAGGTGTCACCTCGTGAGCACCTAATGGCTTTGTGAAGAAAAAGGATGGACAAAGAGAGAATTAGTACTGATGGCTTATACCCAACAATTAACGAAGTTATAAATCACTTAAATCTCCTTATAATCCATCTTGCGAAACTTAATACCACCAATGAAATGCTTTGTTTTTTGTTTTTGTTTTTTTTATTATTTATGATATGCTGCTTGAACTCGCACTTTTTGAGTGATTGGGGACCACACCTTAAGTTTGGAAATTGACCTGAGACTCTATTTCTTGTTTGTTTGTTTGTTTGTTTTTTTTTTTATTTTTTTTTAATTTGTTAGTTGTTACCAATTGCAGATTGGGAAGGTTGCAGGACAGTAATGCAGCCCTTTCACACTTTAACGAGTACTCAGAGCATTGCTTTGCAGACGTTTCCAGTGATTTCTCTAGAAATACACGTCTCTTAAGATCTATGAAGTCAGACCTCGACTACATATTTCAGAAGCTGAGGTATGCTTATCACTTGTTCTTTCACCATCATTGTAATCGTTCATGGATGCTTACTACAGTCTTTTTGGAGTGATTATGATTGGCAATGTTTGGTTGGCAATCATTTTGTTTTGTACCTTTGATTGTAATTGATCCGAGAATTTGACTAATATACAAGCATAGTAAGATGTATTTGCAGTAATAGTTTCTGGACTTGAAAATTTGTCAGTATTCAAGTTTGGCTCTGCTGCATATGGTGTGTGTTCTGGTCAATCTGTCTTCTGCTTTCTACTGATGTAACTTATCCCAGTGCATCTTTTCAATTGATAATTCTGTGTCATTTCTTTTTGGGAGAAGTCCACATGCTTACCCCATTCTGTGCCATTTGGACTCTTGATTGTATCAAATGGGTACAATCAACTGGGTCTGGCATTTCCTTTCATATTTAACCCTCAACTGTTGAAATTCCAGTCTCTACTGCATTTTGTTTCAATTTTGTTAAAAAATTAAAAGCAGAAGACCAAACGCAGAGCAACTATGGCTAGAAAAGACTAAAGAATACATGCTAGATTTTTTTTTCTTTTTCTTTACTTCCATTTTTTTTTTTTTGACTTCTTGTTGCACCATATTTTGATACTTAAATACTTATCCAAAATGAAAAATTTTGCTTATTAAATAGCAGTTCAAATCTGCATCTGTTGCTATGGTTGTATACTTTTATATATATTTGTGTGTCTGTGTGTATATGTATATATATGCATGAGTTTGAAATGGCTGGAATTTGGAGGTGACCTTAGAGAATTTGGGAAGGCATTGTGGTATGTAGGAAATGGGAAGAAACAGTATGACCACGGTTCTGGGTTTTACGTGAAATCAATTTGCTGGAATCAGTACTAGCAGCTAGCTTAAGTTTTTTTATAAGTTTCAGTACTGGTAGCTAACTTAATTAATAACTTTCAGTATTGGTAGCTAACTTAATCTCGAAAGAGAAAGTGCAACTACAAAAAGTGTGATGAAACCTGGAAAGCAGAAAAAGGGGGCTTTGTCCCCTAGTTGCTAAACATTGTTCTTCTTTCGACAAATAAAAGTCCTATTTAACCTTTTCTGGTCCCCATAAAATGAATCTATTAATGACTTGAGACTTTAGGTCATTTCCATTTAGTGCATTTCACTCGACTTGCGAGACTTTCTTAAGACACTTGGGCTACTAGAAACTGTTTTAGCCATACCTTTAAATCTGGGAAGGATACCTAGTAAGAATTTGACCAAATCTGCACTGTAATTTTTGGGGTTGGGATGAGATCCTCGACTTAATTAAATGGCCCAGCTACAGGACACTATTTCTGGGAATATGTGTGGATAAAGTTCACAATGGGTAGAGTGTTGAGATTTTGAGACTGTATGTGTATGTATTGCTGACTACCTTTACTTTGTTTGCCAGTTATATGTATGTTGAATCAAACTCTTTTAACTTATTTTATGGTGTTATTCTCTCATTTTTTTTGATAGATGCATCATGATCTGTGCATGTTATGCTAAGAAGCATGGGCTTTTCTAAGAAGGATTTATGCCCGACACTCCCTGACATGTATCGGACACACGTCCAAACATGTCCTCTTATTTTTAAAAATTTTCAAAACAGGACAACTTTGCACACTTAGGAGGATAGACATGTTCGTCACTTGGATACCTATATCAATTAATTAAACATATAAAAAAACGTTGCTAGATAACTTGGAATCTAACTGTAAAATAAAAATAATGTGATTCTATATCTAATTTAATCTTTAAGTATAAAATACATTATTTTTAATTTTAATTGGTGTTTTCTTGTAAATATTTTATTATCTTTGAGTAAAATATTCCTATAAATGACATATAAAAATATAATATATATATATATATAGATTTTGCCTTGTCCTCAGCTGTGCCGTGTCCTGCATTTTTAAAAATCGTCGTGTCACCGTGTCTTTGTTGTCTTGTGTCCATGCTTCTTAGGTATTATGTATATTAGTATGAAATGCGTATGTTTTACTGTGATAACATGAGTGTTTGTGGCTCGCATCAAAGATAATAGTGTAGGTACTTCTATCATTGCCCAAATGGCAATAATCATAGGGGTTCTTTTTTGTTTTGGTCAATGCCAGTGTTACCAGAAAATGCGAATACTCTAGCAATTTATATATTGGAACGCACGTTCCAAAATATGACGCACTTTCGTTCTAATATGGGATATTTTCTTAAAATCTACCTAAACAGGAAAAAAAATTAAATATAATGAACTAAATACTCGGGAGAGGAAAAAATCAAATATAATGAATTAAAATCTAGGGAGGGTGGAGTTTCAGCTAGACAATGTAAAATGGGAACCATAATGCTTCTAAAATGTGTCTTTACATTAATTTGGAAAAATATATTATATTTTATTAAAAGTGTAATTGTTAACAAAAATTTGCTCTAAATATTACCTTAAAGTCTAATAGTGTAATCTATCAAAGTTTACTCATATTATACCACATTTCATAGCATGTTACCATGTTCAATACTAAAACAGTCCGTGTTCTGGTAACATAGGTCGACACATATCATCCAAATGCATACCATGATGGCCTTGGCATTATGGAACATGTACAAGTGGCACTTGATCATGGCCGTTGGCTACTTTTCGTTTGTTGTGTATGCAATATTCTGCTTTGCTTCACTGTTATCTTCCTTGTCTTCTTACTTCTAATTATGGTTGTGCTTAAGTTACAAACTTGGTTGTGAACCGGAAAGTCATGGAACTTGTGTTGGCTATGATGTACCCTGTCTAAACTTATTTGTATGCTCCTGTAATTGAAGTTGTTGGTTTGGTTATGGTTTTGGCTCTTGTAATTGAAGTTGTTGGTTTGGTTACGGTTCTGGCTCAACCAGCTATATTTATTGTAGTTCTGGGGAATTGTGGTCGTTTAGAAAATATACCTCAAAGAATTTAAAATAAATATAGCTAGGGATGGCAAAACAACCCAACATATTGAGTCCCCGGACCGTCCCGCACCCTTATTGGGATGGGTATGGGGTGATACTAATCGGGCAGGGTTGGGTTTGGGGACAAGATAGAATAACTCGCCCACCCCGAACCCACCCTATTTATACATATATGTTTAGTTTTTATATATACATATCATATTAAGATATGAATATTGTAATTTTTTTCTTATTTTTGTGATTTTGTCCCTTGCTTTGTCATGATGTGTTTGCAAAAATCACTAATATAAAAGAAGTGGGACGGGGTGGGGCATGTGTGGGAAGAGGTTAAACAGGGCGGGGCGGGAGAGGTGTCACCATGGCCGGACAGGAATAGGCTAAGGATCCCCTGACCTAGACCCGTTCCGTTGCCATCCCTAGATATAGTGAGCATTGTTCAAAATTAATCACATGTGCCTTCGATTCAGAAGCCTATTTGATATGTGGAGGAAAAGATATCCAAATTCTGAGGTAGATTTTAGAGGCAATAGGAAACTCACTAGGAAATTTAGCCCCTATTTAGTTTCTTGATTTTATTTTACATGCATGTGGTAGCATTAGCAACTACACAGGAATGATAATCTAGTCAAATTTTAGTTATTTTCCTGGCAGTAAAGGTCAAATTTTGCTCTGTGCAAGCTGGGTTCTTAATTAATTTTTATTTCCTAAATCAAAAGGAAGAAGGATGAGGTGGTCCTTTCCTTTGTTTTTCCCCACACTCCAACTTCAAGATTTAAGACGGTACCATCATCTAGGGCAGTCATGTTTAGAAAAGGTAATTTTAGAATTTAGATGGACAGGAACTAGGACAGCCCTTTAAAAATACGTGTTCTGAAGGAATTAAGAGTTAGATGTGTCTAGTAATTTCATATAGAAGAACAGTACTTTAGGCTATTTATTTGGATTGAAAAAATTTTGTGGGCGTTCACCCTATTTTCCTTTTCAATAATGATTGGATATATGGTAAAAACTTGTACCTGTCGTTTTAGCTGCACTAATTTATTAGTTTTAGAAATTTGTGTAGATTTTTTGTGCCTTTTGGTGGGTTTGGTGAGGGTATAAAATGTGTTCAATCTAGTTGCACATGTGCCTGATAATCATGTCTGGCTATTCAAGTTTACTATACAATGGTACATAGAACTTATTATGTTACTATATAATACTATTATTATATGCTACATTAAAATAAAATATTTGAAATATGAATATACTGCATGTCAAATCTGACAATTCGGCACAACTGTACCTGCACATATACCCAAGTCAATGTAACATGTCTTATTTTTCCCCTCTTTCTTCATCAGCCCTTGTTCTGCGTTGAGCTGCTATCATGGATTCTGATACAGTTTGCTAATTTGGTTTTTACTTTTAAATTGGCAGGAGCCTGAAGGCAAAGCTTTTGGCTACCTATCCTGATGCATTTCCAGATGATTCAACAATAGAAGCACTTGATCGAAGACCAGACCTTGAAATTCCTCAGTGACACTGGTACCTACATTTCATAAGCGAATCACACTACCTGTCTTCTTAGGAGGGAGGGAATTCAAGCAAAGATTCATTGGAAGTCAATTTGCATTACAAAGTTTAACACAGAGATTAAAGGGAAATAGAAAAACGTTTTCCCTAGCGTTGGATCTCTCTCTCTCTCTCTCTCTCTCTCTCTCTCTCAGAGTCACATGCACCTGTGCGCATGTAGATGCTCACATTGTGATTTCTTTCTTGCTTGAAGCATAATGTAGAAGCGTAATTGAAATTGAAATCTAGTGCTCACTTCATGTCTACTTTTATCTATTTTGAAGTCTCAGCCTGCTCTGTCCTAGCGACTTCTAAAACACTTAAGAAGTCTCATCTCTGGGGTGGTCCTCTGTCCATTTTCTTTTGGAAAAAACTTTTAAAAGAGTTGGAAGATTTTGGATGTGGAAGAACCAAAGACTCAAATGTTGGTACATTTACGTGACTTCCACTCTCAAAATGATCTAGTCAATGTCTGTTGGTTATTCAGCTCCATTATTGGATTCTCTTGAGAATTGATAAGTAACATTAATTTTCTGAAGATCTTTATCCTTTTTATGCTGGTGACAGCTTTCATCTTCCCCTATTGAAGCATGAGTATATTATATACACACACACACACACATATATATATATGTGTGTGTGTGTGTGTATTGTCAAGAAACTAAGAAGAGAGCAAAGTTAAAAAAATATACTCCACAGGGCCTGCAGTAACGGGTAACGGGAGCCTCAAACATTGGGCTGCCTTTTTAAATTTTTGCTCACCTGTCTTCTTACACACTCTAAGAGTGGCAGCAGATTTGTGGTCCTTCCAAACTTGTTTGGGTTTGGTGTTCTAAACGATGGTGGCTCGGTGTTCTTCTCAGAGGGTTCGGTTTGGGGAAGAGTAGAAAAGCTTTAAAATGTTAATCCTTCATGCCCGATGTGGTGCATTTGGAGGGAATGGAATCTTTGGTGCTTTGAATATTTGGAGTCGTCGAGAATCTCTGAGTCTTTTTGTCTCATTTTTTGAAAATGGTTGAGATTGCACTTGGTAAACGGGTTTGAAAATTTGTTTTCAGTTAAATTTTCTGAAGCTCTCTTGTTTTGGCAAACAAAAAAGAAAGTTTGTTTCAGTTTTTAGAAAATGTTTTCAAATAAAATGGAAAAAGATAGTGTTTTTGAAATTCTCATGATTTTTCGTATCCAAAAAGACCAAAAAACAAAAAAATGAAAACAAAATTTTAAATACAATACCAAATTGGAAAATTTGTTCTCTCTTGATAATTGTGGATTTCATTATTCGTACAAGCTATAATTGGTATGTTTGTATTTATTGCCACGTTGCATGTGATTATTATTTATAATTTATTGTTTATCGATGTATTGTTTATGTCGTCGTGGTTGTGTGATGATTAGTAAACATGAGACGAGTATGCCTGTAGGCTTAATTGGCTCACTCATACGAAGCAATAGCTTTGACTCTTGAAATCATCACTTTTTAAAGCGCGGGAAGGGATCTCTTGGACAATGAGAAAAGCGATTGTGTAGTGCCTATATTAAAATTTGTAGTGTACCAAGTTTGACATACATGATACATTCCTTTGAAGAGTTCATCCATTGTAGCATGCATACTACAAGCTTTGTTAACGATCAAGGAGGTGAGTAAATGATCCCATGCCTCCTCAAATGTGCGTGTCCTTTGTGGTCAATTTTATGTGACCAAATTACTTGTTTCCTTTGTGAACCTTGGGCCATGCCATAAAGTGAAAGAATTAAGAGTCTGTTTCTTTGACTACATGGATTCTAGTACGGTGCAAGTATGTATTTAAGTATCAAATTATTTAATTTTCATGTTTAAAGACGTTGGGAACACAACAAAATATGTATATTTCTTAATATATATATTTTTTATTTCTAGAATAAAATAATGTTTTTATGTACTATAAAGTATTTAGGCATAATATGAAAGTTACGCTTATTTATTTGGTAAACTTAAATTACTTGACATTTTTATTAGGTAAATCACCAAACAAAACGTGGTTGTATGTATCTATACGTATCCACTTACCCAATTGTCAGAGTTCCAAGCATTAAGTGTCTGACACGAGTACTTTACATATTTTATATATTTTAGAAGAGTTCATCGAATATAATAGAGATTAAAAGTCAACTATAAACTATGCTAAAACTACTTATAGAGTGTATAAACCTTCGACCAACTACTCTATCAAACTCATACAGAGTATCTTCTATACTAATCATGTAAGCCTCATATACTGCATGAATAATGGCTTGCTATAATACGGCGGAATGAGTAATCAAACTTGGAAACTCATGCATAGCATGACAAGCATCTGACCCCACTGAACTACCTTATGGTTAATTACATGTATTTTAAACTTCATGTAATTTAATTTCTAATTGCTGCCTGTTATAATGAGTCTACCAAATTAACCTAAATATTTTATGTAGCACATACACACCAACACATTACTAAAGGAGCAAAAGATTCAATAACAAACGATGTGCCAGCCAACTCTGGCTATGTCAAACGTATCAAACGCTCCGGCACGGATTGCTCAAGGTCATTCATCACAAAATCTTTTATTTTGTTATTATTATTAATTTTTTGGTTATTGGGGTAAGGGTCTCTGGCTAACTTATGTGTACTTTACTACTCTCTTTCTTGAATTGGTCAAAGGCAGGTCCTCTACATCAAAACTAAGGTATTCACAAAGAATAAATCTCTCGCAGCCTTCTAAAAAAAATTCTCTCGCAACCTAACTCCAAGAGTTAACTTTGGTTGGCCACTGTAGTGAGCACACATAATTGACCAACTAGGACAACCCCTCCAGTTATCTTTTATTATACCCTTACTGTCTTTGTTAACATGCATCACTGCTCCATTTGAGAGAATAATCAGCTAAGATGTTATCCATAAAATTAAAAGGTGATAGATGAGAAAAAACGAGATGGCAAGAAAAAAAATATATGAGGGGCGGGTTGGCCTAATGGGAGTGGCATCCACACCCACATTATGAGCTCACGGGTTTGACTAACCCTCACCCTCCCTAAAGTTTTGGCCTTCTAATATATCAAAAATAATTATATATATGTCACAAGTATATGGCTTAGTCAAGTACTTTCTAAAATGTTTTAGTAGTTTCTTAGAGTACATAACAATTCTAAAATGTTTTATTAGTTCATTCTAGAGATTTATGGTGTATATATATATACTAGTGGTATGGAAGCACGGGCCAACCACATTACTCCGTAAATATCACAATAAAGAAGACAATAAAAAATATGTTTAGTTAAAGCGCCAAAAAAAAAAAAATAAATAACGTTATATTTTTTTGTATCATCACCAAATAAGATGTGGATCACTAGAATTAATAATCATATTGTGTCCAAGTTAAAGCGTGTCCTAAGTGTGCTATAAAATTCATTGTACTATAGTATACATCAAACCTATGTTGTAATATATATATATATATATATATTTATGTGAACACACATATAGATCTTGTTTGATTAGAAGTCACTTTCTTTTTATTTTTGTATTTTACAAAAAAGAGAATTGCTTAACATATGATCACTTAATAATGCTTCCTATCAGTAAAATATTCCACATCCCCCCCCAATTCCACTCTTCTACCACCACCGCCAGTCACCTTTACTCCCTGCCATCACCACTCATCTCCTCATCCGCCACTCATCGAAAGTGTTACTATATTTTGGTTTTTTTTTTTAGTTTTTTTGTTTTGCCTAACATAGGATCACTTGATAAAGAAATAGATTTCAATCAATTTGTCTAATATTACGTTTTGAATCCAAATTTATCAAGGAAATAAAATTATTCTTGTTGTTAGGTTGTTAAAAAAAAAATAGTGGACAAAAGAAAGTAACGGAAAAATAAGTAAACAAAAATTATATTATTTTATTTACCTTTACACTATTGTTGATCAATACCTATTTATTTATTTTCTCATTTTCCTAATATAATCAAATAATAGAGTAGACTTTGCAATCTCACACCTTTCTTCTTTTCTTCTCTATTTTTTTTTTATTTTTCCTTCTAACAGATAAAACAAAGATGCTCAATATGATAATATTAAGAAAGCGGACACCTCTCACAGATACGGTGCATTCTAATAGAACCAGTCTAACCACTTCGCAATCATTCAATGAAAGAGAGCAAGAAGAGTAGGTCACTTCTACATTCAACGATTGCGGTCTGAATCCAAGTCCAATGAAGTATTACTCTGGAAACCCACATCTTTGTCGTTTGTATCACAGTTGCCGATTCTTTGCCAAGGGACGTCTTCTATAGTTGCGGTATTTCCACACACTCATTTCTAAGTTCCGTTCATATAAAAGCTGGAATCTTCTTCTTCCTAACATTTAAGTCTTTTTGTTTGACCGGATAACAGTAGAATCCAAAAAGATAAAGGGCTGAGTTAAAACCAGTTCAATATGTATTTACTTATTGATTTAGAATCAACTAAGCAATGAAACTAAATATAAGCATTGTATATTATGTCGTTATCTATAAAAATAAAAAAGAAATAAAATGTAACGAATAGGAAATCATACCTCTGCAATCAAAATCTGTTTCGCGCCTTCTTGGCATATATTCTCATTGCTTTGCTCTTATTTTTTACACCGCACATATATGTATATATGTATATATATATATATAGAAGAAATGTATCATGGCGGTGGCAGCATTTTAAAGCAGGCAGTGAAATAAGACGGTCTGTCACCGAGCTACCATTTGCTCGCTTGGGTGGGCGGATATACATGAATTTTACATTGAAAGCAATTCTATCGGCTACAATTAGTGGCAAGTGAGCTGATTGTTTGGTTGGGGAATGCCAGCAGTGGCTGTTCTGTCCATAGCCTTTCAACTATCGCGCTGTTATGCTGCCACGCGTGCACTTACTTTTCTATTATAATGGGCAACCAGTTCTGTATTATATACAATTCACTCATGGTAATAATCTTGAAAAACGAGCCCATCAATGCAGTGTCTTTAATGTAAAAACAATAAAAAAATTTCAAAGGACGAAACCACTTTCTTTCATCATATTTTACCCCTTGTTTCAGTAGTAAAAATCTGAGATGGACATAAATGCCCCCACCCATTACTTTTAGACATATCAGTGCACCACTTTATTTACTGAAATCAGGCTAATCAGCTAACAAATAATGCACTGCCTTAATCTACATAGCTTCACATTTTTTTTTTGTTTTTGTGTCTCTTAGCATTCCACACCTTCAAAGTCATCGTTTTCTATGTTGGTATAGAGGTTTTTTTGTTTGCTCTAATCTTTAAAGAGTAAATTTAATCCCAATAAGGAGTTACAAGGACTCAAATCTAAGTCTGAAGCGAGAAAGTTCAAGTCTTACACAATGAACCAACTGCTCTTTAGTAATATAGGTAGCTTCATATTATAATATTCTATTTCTTTAGGGTGCATAAAAAATAAAGCTTTTTATATTATTAAACAAAATCTTTAGGGTGCTTGATATTATTATTTCTAATATTAAAAAAATTTAACCCCATCAATTGGCCTCATCAATCTAAAAAATAAACAGAATTTTAATATTATTGTTTGTTAAAAATAATTTAATAAAAAATTTGCATCCATTATCAAAAACATTTACCTATTGGTTCAATAAAAAAAGAAGAATTAAAAAGTTATAAAATAAAAGATAATGAAATCCTCCACTCTCTAATAGGGAATTTTCTGTGAGGACATGGTGCAACAATTGCCCTATCCAACTTATGTAAAAATAATATTTTTAACTATTTATTATTATTTATCCCACATTGCTTACTATTATGATCTTATTATGTAAAAAACAAATTTAATTAATTAATTATAATAAAATAAACATAGTTTACATAATAAGAGACATTACTTTTGTAGACAACATAAATTGCACATAAAATATGCATCTTGTGATCATTCAGTATAGATATGAAGTTTTGAGGCAGAGTAAATTCTTAAAATACTAACAATTTTTCTTTCTCTATAAAATAACTATTTGCTTGTGAATTAGTCGCTTTTATGAAATTTATTTTAAAAGTTCGTTCTACGTCACTTCTCTTTTTTGTCCATTAGATGAATATTAAAATTTTATTTTATTTCTATGTTGTCTGTCAGTGTCTCAGGTGAGTTTAATTTTGTATTGTAAAATACTCTACTACACTTGCAAGAAGAAGAACCGGTACCATCCGATTTCGGTTTTGGATTTTAAATTTCATAACACATGACGATAGATCAACAAGCGACGGTACGAATGAGTGAAATACCGACTGCTGCTAGCATTCCCCTTATTTGGTTTAATAGTTGAGATATACGTAGAATAAAAGTATTAGTGCTAATTGGTTGGTTGAAAGGTAAGGTTTGTTTGTGTAATTGACAGTGGGATTTCGGCGATTACGAATTCCAATCGGGACAGTCATGAGTGGTTCTCATTGATTGGCTTAGGCAGTGAGTGAAAAAAATAATGCAAGCAAAGTAATTAAAGTGATGCAAATGTAGTCAGTAAGAACAAAAGAGGAGAGGAGCATTTTAGGCGGTGAGGGAATAAAATAATGCAAGAAAAGTAATTAATACAGCAGAAAGGGCAAATAGGTAATTTAATTTCGGAAGAAAATCGGATTGCCATTCTTGCTTTTATATAGGTAATAGATATTGCACCAGTCACCCCTCCATCCTAGTGTAGGTTTGTTTTCCTAGTAAGTTAGGTCTATGCCTCTTGTTATGTCTTTCCTCCCTCTGCCTTGTTGGGAATAAAATAGGATTCCAAAAGAATGGATCAATGGAATGGAAACAAATACCAATATGCAAACGAAACAAACAAAATAAATGCAAGAGATTTACGCAGTTCTCTCACATTCGAGGTACATCCACAAGTTTGGACTCCAAATTCACTATCACCAAGTGAATATACAAATGACTACAAATGGATACAAAGGTCTTCAAATTACCATCATGTGTATTCCAACAATGTCCGAAACAAGAGGCAAAACCTCACTGAAGTTGTCCAAACAACGTAGTTTACAAAAATCAACCTACACTCATGGAAAAACAATCGACTTTAGGACGAATACTGATTTAACTCAAGAAGAATCAATGGTCGAGTCTTGTATATATGAAAAGTTCATGAGTCTTCTTTCCAATGAAAAAAACGAAATTCAATTTGAAATTTTCTGAAGAGAAATATGGTCATTCCCGTAAAGGATGACAAAGCTGTCTAACAGAACAGATGAGGCAAAATTTGCAACAGCAAACATTCAAGCTCCAAAAAATCACTTCACTTTCTTCACACCAAATCCGTATATTGAGATTAGCTATTCTCTTCCATACACCCTTCAATATGCCAACTAAATGCCACTAAGTTCCACCAATTAGAGAGCAAAGAAGACACAAGAATCATGCGTAGAGTTTCAAAATAGGATAATTCCAATGAGCCAGTAGACTCAGCCCAACTAATACCAAAGACTATTAAATAGTTATAGAGATAATCAAATGGGACCTAAGCCACATTAGGAGAGACCCCAACATGCCCCTCCCTCAGACAAGATTTGATTTGTCATAGGATTGGTACCTCCTCTGCCCCTTTCTCAGATGATTGGTAAATATAGGAGTTTGAAGGCTTATAGATGGTAGGATCTATAGTTCTACAACTTAGATGTGCCTTATATGGCCTGATTTGAGCATTTGGAAGGAGGGTTGATATGGGTTATGTACAGGTTGAATCTTTTATTTTGACCCATAGATCATTTTTCCAGCTCAACTCCTTACAATATTTTGTTAATCACTGTTCTCTACTATGTTTACCTTAGATCTACAAGGTTAAAAGGATCAAAATGATCAGCTTTATCGAGGCTCTTAGTTTCGTGCCAATGGATCTCAGTAAGTCTAACACGTGGATGTTGGATCTGTATTATAGTTGAATATATCAATGAATGAGAAGGACAACCCTGTCCTTGGTCGAGGTGGCCTATGGGCTATGGTAGAATATGGCCGAGAATGCAGTAAGACCGCTGGTAAATGCTTTACAAGGTGAATTTTGAAATTACCTCCTTTCAAATGCTGAATGACCCACTGAGCTGGAAGAAGAAGAAGAAAATAAAAACAAGAGATCAAAACATTTTGGATCACATTCTCGACAGGTTATTGTGTATTCACCCTGTTTTCCGTATCAACCCAGGGTCGGCTTAACCTCTAGGCTAAGTAAGGTCATTGCCTTAGGCTCCCACTTCTTACAATTCTTGATTTTTAAAACTTTACGTATTATAGATTGGAATAAATTTTACACTTTTATTTTTTAAAGAAAAAATGGCCTTTGAAATAGATGAGAAAAACGACTTGTTAGAAAATAAAATAAAATAAAATAAAGGCTCAAAATCAACTATATTAGTTAACTTCAATTCAATAAGAAAAAAAACCCAGTTCTGCTATAAATAAATAAAATTTTTTTGCACAAATAAGAAAGTTTTTGAAGGCCCTAAAATTTTTAAAATCATACATTCCATTGGCAAGATCCTATAGAGGTTTTACAATTTATTGTAAAAAAAAAAGGACCCCTATCCAGAAGAGAAAAAAAAAGGCCTCAGAAAAGAAGGTCCAAAATCTATTACATTAGTTAACTTTCAAAAAACACCAGTTTAACCCCCCAAAAAATAAATTACACAGACAAGCATATTTTGGCAGAATCTGTAGTCTGTACCAACTAAGCATCTTTTGATCAATTGTAAACCACTCCACCAGTACCAAGGATTTCACTGGCTTCACTGGGATTGCCAAACAGGAGGATTTAGGCACATGCAAAATCTGTTAAGTTGTATTTGCAATTTCACTGATTTTTTTGGACCAAATTGAATATTATTTTTCATCCAAATTTCATCTTATTTGGAGGTTGAACTCTAAATCCAAGGGGAAGTTTCGCCTGCTTATGCGTTGATTCAGTAAATTTCAAATGCATGTTTCATTCATTCATTCATTTATTTATTCATAGACAAATTAATTTAGTTTTGCTAATGCAGACTGATAGGAATTAATATCCTATCTAACACTAGCCCTGTACCAGAATGGGAAGAGAAAGTGTTAGAACAATGTTATGTAACTTGGGACACGTTTGATACATTTTTTTTTATTTTGCTTTTTTAGTTTATAAGTCAAAAAAAACTAGAATTTTTTTACTATTTTGCTTTTATAAGCTAGGGCTCGTCTAGTACCAACTTTTTGGCTAGTTTTTTTTTAAAACTTATAAGCAAAAAAGCTAAAAAAAAATTTGGCTTTTTTACTTTTTTGTTTTTACTTTTTTACTTATCTTTAACTAAAGTAAAGTCAGAAAAGTAAAAAAGCTAGAAAAACACTTTTTAGCTTGTAAGCTTAAAAAAAGTTTGATAAAAAAGCTGTACCAAAAGGGCCCTTAAAATAAAATTAAAAAAAGCAAAAAGTTAAAAGTTAAAAAGCCCAAAAAATTAATTTTTTTTTACTTATAAGCTAAAAAAAAGTTAGGCCGAAAAGCTCGATCAGACTCTTAACAAAAACTATGAATAGGTTACTTTTCTCATTGAATTTTTTAATAGGTAAAGTGAATATGTTTTTTCTTTCATTTTTTCTATTTTTTCTTTTTGTTTAATACATACAGGAAAATATAGAGAATATGGTTTAGCATAAATACAAGATGACCTTATAGAAGAATGGGTCAAAGTCAAGAATATATAAGTTAGAAAGTTTACAGCTGATTAGAAGTGGGGAAAAAAAAACAAAAAAAACAGAAAGATAAAAGATAGTTTGTTATAGGTTAAGTACATAGATGGCACCCACATACAGTAACCCTTGTACTCAGCATTTCTATGGAATAACGTGCATAATAGCTCTATATCAGCAATGTCCCATCCAAGACTGAGTTTGTTTACTAAGTTTTACTTTTAATTCCATTTTTTTAAAAGGCAATTCAATACACGAGACTCCTGTAACTCTTGTTACTTAGAATTAAATTTTTCATAATTTTTAACCTATGATGGTATGTAAAAACCAGTGATGTATAAATGGTACAATGATAGTGGTTGTAGCAACACATTTGAGCCAAGTGGTTAAATTTTCCTTATTAGCTGTAGAAGCCATTTTATTTTGGAGGAAAACTTGTGGAGTTGAATTTGACACCAATATTCTAGTGAAAAAGGAAAGGCTACATAAATTAAGGAGAAAGACTAGCTAAAATGCAAAAGTTATGGGGTTAATTACACTTTGTACCATTGTACTTTACAATAAATTTTATTTCAATACTTTCATTTTTATTTGTAACAATTGAGCTCTTATACTTCTCATTTTTTTTTATGGAAATAGAACAAAAATTTTCATGTGACAACACATGACCTTTTTCAAAAAGTAAAGATAAAAAAAAAAATCATCATATTTTCACCCTTAAGATTCAGGCATATAGCACATGAGTCAAATTTGGACTTTGCCAGCATATTGCACATGAGTCGAACTAGGAAGACCACATAAGGCTTAATTACATTATATACATTATTACTTTCACTTATGATTTTAGAAGAATTTTTGATAGGTTATTAGAGGAATAGATTAGATTTTACATCTTTGCTTCTTGATTTTGGCCATTTACTTGTTACATGCAAATTTTTTAGCCATTTTCTAAACAAAAATTAGCAGAAAGTTGACTTTGTAATGAATAAGAAATGTAATGACTTAATTAATTATTACAAATAAAATTGAAGATCCTAAAGGGAGATTTAGAGTAAATCACATGGGGCAAAAAGTGTAATTAATTCAAAATATGACACACAAAATTGCTGGAACAAGCTCCACAATAAGGGTCACTTGAAGGAGTTTATAGCCGAAGTAACACTCTCCTACAAAATAATTTTTAAAATAATACTCTCTGAATAATAAATCCCAAAATAATATCCTAACATAAACCTTAAAAGAAATAATTTAATACCACGGTATGATAATTACCTAAAATTATTTTTGAGTGAATTTTCCAAACCATTATAATTCCAAATAAAGTCGATTTCATCTTAGTAGATTCCTGAGCCATACCATAAATCTCTACGTACGCCTCCTATTGAAGAATTTCAGTTTTTGAAGTTTCAACTTTCAAACTTGAAAGGAATTAGCAAAGTGGTGCATTTTTAGAGCTTAGGTTCATAGGTCCAAAGCTTTAAGTTAACGTTGCTCTGTAGATGTGGGAAAAGGGGCAGTTACGGGCCTTCGACTCTATTTGAAGGAAAAATAATCAAAATCAATTGTCTGTTTAGAAACGCTTTGGCCTTTTGTTTTCAAAATTTCAGAAACATAAAAAGAAAAACAAGTTAGATAACTGTTTTCAAATTTGTTATTTTAGAAAAATAAAAACAGTTTTCAAAAAGTTAGACAAAGGTGAGAATACAAAAAAGAATTATATTTTCTAATTAAGTCTCCCTCCTTTCTCTTTCACCTACCGCCACCATAGTCACCGGTTACCTTAAGTCACACAATCTTCTAACAAGGTAAACGAGTTGCGTTAGAGTTCTGAACTGATGAATTGGAAACTAATATCTATTAAATCAGCAAACTTAAATGATCAAATCGTTAAACTCAATAGTCAAATCTTCGAACTCAAGTTTTGACCAATAATTGGATGCCATGTGTATTTGTTATGGTATTTAAACATATACTAAGACTTGACATGTGACTAAGGAAACCTTACTCCAATTGAAAGCAACAATCCAAGGACAAAGTTGCCAATTTGTTTTGTTATAGTCTATTATATATTAAATATGAAAATATTTTGGCATAGAAATTATATAAAAAAAATATAAAAGCACTATAATATATTTAACAATGCAAACTTTAAATATATTAACATAGAAAAAAAATAATATAAAGGCTCTTGAGGCACTCTCAACCCTATAAATTTTAAAAATTGATGCTCTCACGCTCCGTCACTCATTTTCTCTCCTACCCTTGCACCTGCTCTGGTGACTCAGCACCACCACCACCACCACCACCACCTACCACACGAAGGAAGTTCTCTTCTAGGGCCTCCATTTTTCTAAAATAATTGGTGTTATAGTTGTGAACATGTTATTTTTGCTAAAAACTAGAAAATTGAACTTTATATGCAACAAGAACAACCAAAAGGAAATTTTCACGCCTTGAACTCTAAGATGTTAACTTTCACTAAAGTTATTTCAGCAGCATCAAAATGTAAGTTATGCAACTCTTTTGAAGGAAAGACCTTGTAACCATTGCTAGTTATAGTGGTCCAAGTCCTTCAAATAATTCATGTGAAAACTCAATATGATACAGATTTAATAGCAATATTATAAACAATTAATAAATGAACAACTATTTTCAACAAAGTCACATCATGCGAGAGAAAAGACTTTCTATCCATTAAGAAAGTTTATGGATTTAATAGCTTTCTTAGAAAGTAAATAAATAGATAAGTAAACGAGTAATGTTGCTTTTACTTTTTTTAGGTGGCCCCTCACAACCTTGTCCTTTGCAAGGCATATTTTTTTAAAGAATTGACAAAACATCTTTCTTTGTATATTTGCTTTTTAATTAAAAATATAATGACAAGCTCTTTTTAAAGATGTAAAAGAAAATAAATAAATTTTTCTTGTTAATGTCTAGTTATTGCAATTTATGACATTATTTACATATAAAAAGAGTCATAGAAATGAATAAAAATAAAAGAGTTAATTTTGATCCAAATAAAAAATTATTCTACAAAAGCAAAAGCGGTGTCAAAATGCGTCATGTATATAATATACCCACTTATATAAAAAAATTATATATTCTCAATAAACAAAAAAACTAAACCCAAAATGAAGTATATGCAGTCAACTGTAATAGGTAAGAATTGTTGAAGACATTTGCATAGAGTAGTAGAAAACCCTGCAACCCATAATCCTTCTCCAAAAAAAACAAAGAAAATGTTTATACTAGGAGAATGGCTCCGGTGTTCAACAATGATTTTATGTACTGTTACCTCAGTCACTCTTAGCTATTGGATTGACATTCTAACCACTCTCGACTCTTGGAATTAGTTTTTAAAACTCTTATTTTTTGGTCACATTTTCTGTAATAATTACGTATTTTAATTTTGATAACTTTAGTATAATTTTTTTTACTACCGTACGTATTATTTGTAATTGCTCTTTGTATTATCAAAAATACCGCGAATTCTCAGATTTTGCAGGAGCTCTATTCGATTGTCATTTTTTCGGGATAATTAGATTTTTCGCACTTATGATTTAAGCAAAAATTTATATAATTTAAAAGTGAATATATAATTCATTGTAATTTAGACTTAACTATAAATAGAATAAAAATTGTTAGAATTAACGATAATTTTTTATAAAAAAATATTTTTATTATTTTATTTCTTTAAATAGAACATACAAAAAGAAGATTCTACTTTTTTGTGTCAAAATAAAGTATTAATCTTTAAAAAGGCATTTTTGTGATCTCATCAAATATGTCGCGATTTTGCTTATTTTATGAATAAGTCTAAATAATAAAAGATTATGTGTTACTTTTTATCACAAAAATATAAATTAAATTTTGCCCAAATTACAAAAAATAAAGTGTAAATATCTCTGTTTTTTCTATCAAAGGTGGTTTTTACTGGTGTATGGGTAGTGAGAAGCCCGACAACTCGATTCATCCGTTTAAGCCTGTCTCTTATTTATAAAGTTAGAGGTTTACTCTCTTTAAAAAATTTCAAATTTAAATTTTCGTTTGTGCTGTCAATTCTTTAGGTCGTTCTTGACCTAATAATTATCTCGTTTGTAAGTAATGGAGCAAGTTGACAGAGCTAGAAATTAATCGTGGTGCGTGCACTCGGTTATAAAAAAATAAATACCTACTGTGACGTCACCCTTTTTTTTCCCCTCCCCCTCTCTCTCTCTTATGAGTGCCTGCGCCTTAACGTACTCTGATCTTCAGCCGCCAACACTAACTACCTCTCTCTCCACATTTGCCTTCCAGTCCACGTCAAACAATCACCTCCCACTTACAGAGCGTGATCTCTCTCTCTCTCTCATGTTCAGAGACATGCAACAGTGACTCTCATACCTTCTCTGTCATGCAAAAGCAAAAACACCCCATTACACCTACACAGTTTGTATATATATATCCCCTTTCTTCCGCCAATGCCATTCTCAGTCTCTCACAACCGTTCGATCACAAAATCTCATAAATCCTACGCCCATATAACCCCAAACTGAGGGAGTTGTATATAATACAACTGTGCATATATATATAGATTTAAGATATATATATCTTCCCTGTAGGGGAGACTAGAGAGAGAAGGAGGGAGGACAGATGCAAAGTGAGGAGGTTATGATGGGAAGTGGGAGTGCCAATGGAAGAAGCGCTGTGGAGAAGGAGAAGACGAAGATGAGAGAGAGGCAGAGGAGGTCCATCACCACCAAAATCTTCCACGGCCTCCGCAAGCACGGCGGCTACCGCCTCTCCCCCCGGGCCGACATCAACGAAGTCCTCCGCGAGCTCGCCAAGGAAGCCGGCTGGGTCGTCGAACCCGACGGCACCACCTACCGTGCCGCCGCCACCGTCAATGTAAGACTTTCCTCTTCTTTCTATTTCTCAGCCCCTTTGCCCTCCCAAGATAACTACATTTTCTCGGCAACCAAACACACACACACACACACACACACACACACACACACACATATATATATATTTATTTATATTCGTCTTTTAACTGCTTGTTCATTTCACTTTTAGGCTCCTAACCTCTGCCCACTTTGCGGCGACGGTAAAAGAAGTCGCACAACGACGCCGACCAGCAGCGTCATCGTCGGCGGCGGCGGAGGGGATTGTTCAACAGCGGCTTCGCCCCACCGCGCTGCCGTCGGAGATTCGGTGATGGGTTTCGGTGGGCCCACCTCTCTCTACTACTCCGGTTGTGGGTCCGGTCTTTGCGGCGGTGCGTCTTCCTCAGAGGATGGTGACAACCCCCTCGCGCTCTACATGTACCGAAGGCTCGCCGATGGTCTCCACCAACCCTCCACCGCCGTAGCCTCCGCATGCGGTGGTGGACCGTCGTTGGCGGTGACGGTGGCGTACGATCAGCAGCAACTGATGTACTTGCAGGAGGCGAGGGCGTCGAACCAGAACACCCCGGTGGGCTCACCTCAACGCCGCGCCTAAAAGAAAACGCAGTCATTTTTTCTTGGTTCTTCCAAATATACCCTTACCTTAGCGCCGGCGTGGTGCTTAACGACGTCGTGTCCTTTACCCTTCTTGTTCCTAGTGCTGGAAGAAATATAGAATATGAGGTTTCTCAGAACTTTTTTTGGATTCATGTATACCAGCTAGTGCCACTGCCACAATATGGAAATCTATTATGCATATATATATATATATATATATTGTCCATAAAACGAAAACCATCTTTGTTTATTTGTCCTATGTTTGCCTCATTATTTTAATTACATTAGTTTAATGTTCTATTTTATTTGATAATCTAGAAAGTCTCGTTTGGATGCACCTTTCGTTTTTGTTTTTGGGTAGCCTTTGGATTTTGGCCTCGTTCGGATGCAATTTTTAAGGGACTTTAGTAAAAAAAGCCAAAACCAAATTCAAAAACTCATAAAAAAAACATTGTATCCAAACAAGGACCACATGCACCACCATTATGAGCTTATCCATTGTGATTAGGTGGTTCACAAAGAAAGTGTTTTTTTTAAGTCGTGTGTGACCAAAAACTGGAAGGAAAACACTAGATCACTTTAAATGAGAGGAGAAAGTCCACTGTAGATCTCCAACAGGACCAAATAATTTCTCAATACAGTTACAATCTTTTTAATTAAGTAGAGGAACTGCTCTAGTCCGACTTAGACGTTAATTCATGTCAAATCCGCAAGCTCATCCTCAAATTCAAAAGTCAAATCCTTTAACTCAAGTTTGGATCAATAATTGATTGTCACATATATTAATATGGTATTTAAACATATGTTGAGGCTTGAAATATGATCAAGGAAGGCTTACTTTTAATTGAAAGCAACAATCCATGGCCAAGTTGTCAATTTATTTAGCTTATAGTCTACTATAAATTAAATATGAAAAATATTTTGGTATATAAATAATATAATAAAATATAAAATATTATAATATATTTAAAATACAAATTATATATATATATATATATATATATTAATATAATATAAACGCTCTCGATGCACTATGAATTTAAAAAATTAACGGTCTCTCGCTCCTGTTCTTGTGTGGCTTATCATGTATGAGTATAAAGCTGAAAATAACTTAATTTACACGGTAAGGCTATGTCGACCTCGTTTATTCGAGGCATTTTTTTTTGTTGTTGGTATTACGGTTAAGAATGATTAGACCAGTTTATGCCCATATCAACTAATTCCTTTTTCGATCAGATTAAAAGTAAGTCATTCACTCCAAGACTAAGTATTCACAAAAAATAAATCTCTTACAATCTAACCTTAAGAATTAAACTTGAGTTGACCACATAGAGAGCACATCCACTTGACCAACTAAAACAAGATTGACTCAAGGCATTCAGACTAACTCAAATTTGCTTCCTTGGTAAAGTAAAAGTATGAGAAGAGAATCGAATTAGAACTGTATTTATTCTCCCCTCCACCCTTCACACATTAATTTTTTTGTTTCTCATGTTATGTTTAAATTTTGAATTTATTGAGGAAAAAGGAAATGTAATGAAAGTGGTAATTTTTTTATAGGTAATCAAATAACAACAAAAGAATTTTTTTCAACAAATGTCAGCTATTTTCTTCTCATTTTCTTAACCTAGCTAAAGAAAAGAAATAAATTTGCTTCTTTCACTTCATTTTATTTTTTATTTTTTCCCTCTTATTTTCCCTCTCTGCCCAAATCCAAGATCTAAACATAGGGTAAAGGATGTAAACTCCTAAATTGATCACAAAACCCTAATTCTCACAACTTGATCACATTTTGCAAAATTGCTAATGAGTGTTTAAAGTAGTTCAAACAATTGCAATAATGTCCTGAATGCAACTATTTGTCTGTCTATGTTACAAGCATAATTTCAACAAACTGCCCATCCACATTCAAAAACTAAAGGTTACTGGAAGTTTGAATGCTACTTACACTCCTGCTATATCCTCACATTTGTCAACAGAAGTTCAAATCCATGCTTACCTTAACTTCACCAAGGTTCGTAAACGAGGCAGACACGACTTACATCTGAAACTTACTACTAGAATTTAGAAACCAGGGATTTCGCCTGGCATCGGAGCCAACTCGTTATTGTTGAACTTCTCTTCCTCATAGAAAGTAGCTTTAACCACCCTACCCCCGAAGAAACGGCCTTCAAGGTCAATAAGTGCTTTGGTTGTTTCTTCTGGTCTCTCAAACTGCACAAAGATTCTAACTGCCTCCTCATGTGGAAAATTCAGCTCTGTTATCTCAAATATGAGGACCCGAGTTACTGTCCCATACTTGGCGCATTCTGATCCGACCTCCTCCTCTAGCTCATCATCTACCTCACCGGGGCCCACCTTCAAGATGCAAGCACAATACTATTGAGTGACAACATTCTCCAGTTCAGTTACTTTTCATACAAGCCACAGACAAAGCATTAAGACAATATGAATTAAAACAAAGAAAATGTACAATATCAGTAATTGAAGTTCTCCTCTGAATTAGTTAACAGGAGAACGAAAACAAACAACAAAAATTCAGAAAGCAGTCAGCAAATGGTACATTTGCAAACACATCCGATCTGGAAACATGGTACTACCAAAACTAGACTCTAGGGAGAAGAAGAGGGAGATAAATAATTAATTACAAATATTGATGTGAAGGACTAAACAGTTGCATTTGGTTGGCACCCACAGCTCAGAAAACAAGCTTATCAGAAGTCATCTTCATAAAACCTTGTTATGGATGTTCTTTGTAAAACAGTCAATACATATTTAGTGTTCTCAAAAATTGGTAATCAAGCTTCATGCTCTGCTTTACCCAAAAGGAGCCATGCCATGATAGTTGTGATTCGCACTTGAATAGAATAGGACTTTGGGAAAGGAGTTAAGTAATAATCCATGACTCCCTCTCCTTACCACATGTGGGTCCCAAAGGAAGTAAGGGGGAGGGGAACAAAGAAAGAAAGAAAAAAAGCCGCCCTTGCTTATTTGCCTAAACCAGATATCAGCCCTAGTTTTCGATTGCAAACTAAAAATGTTGGTTGCTTGCACCAATAACTCAAGGAGTCAACGCTGCCCTTGCTTTTATTTGCCTAGACCAAATATCAGCCCTCGTTTTCAATTGCAATACTAAAAATATCGGTTGCTTCCATCAATAACTCAAGGAGACTCAACAAGTGAGATCCATGGATTGGAGCCACGAAGACAGAATGCCCAGTAGCTCCACCAGCTCCTCCACCTCCCAATCATTCCATTCTCGCTTGAAATCTATATCCCAAAAAACTGCGACCCCTCAAGCTTCAGATAATCATTAACGGCTGTCCACCTCTTTTCTCATACCTCCCCACAGAATGGAGAACAACTTGTCTATTTTTATATGTTGTACTCATTTCTCTAAGAATCACCAAGTTTTGCCATCTTTAAGGTGACACATGATCCCCTATTATTTGTTTGCACAATATAAATTATTTGGGAACGTACCATTTTCATGTAGTAACCATCATATTGGCCACATAGATTAAACAAACTTAACACCTAAGCACAAATATGACACAATACTGATACACTGACACGACAATTTTGAAAATAATCATTACACGATCACAGCAGGACGCGATGACAAAAATATATATATTATATATGAAAATAATAGCTTTCTATTTGTTTCCCTACAAAGAGGTTTATATTTTACTGAATACATAAGAAATTATTCATTTTTCACATTTTATATGTTGGAAAAGAAGTACAAATAAAAGTCCTAATATTTATTTTAAAAAGCTATATTCCCAAATAAATTGAAGATTAATAGGTGTAAATTCATACTTTCGATTTTAACGTTGGCCTCCAAGTTACTTCTTCAAACTTGCATCTGAAGTGTATCTAGTTCTAGAAACAAAAAAAAAAATAGGATGTGTGTAGAGGAGTGTCCAACAAGGTTACTTATCCGACACGGATATGGCACCTTTGTTGAAGTTTTAGTGTTTTTTTACCTTTACACAGCTCAAAGAATATAATAAAAACATAAATATATCTATGTACATTCGTCTGCATGTGTGTGTAGGTATGGGTCCCATTCATGGATCAGACACCCCATGTTAATGTCAGAACTTGGGCACCTATCAGTGTTGTCAAAATCATAGTCACATGCCAAATGAAAAATCTCATTTTCCCACTAAAAAATTTGTAGTAGACTTGGTAAGGAGTTAACTCTGTGTGTGTGTGTGTGTGTGTGTGTGTGTGTGTGTGTGTGTGTGTGAGAGAGAGAGAGAGAGAGAGAGAGAGAGAGTACACAGCTATTTCATCACAAATTTCCATCTGTGAAAAAAGAGGCATACATATATATTATGTAATCAACCCTCAATTAATGGGGAAGGGCAGAGGAACCAATCCTAGTTTCCAAAATCTAATGAATCTGAAGGAATTCTTACAAGTCCTCTTGTTAAAATATCAAAATAGTAACTTATCAAAATACATATATATATATATATATATATATATGTACACAAATAGTATCATAAACTACTCCTATTTCTTCCAAGATTATCAATAGGCTTCTTTTATAATAAAATCAAGTAAAATTAACTAGAACTTTTTATGCTTCCCAGGATATTCTCAGATGAAGTCAACCATTAGAGACCATTGTTACACTGCAATATCTATTGCTTCGTGAATCCAATAGACCTAGGGAAAGTAAACGAAACATTGATAATAGCACTTCTTGAGGAACAAGTGATCAACAGTGTTTATGTTAATCATCTTTGCAATGAACCAAATTTTGGACAAACAAAATATGCATAGAATTCAATTGAAGCACAGACATGTACAAACACGCAGAGACATAGAAGGTCTAGCATAATGGGGTTTAAGTCACCAAAAAATGTGAACTATGCACAACATGGTTAGCCGTTTTGGTAACATCAGTCGGCCAACGCAAGCAACAGAGGTCACTGGCAAGCGCTAATCACTGTGTTTCAATTCAGCATAAAGGATATTAGACATAACAAACTTGCAACTTATAGTCTTTGCCTCTTAAAGATACAAAAAGAAATAGATTTCTGATATAAGGCTCCGGAAAAAGCCTGATGATCAAACACGAATTCCTTTACAACTAGAAGTTGGGCAGAGGTGAAGCATGTTCATAACATAAAAAATTAAATAAATTTAATGAACGAGATAACAAAACCAAAACTATGTAATAATATATATAAAAGTTAGGGAAAATCCCATCTAGTCTATACTTTTAATTTTGGTCTCACACTAACGAAAATTTGCATTAACTACTCAACTAGATTGCATAACTGAGCACATAAATTCATATATATTCTTTTCCTCAAAGCTTGTAGAGTATGAAAATGAAATGAAAATGTTTGAACTTCCATAGAGATAGATTAAGAAATGGATGATGAATGGAGACAGAGAATAGGAGTTAAACCCGGCGGGAGAGGGAAGTGAAGAGAATGAAAAGAACAACGAGAGAGAAAAAGGAAATACTTGATATTTTAACTGCCTCTTTCATATTAACACATATCAGAATGACCCTAGAGGTCCTATGCAGGGGTCACAGGGTAGCACTCAGGGCCCCCATGATCCCGGCACTGACCCTAAGGGAGTTCCAAAGCCCTACTCCAGACCTAGGCATGATAGTATCAAAGGGCCATCAGAGCCAAAATCAGTGTGACGGTGCCATTAACGACAAAGGACTACAAGGCATAAGAGACACACGCTCGAGTGGAGAGACACTCGACTCAATAAAAGGAGGGACTAAACATGTTGGTAAGAGTGAAGGGGGCACATTCAAACAGAGACCTGCTTGGTTGGACGAAGGGAGGACAATCATGTCTAGGTAAGTGTACTAGGAGTGCCTGTTGGAGATTGTCCCTGAGCACTTGGGCTCAAAGTTAGGCATCAAAGAGGAGCAACCAGGACAAGTGGTGATATTCAACTGGTCCATTGATCTTTACTTTGGCAGTTACTCCTACCTTTTTATCAACTGAATCAATACTATCAGCCAAATAGCATAGGTCATGGTAACTCATCTTACAGGTGCCCAAGTCAATTCATCCATAACTAATGCAAAAAGTTGAGTACTTAATGTTTATACCAAATCAAACCACAACGATTGGGAAATCAGTAGTTTCTCTTGCGATTATTCTCACTCCATCATGCATGTCTCCTACCACTTCATATATCTTTTCCTGATTCTTTTATTTTCTAAAACCCAACATATAATATCTCTACGGAACCTATTATAGTCCTCCAAGTCTATTAGGACCATTATGGTCTTTTCCTTCTTTTCTCTGTACCTTTCCATTTGTCTCCTTAATAAATAAATCACTTCTATTGCCGTCCTCCCAAGCATGAAACCAAACTGATTTTATTCTTTCAAGTTCTATGCTCAATCACTCTCTCCCAAATTCATAAGCTTAATACCTCTATAATGTGGACAACTATGAATAATTCAACTTAGTTTTATACATAGGTACAAAAACATTTTTTCTTTACGTGCCAACAATTTCTCGACACCTCCAGACATAAATTTGGTCCTAAAGCCCAACTTGCTTTCATATTCATTTAATAACTTCTCAACATAATTTCTTCACCTCACGTTGATTTCTTATATTTCTCCAACACTCTTGAGTACACTTAACACGATTAAAATCTCAAATTTCCTCTCCCTTAACTAAGTTTGTATACATTCTTCTCCCTATACTTTACACCTAATCATATGGATCACTGTATGCTTTGAACTTGGCATCTCTAACTGGCTTTTCAGCTACTTTACTTTTACGTTTATATCTTTCAAAAGTTTCCTCATTTCTGCTCATTTGCCATGTTTTTTAAACTCTTTTTCCTCTTCACTACATTTTAGACACCTTTGTTTCATCGCCTAGTATCCTTATTAATCGCTGTTTCCTTTTTGACTCACCAAAGGTCTATTTTACTATTCCTTTAACACCTTCGCTCATCTAACTCACATCACATTAGTTTCATTTTTGCAATCCCAGTTGCTTCCTTTAATATTTTATTTTTAAACAATTCTATTGTCCCCATTTTCAAATTCCACCACCTAGTTATAGAGTTTCTAATGCTTCTTTTTTGGTTGTCTTATAATGTATACAAAATTCTTAAACCTACATTGCGAGGTCAAACTAGTACAACCTACAACCTTCGAATGTTTTGTAACCACTTCCGAAAATTATTAGGTGTTCATTTTTTTTAAATATGCATTTTCTATCATAAGGTCGTGGCTCATAAGCCACCAAAATCTAAAATAGCCTCTGCAAAGTCATTCCTATCAGTAAATCCATGCGCCCCATGCAACATCTCGTACCCTCCATAATCATTTTCTAAGTGACCATTGAAATCTCCTCCTGTAAATACTTTTTTCTCCTTGAGGTTTTCCTTCAATTATCTCATTCATACGTTGCAAAAATGGTGCTTTAATATGTCCATCTAATGTTGCTCGAGGAGCAAAGGAAAGAATAATAACTTTCCCTTATTGATATAATGCATAAAGGCACATATCCCAAAGGCTCCTCTTCTGAGTTTTGTTTAATTTTCTATTTATTTATTTATTTATTTATTTTTTGGGGGGGGGGGGGGGGGGGGGGGGTGGGTTATTGAAGCAAAAAGTGTTGTCAATATGAGAAATATTAAAACCTTTGAGGAAGAGGGGGGCATCGATTTCATTTGTGAAAGACCTATGCCTTAAGTATATTTCAATTTCTAAATAGTTTTAACACACTCCTAGCTTTGACATCATAAAAGTTAGATGGATGTCTCTAGAACATCTAGGCATAAATGTATACAACTTTTCCTTTCTTAATAAGTAAAACAAACTTTTATTAGAAACAATGCCAAATAGGGATTACCTATGCGTGCAAGATGTATGCAAACAACACTACAACCCTAACCCCTTGTTCAAGAACTCAAACCTGCAAGTTGTAAACAAAATCCAAACACCAAGTTTGTATCCAAACCCATATGGTTCTTAAACTTAATTACCTAATTCAAGTGGTTTTGAACTTATTTACCAAATCCAAAGTGTTCAAGAAGTTGTCTTGAAAACACATGATCAGGCATGAAGTTGTATCTTCAAAACACAAATTCAGGTCTGATGTTGTATTTTCAAGACAGCTTCTATGAAAATCTGGGACAAGTTTCAAACCATAGAAGTTTTGTTACAAGATACAACTTCTTGAGCGACTTAAATTTAGTAAATAAGTTCAAAACCACCTGAATTTAGTAATTAAGTTTAAAAGCAACTCTGATTTTGTCATAAACTCTCCAAAAAACTATCCAAAGGAGAATTACCCTTTGGGGAATCCAAATGAGAGTAGGATCAAACAAAGACCGCAATGTATCATTTATCTACGCATTTTCAATGTATATTGTCTGATGATACCGATAAGAGAAAATGTTTAGTCCTTCTACAGGGTCAAAAGATTGCCTATGATTTCAAAGAACTTTTGGTGGAAAGTGACATCATTACCCAATTACCCTTTGGGGTATCGAAAAGAGAGTAGTATCAAACAAAGACTGTGATGTGTCGTTTATCTATGCCTATGTTGGTTGATGATATCGATAAGAGAAAATGTTTAGTCCTTCTATAGGGTTAAAAGATTGCCCATGATTTCAAAGATCTTTGGGGAAAGTGACTGCTTCAAAATCAGATGTTTAGAAGGGAACATTTAGGGCTTTTGCAAGCTTTAGCTCTCGATGAGAAAAATGGTAACTTCAATTCCAAGTCAACAGCAGCATTCTTACGGAAGGGATCATTCCACAAATTCAGAAGCAGACTCTCCAGCATAACTACATTTTCCCCGTCAACGGCCTTAATGTTTTATATTTCATGGCCCTTGTGTTGGTTTTTATCATGATTTCTCTGTATTATATCACATGCTCCAGTTTTTTACTTGTTTTCTGTTGCTTTAGAATAATTCCTCGTCAACTTTGAATAAATTCTGCAATTTCCTCATAAGTAGGTTTTATCAAGATATAAATAATGTTTTCTCGAGATTTCAAAATATTTCTACATGATTCTAGGCTACATAACCATACCTTGCAGCAACATTCTAATTAATTTACAAAATCCCAAAAACAATAAAGGAATATTTAGCATCTGAAAGGCATCCAAACACCCCAATCAAAGCACTGAACTTTGTATGTAGCAACTGGTTTAACTAGTTTAATAGAAGAGTCAATATCATGCATACCATGTTTTTAAGCAACAAAACACGAGTGGGCGGACCATTGAAGCTCACACTCTTCACCTTCTTCTCCGGCTTAGTCTCGCTTGCATTGACAATAACCCCAGCTCGCCTATCGGTCTTCTTAGCCATCAATGGAGTTGTAATCCCCTGCTCCTGCTTTCCAAGCCCTTGCCCTTGCTTCCACCCCATCTTCGCCATCATTCTCTGTGCGGCACTCATCTGCCCCCCAGCACCAATGCCTAACCCCCCTGACTCTGACTTCCCTATAGTAAAACCATCCCCACTTGATGGCGGTGAAGGCGACCGTGGCTTCGCCCCGCTCATCGCCGCACGCCTCTTCCACGCTTCCTCCCCTGAAATATTCAATCTCGAATCCCCATATTCCCTTTCCCTTTCTCTTTCTCTCTCCGCTGCCTCTCTGTCCTTCCTCTCCCTCTCCTCCTCCTCCTGCCGCCTCCTCTCCAACTCCCTCTTCATCTGCGCCTCCATCGCCTTCTTCTTCTTCTCTCTCCTATAGTCCTCGTAATCATTTGGCCTCGACGGATCATACTCCTCGATAACCGTCGAGGTAACCCCCACAAGTGCCGGCTGAAACGCAAGACTCAGACCTCCGTCGTCCACCGCCATTGTCGGCAGCGCCGCTGACAAGCTCAGCGTCTTCGGTTGTGCCGAAGTTACGGGTTTGGGCTTGTTTTGGGGTTTCAGAACCGTTTGCGGCGGTGCAAAAGCCGGTTTGCGGAGCGTCGGCGGTGCCATCTTGGCGCTGCTCGACCACACATTGGATGAATTGTTGGTCCTGTCTTCTTCGGTAGATGAAGGTGGAGGGAGATCTCCGTACAATCCCCCAAGCATTGTAGGACTGGGGATTCAATTAGGGACTCCGTGAAACCCTATAAATTTCAGGATGTGTTTGGAATCCGAGAAATTTTTACGAATCTACAAACGTCAAGCGTGTAGTGTGTACTATAGTCTATCAGAGACAATGAAAGCTGTTTGAGTTTTGTGGAATCGATTTGGGAACTTGTAGAGAGTACTTATTCGAGCCTGTGTGGAACCAGTAGAAAGAAAGGAAATAGAAAAGGAAATAGAAAAAGAAAAAGAAAAAAGAAAAAAGAAAGAGAAAGAAAAAAAAAAATGTAACGTTTTGCAAAGAAAATAAAAGTGTATAGAAAATTATTTTCTTTTTTTTAAAGTACAAAGAAAAAGGAATGAAAATAATGAGATAAGAATTAAAAAGGAAAAAGAAAAAAAATGAAATAAATGTGGCACGAAATCAGTTTTTTCTTGTTTTTCTCTTCCCACCAAAATTATAAACTACACAAGAGAATGAAAATTGTCCTTTTCTTTCCCTTTCTTTTCAGGCTGTTAATCTACCATTCAACACTTTCTATGCATGGGAATTTAAAAAAAAAAAAATTGAGGATATATTTTTTTAAAATTACTTTCGTTTTTTGAATTTTTATTTTCTAATCTATGAATGTTATAGGTGTCTCGATGGGTAACGTATATCCTATGTTTATCTTTTTTAGTTAAATTATCTAAAACATATGTTAAACTATTATTTATTTCTACCTATGAAAATCATAACTAAGAACAATACTTGGTATTTTGTTTGTCAAAACTGAAAATTAATTATTAAAGATTTTGATTATTTAACTTTCAATTAACGTTGAAATATTAAATTTTGAAAATGTAAAGATGAATTTGTACTTACGATAAAAACTAAAAAGCACTTTACACATACCCTATTCAACATTCGTCATAAATCAAGTCTCTATGATTTAAAATTAAAATCATTTCTAATAAATTTTGTAAATCTTCTATTTCCTTTTTGTATCTTGGGCTATGTCATCATTATTAATCAAACTTTTTAATCAAATTCACAGTACCAAGCACGATTCATTATTTTTATCTCATTTCTTGCATCTTTTTAATGCACCATCATCTTTATATGTTATGCTTTTTAAATAACATGAAACCCACTCCTCATGAGTTGGGAAGGCTAAATTTTAAAGAAGGCAAAACATCAAAAGTATTCAAACGCGTTTTCTAGGCTAAGGACGATAATTCAGATCTCTACACTTTTTTTGTGCCTTCTCCTATGCCTTATATATTTTATTGGGCCATGTCGTCAATATTAATGACATTTAATATGTAACAAAAGAATATAAGAAGTCTTTTTAAATTAAAACTTTTTCTAAATCAAAACTCTTTTTTCTAATATTATGAAAATTCTAGTCTTTATTAGCAATCATATATATATATATATATAAAAGTTGTGTTTGCCCTTATATTTTACTTTTCTCTTACGTGGAACTCTAAATGCTTAGATATTTTTAAAATACCACGTTACAGGGGCAATTTATTAGATAACTATTGAATTTATTATTTTATTAAACTTATTGTATTAGTTTTGTAATATATATATATATAAGATGAGATAAGATTAGTTTTGTAATATAGATAAGATACATATATATTATATCAGATTGTCAGAACTCTTTTTGAACTAAATATCTATAAAAAAAATGATTATAATTAAATAAAATATTATATATATAAATATATATCAATATCTATTTACATTTTAGAGATACAATACGATGTATTAGTTTTGTAAGATAGATAAGATATATATATAATCAGATTGTCAGGACTTTTTCTAAACTTAATATCTAAAAATATGATTATAATTAAATAAAAGACCATATATGTCAATATCTATTTATATTTTAAATATACGATATGATTGTATAATTAATTATTATGAATTTTAAATTAACTATTTATGATTTGAATAACTCTTACTCCGTGCATTGCACGGGTTGACCCCTAGTTATATATATATATATATATTATAGATAGGGTTTGAACCGTTATTGTGATTGGTATATCTTTTAGCAACTTTATTTTTTTTAAAAGATTTTTTTTCCCTCTTGAATTTGATGTCCATGCAGGCCACATCAAATTTTACTTTAAACCAAGAAATAAATCCTATGATGGAGCAGCTTAAAATTTTCAACTCATTCCAGCAATAAATTATTTTGATTATACCATTGATTGTTATAACATTATTTGTTTTTTTTAATATATTGAAGAATAATCACTATACAGCCATCAAATTTTATTGCAAACCAGCAAATTGATTACAATGCTTATAAATCAATCATACACAAGAATGGCTCACAACCACCAAAGATCAATTTTTTACTAATATAATAAGATTATTTTTTTAATCTTAGCCATCGAAATCAAACTTATTTCATGAAACTCTTTCTAAATCAAAACTCTTTTTTCTAATATCATGAAAATCCTAGTCTTTATGTTTTTAAGGAGAACGATCAAAGATTAGCAATTATATATATATAAATTATAGATAGGGTTTGAACAGTTATTGTGAGAAGAAACTCTACACCCACTGCATTTGTTGCCGAAGTTTTTACACCCTTAGCAAAACGACGTCGTTTGAATTTATAAAAAAAAAAGCTTAAAAGCTAGAATTTGGGGACGATTTCAACCAAATTCAAAACACAAATTTTGGGGACAAATTTTGGTTGTTTTATGGTGTTCCTATTGGACTTGAAAGATACAGGTGGGCAATAGCCTTTACCTAATATATCAATTTGTGTGTATGCACATCGTGTCCACGAAATTTTTTCCTTTTTATTTATTGCAGGAGTGATAGATTAAAACACAATTTGAAAGGAAGCCCCTTAAAATTCTGTAACAAAAATTAAAACAGTCACTCCCACTTGGAAACATCCTCTTGAGTAAACATGGAATCAAATTCAAATTCAAACATGGAATCATGGCAACAGTGCTTAATCCATTACAATCCAGTAGTGCAAAATTCATTACAATCCAAAGAATCAAAATAGTCCTAATTTAAGTCATAATAAAATGCTTCATCCATTACATAAAACTCTGTCCTCTTCTCCAACCTTGTCCTTGATTTTGGTGATTGGCAGATTATTCTCCTCCCAAACCTTGCTCTTGAGTTTCGAATAAACTTGATTGTCCTCCCCAAACTTGAGTACCTGTAATTCCTAAACTTGGAAAACTTGGTATGTTAAGAAATTGGTTGAGAGTTGTTCTGGTTGGACATAAACTTGGAGAAAATTGGAGAGTCATGTTTGGCAACATAAATTGCGGCATGTAGTTTGGGTAACTCTGCCCAAAAAAAAAAGCAAAGTTTAACATCAAAGTAGTGCAAAAGGGATTATATAGCTTATGAATTTAGAAATAAAAAAAAATTTCTTACATTTACATTTACAACACTCTCTTATGTCCCAAACACATGCTCATCTACATTCTCCTCAACCTCCTCAAATGAGTGCAACAATATAGCTATAAAGCATTCATCGAAGATATGTATCTGTGTCTATATTAACAAGTAAGCAAGAAATTAAAATTAAACTTATATCTTTGTTTTCTTTTTTTGTTCTCTTTTATTCTTAGACATATTTTCTACAACACCTTGCTTTCTTGTTGTTGGCGGTCTCCCTTTTCAAGTAACGGCTTTCAGGTCAAGGATATTCCTACTCTCTTTGGAAGGTATAGCTACATCTCCAAGTGAAAAAGAAGCATTTAAAATATCGAAAAACACATTTCTTCTACAAGCAACCGAAGATTTGATCAACTCTATTTTTAGCTCCCGTACCCGTCTCACCAGCTTATCATACTTCTCTTCACAATTCTCAACCAAATCAGCAACCTCATGAAAGAGATTGCACATGTTGTCATGCCAACGTGTTTCAATTGTCGATGACAAGTTATCGTAGTTGATTCGAACTTTAGTGTGGATTCTTTTCACATCTTTTCTCTATCTTCTTAACAAATACTTCTCAGGTACTCTTTCAGCTCTCCTTTTATGGAATACCATCAGTTAATGTTGACACACCATTTCTTTAAATTCAAAAAATCGACAATTACAATTTGCTTCATTAGTCTCACTATTAAAATTGACAGTAAATGACACACGTCTTCTCCTTTTCTCTTCTCCAAATGTAATGTCTTCTTTTACTTCATATTCTAACCAAACATCATCTACTTTTCCTTCAGACATGACCTCACATTTAAGTCTCATGACAAATTGCTTCTGAAACTCTTTAAACTTTGCAGTGGTGTAAACATTTTGAAATTGTGTCTCCAACTCATCTTTAGCTATACACGGGATGTAAGAGTGCAAACTTTTCACATCTTCGTGTTTTTCAATTTCTACCTTCTTAGCCAATGCATTCTCGAATTGCTCCATAAATTGTTTCAAGGTCATCTTTGAGTTTATGTAACCATCAAAATATGAATTTATACTCTCACTTCTTTGTGTGGATGACAGTCCCTCCCAAAAAATATCTTTCACAAAAGCCGGCACCCATCGATTCCTTTCTAAATACAACCCATGTAACCATTCATTATTTTGAAGTTCATACTTTTTTATGAACACATCCCAAGCATCCTCAAACTCTTCTATTGTTAGTGAATCATAAATTGCATTGTGCACAGAAGGTGAAATTAATTTATATGCCTTGCACTTTCCCAATTTTTCAAGCACTTTTTTCAAGAAATGCCATATACACCATCGGTGTAAACTGTTAGGGAATACTTCTTCTATAGCATTCTTCATGGCCATGCATTGATCGGTAATAATTGCTATGGGAGCACAACCCCACATGCATATCATCCAAGTCTTAAACATCCACGAGAATGACTTTGTGTCTTCATGAGAAAGGAGTCCACATCCTAATAATATTGACTGACCATGGTGATTAACACTTACAAATGGAGCAAAAGGCATGTCATATTTGTTTACCTAGTACGTCGTGTTAAACGTCACAACATCACCAAACTCCTTACAAGCTGCCCTACTCTTTACATCGGCCCAAAATATATTCCGTAGTCGACCCTCATCATCCAAATCCATGGAAAAAAAGAAGTCTGAATTGTCTGCAAATGTCATCGCATCTCCTTCCACAAGCAAATTTCGTCGCATTTTATCCAAATGATTTCAACAATCTTTTGGAAGAAATGGAAGGTTCTCATTGTTGGTCCAATAGGCAACCCAAGAGGGGGGTGAATTGGGTTTTCAACTATTAATACAAGTTAAGATTAATTAAGATTAATCTAAACAATATAGCAATGGTTAATCTATGTGCAAAGCAATGTTAACATGAGAAGCGAAGAAAACAGAGCAAAAGGAGTGAGACACAAATTTACCGAGGTTCAACCACAAACCGTGGTCTACGTCCTCACCCCAAGACCTCCTTGAAGCTTCTTCCACTATGTAATCAACTATTACAAGATGGATTGCTGATTGACAAAGTGCTCAGCTCACTCTACAAGAACTCCTCACCGAGCTTCTTCAATTCCCAAGTGGTTTTGTCCAAGCTCCTCTCAAACTTTATAAGAGTTTTGCTTCACATAAGAGAACTCTCAAACTCTCAGTTACAAGTGTATAAGAGTATACAACTCACAAACAAACTCTCTAACTAGAGTAGATTTACAATCAAAGCTCACAGATGAAGGTTGGAAGAATATTGAGTGTATATCAGTGATTCTTATTTCTTGTTGTTTCTTCCTCTTGATTCTTATGTATAAATGCAGTTGGAGGCTAGTATATATACCCTTGCATTGATTCCATCCGTTGGAGTTGGTTGGGTATCATTAATGTGCGTCCAATCCATTATAACGTTAAGAAAAATAGTCGTTATAACAGAGAGAGTCGGCTCCATTTTTGTGGTGTCGACACTTTCTGCTTCTGCATTTACCAGATATAGTTCACTGAGTTCATGAGTCCCCTCTTCATGTTGATGAGGCGACTCCTTGTTTATCTGTCTTCTTCATATTAGGCTTCTACTGTTATGAGGCGACACTTCTGCTTCAGGTGTCCACTCATTGATCATTTAAAACTTCCAGCCTTTTGCTTCTGCTACCAGGAGGGGACATTTCATCTTCATGTGTTCACTTATTGATTATTTAAACTTTCAGCCTTGGCGTCTGTGTTCATAAGGCGACACTTCATAACAATGTGTCCGCTCATTGTCTATTTGGTCTCCAGCCATTTTGCTACTGAGATCAAGAGGCGACACATTATTTCCATGAGTCCCCTCATTGTTCAATATGTCTTCAGGCTTTTTACGTCTGTGATCAGGATGCGACTCCTCATTTTCATGAGTCCCCTCATTGCCCAGAATTCAGCCTTCAGATTTCTATTGATCAATCTTATCAAAGCACTGGTATAAGATCTTCAAGGAGTATGTCTTTGGGGTATAATGATCAATCAAATCTTCTTAACTCATCAGAGTTAACTTATATTTAAATTTGGATTGAATCAATCATTGAATGTTGATCTTCTTCTTGAATCTCAAACTGTCAAAGCTTCATTTGATTAAAGCTGAACTTTACTTCTTCATTTGCAAAGCTTCTTCAATCATTGTAGAACATCTTTTTCAATGTCAATCTTCTTCAATTGTATGAAGCTTCACAATGCTTCAATTCTGATTTCTTCTCTTTGATAGCAATTCTTCATTCTTCATTAAAGATTACTTTACTGAGACCATTGCAGACTAGATGAAATCTGTTCACACATCTAATCTTCATTGATCCTTTACATTGTAGAAGAATACTTTACTTGGATTCCATGTAGAGATCAGATATTCATTGTGAGCCCTCTTCTTAGCAACTTCAATCTCATTGTCTTAAATTGGTCTTAAGCATACCAGATGAAATTATCTCTTGAGCATTTTCCAAATTCTTCAACAGTCAATTCATCTTCAACTGAGCATTGCACTTCTTCAATGGTTCTTTGCATATTCTGATGAAGGCTTTAGTCTGGTGCAAGTTAATCTTCATTGAAACTATGCATACTTGAAAGAAGCTTCAATTGAACACCTTCAATCTCTTCGAATGTAGAACACATGTTTGAAGTAAAGATAGGCATCATTTCTCAATTTGGTTCATTGCATAGCCCTTTGAATTCATTGCTTGCATCTTGAACTTGTTGTGCATTCCTTTGATATGTATTAGACTTAAGATCCAACTTTAAGTCTAAGTTATGACTTTGTTAATCTGCACACTAAGTAGATTTATTAGTAACACAACACAAGTTTTAGTTATCATCAAAATCAACATGGGAATTAACCTTGAGTCAACAAGGATCAACCTTGACTCAACACTCATGTCCCTCTACCTCAATCTAAAGTGAGTCATAAGTCTTATGCAACTTAATCCTAGCTTTATCATTCAATTCTAGCTTTTTTTTCACATGTTCATCAAGGACTCTATAGCTCTTGTAAAACCTTAACTTTCCAAGGCTATTTACATGATTATACTCCAAAACAACCTTATTTAACCTCTATTTTCCATCCCGGCATATAGACAAATTAAGGCGAGCTAGACATTCAATTTTGGTTTGCGGTCGTGGTTTGACCAGATTGGTTATTGTAACCATTGTCTTCCCACCACAATTGCATTGAAAAGTTACATTCATCAAGTTTCCATCGCTTCCCTTTCTTGAGTTTCTTTTTGACACAGTAAACCTCTTTTCTTTAGCATATGTTGAGTAATATAGATAAGCTTCATCTGGTGTGTCAAACTTCATTCCTTCATTCGGTTCTTTAACTCTATGTTCAAAATTTTCTTTTGCCTCATTTCCATCCTTATTCATACCTATCTTATCAAACTTTTTTTTTTAAATCTCACTCGATACCTTATATTCTCCTTATTCATTGTCTCCACTCAACATAAGGAGGTCATGTCGACGGAACAGACTCAAATGACATCAAAATTGTAGTGATTTGTTACTTAAAACCTAACAAATTACAAGTAGCAGAGTATGAATTAAGTCTATAAGGAGAATTCAATTTGTCAAATCCAATCAAGCAAGCAAATATTGAACGTCAACTACAAGCTTGCTTATGTTCTATTGATATTGACTTGACATCAAACAGAGAGAAAGAGAGAGATAAAAAGAGAGAGAAAGAGACAGAGACAGAGAGGGAGGGATTATTATTGTCTAATTAACCTGAGCTCTACCACTGATTTGATTTCGAAAAAAAAACACAAAATCACTATAAACCGAAAGATTCAAAATCTGCAGTATCTCATTGACTATGAATAACTTGAACAACGAAATCTATCTAAAAATATGAAGAGAATTGCTCTATTGCGAGAATATACCATTCTTAATAAAGTAGATTCTTATTTTTTCTAGGATCTTGCAAATAAAGAGCGTAGATCCGAAGTCCATCCAAAGAAGCCCCCCCACTCGTTGTATATATACTGCAATGCATATAAGCCACAAAATCAAAATTCAAGTTATTCAAAGATCTAAGCACAACATCATAACAAGGTTGCTTGATCTTGGCATATCATTAAATGATCTAGACCAAGCAAGTGACCTTAAGGCTTAAACCCTTTTACACTCCATTTGGTACTTCGAATGGATGAGGAAAAAGAATGGAAAATGCTTAACTTTAAGAATGAAGAAAAACTTTAAGCATTTTCTAGTGTTTCTTCATTCCTTCCAAGGTTTAGATGAGATCTCAATTTTTCATTTTCTCATTTCTTTTTGTTCTCCGTCAAGCTCAAATTCGTATCCATGGAATAGAAATCATGAGACTTTAAGCCATCAAACAAGGTTCAACAAAAGGTGAAAGAAGCTGAGCAGAACAACACAGTAAGCACCAAATTTTGAGACAAATTTTGTATTTTACTTCAACAACAAAGGGGAACAAAACTTTCAGAGAAAAAATCAAATATTAAGATGCCCCTAATAATTTCACCTGAGCTTCAAGATCGAGAACAAGAAGTATCATGCAGATAAATAGATATCATAGACAGTGAAACTCAAACAATTATAACTTCAGAAGGTGTAATCCTTTATGAAAGTTAAGACTTCATTGTTAAGTATGAAGAACAACAACAATAGCAATGAATTCACCAAAATTTTTTCAAATAAGACATGAATTATACCTTTTGAGTTCTCTGCAAAATAACACCTTTCTCACCAGACTCATGAGAAATGATTACATTAGACCTAAAATTCTTCCAATTTCCATCAACGATTGATTTCGCCTCAACAACACTGTAAACAATCACAAGCTTCCCTCCGTTAGAATCGTTCAAAGAATCTGAACCATCGGGCAAAGAGAGGACGAAACGAAGATCGGACACACGAAGGGAAGGGGCGAGGTGGATTTTGCATAGGGTGGAGGAGGCGGCAGTGAATTTAAGGATGCCGGAGGGGGAGCGGTGGTCGCCGGAGCTCTCTCTCTCTTTGGAGGATAAAATTTGTGCTTTAAATTTGGCTAAAATCATCCCCAAATTTTGACTTTTAGGCTTTTGTTTTTTTAAATTCAAAACGACGTCGTTTTGGTAAGGGTTAAAAACTTCGGTAACAAATGCGGTGGGTGTAGAGTTTTTGTATTGCAATTGGTATATCTTTTAGCAACTTTATTTCTTTTAAAAGATTTTTTCTTCCTCTTGAATTTGATGTCTATGTAGGACAGGTCAAATCTTACTTTAAACCAAGAAATTAATCCTATGATGGAGTAACTTAACTTTTTTCTAGCAATAGATTATTTTGATCATACCATTGATTGTTACAATATTATTTGTTTTTTTGTTATAAAACTAAAAAAATATAAAGCAAGCAAAATAACCAAACACAATATAATAAAATTAGTTATTCTGGAACTATAAAATAATAGTTAAATAGTTCTTCTAGAACTAAGAGGGATAGATCTTCTTGATCACTTAAGACTTTATTTTTATCATCAAACAAAATATAAAACATAACTTGAACTTAAATATTTTATCTACATTCTTTGTTTTTTTTTCTCTCTTCTTCTTTTTCTCTCTTTCCTCTTTCTCTCTCTCCTCTTGTCTTTATCCAGCTTTATTTATAGACGAAGAAAATGCACAGTAATGTGAGAAAAATGTCATTGCTTACTTTATTATTGCAAAAGTTATCCATGAACAATAATTTCATTGTTTTCATAACACTCCCCCTGGATGACTTTTTCACAAAAATATGCCTCATTAAAACCTTACTAGGAAAAATTCAGTGGAAAAAAACCTTAGCAAAAAAAAAAAAGAGTGCAATATTCTTATGCAGCATGGTAAGGTATGGATGTGTGAAAACTGCCTCATTAAAACCTTGCTAAGAAAAATTTTATGGAAAAAAAACTATTGGCGAAGGAAAAAGAGTACAGTATGTGACTCCCCCTCATCCATACATCTAGTATGAAGTTGATAGCTTCACTTGTTCAGAATGAAATATCTTTGAGACGACATAGGCCAATATTGTTTACTAATTTCTCAAATGTTGCAGTTGAGAGTGTTTTAGTAAATAAATCTGTCAAATTGCCACTTGAATGTATTTGTTGGACATCAATATCACTGTTTTTCTAGAGTTCATGTGCATTAAAAAACTCTAGATATATATGTTTGGTTTTGTCACCTTTGATGTAGCCTCCCTTAATTTGTGCAATACATGTTATATTATATTCATACAATATCGTTGAGGTATCTTTGATTGAGAATACTCTATAACTTTCTTGAATATGTTGGATCATAAATCTCAACTAAATGTACTTTCGACTTGCTTCATGAATTGCAATGATCTCAGAATGATTTGAAGAAGTTACAGTTAGTGTTTGTTTCACAGATCGCCAAGATATAGTAATATCACCATAGGTAAATACATACCCGATTTGTGATTGTGTTTTATGTGGATCATAGAGGTAACTAGCATCTGCATAGTCAACTAGCTCTGATTCTGGTCCCTTTAAATGGAATAAACTCATAGTTGTTATTTCTCGAAAGTAACAGAGTATGTGCTTCACCTCTTTTCAATGTCTCTGAATTGGTGCCGAACTATATATTGCTATAAATTGACAGAAATATAATATTAGTTCTTGTATAATTTGTAAGATACATAAGAGCTCCAATAGCAATGAGATATGGTATTTCATGACCAAGAATTTCTTCACCATCTTCTTGATGAAAAAAAAAATTCTTTTGTACATCTAGTGATTAAACAATCATGAGAGAACTCAATAGATGAGCTTTCTTCATATAAAATCAATTCAGAACCTTTTATGTATATGTAGACCGATGGATGAGAATTTCATTTAATAAGTGCTCAATTTGTAATCCAAGACAGAATTTTGTTTTTCTAAGATATTTCATTTCAAACTCCTTTTTTAAATAACTAACAGTTGTTGTAATCTCTTCATGAGTTTCAACAAGATTCAAATCATCGACATAGAATGCAATAATAGCAAATTCAGATTCTGATTTCTTAATATAAACGCATAAAAAAATTGTATTATTCACATATCCATTTTTCAATAGATATTCATTTAGATGATTGTACCACATGGTCCAAATTATTTTAACCCATATAAAGATCTTTGAAGCTTCAAAGAATATAAGCTTAGTGATTTTGAAATATTTGCTTCAAGCATTTTAAATCATTCAAGAATTTTCATATATATATATATATATATATATATATCATTATCTAATTCACCATATAAGTAGGCTATCACTACGTCCGTCTGACGCATATCAAGTCCTTTTGAGATTGATAAACTAATCAAGAATCTGAATGTAATTGTATCCATTACAGGATAGTATGTTTCGTCATAATCAATACCACGTCTCTACGAGAAACCTTATGCTACTAGTCGTGCTTTATATCTCGCGATTTCATTTCTCTCATTTCGTTTTCGCACGAATACCCACTTATATCCAACCGATTTTAAATCTTCTGGTGTTTGAACTATGGGTCTAAATACTTTGCGTTGTGTTAATGAGTTTAATTCTGTCTCAATAACTTTTTTCTATTTTGGCCAATTCTTTTTACATCGACATTCATCAACTGTCTATGGTTCAATCTCCTCATTACTTTGTAATTTCGAGAGCTACTTGAAATAAAAATATGTTGTTAACAACAATTTTATTTCTATTCCATCTTTTTCATGTATTCACATAGCTTATTGAGATCTCATTATTGTCAGGTATTATTTCCTTTGTAAAGGATATTTCTTCAGGAGGTTTCTCTTCTAGAAATTCTTTTACAAGAGTTCCTTCCTCTAGAAGTTTAGATATTGTGGTTTCTTTAGGAATATTAACTTACTTATGTATTTGTGGCTTCCTATTTCTAAGAACTGTGTCTATTGCACAAGCAGGTTTCCCACGCTTCATGTGTACTTTAGATTCATTTACTGCTATATTAGCAAATTGTCTTACAGGGACATCAATACGTGTTGGGATATTAGCAGCTAGCATATATGATTTTGTTATCTTCTTTGTGTCGGTAAACACATCAGGTAATTGATTTGCAATCATTCGTAAATAAATGATCCTATGAATTTCTGATTCACATTGATTTGTTCGATAATCAAGATGAAATATTATGGAAGCATTCCAAGTGATCTCATGTTGCTTTTCTAGTTATGTCTTATCTCTCCCTAATGGTGGGACAAGTGTCTTATCCAAATGACAATCCACAAAACGTGCAATGAATGTATCCCCTATTAAAGGCTCAATATATTTAATAATAGATAGAGAATCAAAACTAATATAAATCTCAAGTCGACATTAGGGACCCATCTTAATACGTTGTGGTAACACAATTGATACATATATAACACAACCAAAAATCCTTAGATGTGAAATATTTGGTTGTTGACCAAAAACAAGCTATAATAGTGAATATTCATTATAAGCAGTAGGTCATACACGAACCAATGATGTAGCATGTAATATGGCATATCCGTAAACAAAGACAGGTAATTTTGTTCTCATTAGTAAAGGTCGAGCTATCAACTGAAAGCGTTTAATAAAAGATTCAGCTAGACAATTTTGTGTGTGTATATGCAATAGGATATTCAACATCAATTCCTATAGACATACAATAATTATCAAAAATTTGAGATGTAAACTCACCAGCATTATCCAATCGATTAACTTAATTGGATAATTTGAAAATTGTGCTATTAATCTGATAATTTGAGTAAGAAGCCTAACAAATGCAATGTTACGAGTAGAAAGTGAACAAACATGTGATTATCATGTGAATGCATATATTAAAACCATAAAATAACGAAATGGTCCACATGGTGGATATATTGGCCCACATATATCCCCCTAAATTCTTTGTAAAAAGTTTTGGGATTCAATTACTAATTTTGAAAGGATGGTCTTACAATTAATTTCCCTTTTGAAAAATCGGGACACGTATAATCACTTAACAAAAAAATCTTCTGGTTCTTTAACGGATGTCCATGGGAGTTCTCAATTATTCAACGCATCATCGTTGATCTTGAATGACCAAGACGATCATGCCAAAGTGTAAAACTCCTTAGATCAAAACACTTCTGGTGCATCACTTCAGGTGATCCCATAATTCTTATAGTTGTATAATATAATCCAGAAGATAAGGTAGCAAATTTTTCTAATATATGCTTCTGGCATGAAACAATAGAAGTAATGTAAATATATTCTTTACTATATTCATTTGTTGTCTTTATATGATAACCATTATTACATATATCTTTAAAACTGAGCAAATTCTTTGTAACTCTAGTTGAATACATAGCATTATCAATAGAGCCTTGTTCCTTTTGACAAAAATATATTAGCTCTTCCGGAATTTTCAATTAATTTTGTAATACTAGATATTGTCTTAACATTATTTTCAGCTAATGTTAAGTTTATAAAATATTTTTTCTCTCAAAAAATTGTATGAGTTGTTGTACTGTCTACTAGACATATATCTCCATCATTCATCTTGAAAGTAATTAATTTACTGATACATTCCATGCTTCTATACACAAAATATAAATTTTTTTACAAAAATGAAACAGCTTAGAAAAACTAGTTGGTGCAGACATTTCCATCACCAATCAAGTGATTTATTTTTTCATTAGGATCTATAAAGAAATCTGAAACATCAAGATGAGTGATATCTACAGAGCCATCAAGGTCTGTAAAATTTATTTATCCCTTTTTCCCTTTATCTTTTGTTGATGCCCGATAAAGATCTATTAATGGTTTCGACGTGCTACAGGTGCGTGACCAATATCTTTTTATATCACACCTGTAACAAACATCTTCATAAGTTTTAGGAGGTTTATTTTGTAAACCTTTTCCCTTTTCTTCTTTTCTTTCCGATTAGTTCCACTACTGGTGGTATGATGTGGTATTTTTAATTCGAAAACTTGAAAATTTATAAATGTTACATTCACAGTAACCCCTACGATGACGAAAATTATTTTTGCCACGGCCATGTCCATAAAATGAGACCACATTCACTTTAAAGAATAGTGTAGAGCCGGTCGGACGAGATTGATAATTTTTTATCAAAAACTCATTATTTTGTTTAGTCAGAAAAAGGTATAATATCAATTCTAAATATTTCTTAAAACCCCGCTCTCGATATTGGTACTGTAAGAGCACATTCGAAGCATGAAATGTAGAGTGTATTTTTTTCTAACATATCTTCATTAGTAATATTTTGCTCACATAATTTCAATTGTAAGCTGATTTTAAATAATGCAAAATTATACTCACTAATAGTTTTAAAATCTTGCAACCTCAGGTGCATCCAATCATAGCGAGTTCTAGAGAGAAACATAATTTTTTGGTGCTCATATCTCTTTTTTAAATTTTTTCATAATGTCAGTAGGTCTTTTATCGTAAAGTATTCAGTTTTCAATTTTTTGTGAATATGATGGTGAAGAAAAATTATTGCTTTTACACAATCCTACTGAGATTCTTTATTTTCTTTTTTTTTATAGTATTTCCAAGAGCCTTTGCACATAAATGGATCTTAGCATCAACTACTCAGAATAAATAATTTTTGCCCAAAATGTCAATAGTAGTAAATTCTAGTTTTGCGAGATTTGACATTTTCAAAATGTCTACACTCACATGATAACAAAGTTTTAAAATCACAATAATAAGATAAAAAATAAATCCCACTCACATGATAAAAAATACTATAGAATTTCGGTCAAATATATAATATAAATCCCACTCATTCGAATATTTAGTTGAAAAATAAATTTCATTTGTTAATATATTAATTATTGGTATAATTATATATAATTACTATTCATTAATAGTAAAATCACTGATCATGAATAGTATCAATAGTAAGAGTACTGTTAATGTATAATATTCAGTACTATGCAATTCATCGGTATATATATATAATATCACTGTTTTTGTCTATATTATAACTTTCAATCCAAACATCAAAATATAGTCATGGCACCTGCTTATGAAAAGCTATTGAAATTAAGATTCTAGATCTATAAATATCATAAGCTAAACATTTACGATCCGGGAGAAATAAACTAACAAAGTTTCAAAATATAACTATTTATCACTATTCATCAACTATTCAACCTTTAATAGAAATATAAATATAAATTATGTTAAAAAGTAAACAGTAAAAAACCCAAGATAAAGAAAAATTAACTGAACTATTAATTACACATAAAATGAAGTACCTTTACATATATAATGAAGTAGCTTCATAATGTAAGGAAGAATACAATTATATTTTTTATGAGCATTTAGAGTATCATGCTGATAACGTGTTATAAAACTAAAGATTTATATAGCAAGCAAAATAACTAAACACAATATAATAAAATTAGTTCTTCTGGAACTGTCAAATAATAGTTAGAATAGTTCTTCTAGAATTATTAGGGATATATTTTATTAATCATCCAAGATTTTATTTTTATCATAAAATAAAATATAAAATACAACTTGAACTTAAATATTTTACCTACACTCTTTTCTTCTTTCTCTCTCTTGCCTCTTTCTCTCTCTCTCTCCTTTTGTCTTTCTCTAGCTCTATTTATAAACGAAAAAAATGTACAGTAATAGGAAAAAAACGTTTTTGCTTACGTTATGATTGTAAAAGTCATTTATAAATAGTGATTTCACTGTTTTCTTAACATTTTTAATATATTGATGAATAATCACTGTACAACCATCAAATTTCATTACAAACCAGCAAATTGAATACAATGCTTATAAACCAATCATATACAAGAATGGCTCACAACCACCAAAGATCAATTTTTTAACGATTATTTCTCTAATATAATAAGATTATAGTTTTAATCTTAGCCATCGAAATCAAACTTATTTCATGCATTCCATTATTTTAATTACCAAAAGAAAGAGCTTTAAGTGGATCTTAGCTAAGAGTTTTGATTTTGACAAAGTTTTAATGTAGAAAGACTTCACATATTCTTTGTTACCTATTATATGTCATTAATATTGGGGACAAGACTAAATAGAATGCTTTGACATAGGAGGAGGCACAAGGAGGAACAGGGGATGTGGATTCTGAGGACGAGACTTGCTTCATCCACGTTGCCAAAGGTTGCAACATCTAGAAAACTGAGCTGTTAAGCCTACAAGAATTTATATACAATATATACACACTTCACACAGAAGAAGACAAAGACGGGTTTGCAATCAACATATGGGTTTAGGAAAGATTCTAATTTCTAGTTTTATTTTTCTGATTTTGTTACCTATTATGGATTTTATTTTTATATTTACTAAACATAATAAATGACAAAAAAATAGCATTAATCTTACTATTCCATGTAATCACAATTGATGACATGGCTCAATAAAATACATAGGGACAGAAAAGGGGCATAAAGAGGAGGTAGATGATTTGCAAAAAAACACGTTTTCCTACAATTTCCCAACCTATCAAAAAACTACCGTTAAACCCTAATCATTTGCAGCCCCATCTCTCTCTCTCTCAAACACACAAATGAGCTCACAATCTATCCCTCTTGGTAGGGATTTTTCATGGACACCAGTTCAAGTCTCGCCACTCAGATTATGTTCCCTAGACTTCAATTTAGAACTCCTACTCCCCTCACTTGTAGATACATATATAGGTTTCTTGTAATTCCACAAAGGAACAAAAAAAATGATATTGTTGTGTTATGATTCTAAAATGTAAAATTTAATTGTAAAATGACATATTTGCATGTTTATTTTGTCAAAAATATTAACATCAACGTATTAAAATTCTTTTATTTATGATTTAAGAACTGATGGTTAATTCTTTGCCTGACCCATCAACAAACAAATTTTTACAGCTGCTACATACGCCCCTCCCAAATCCCGTAGTGGCTGAAGCATCATGTACTAGAATGCCCTTATCCCTTGCTTGGCTTTCGTGCCTTCAAAAAGAGGAGCTAAGGAGAAAGGTTGTCCAAAGTAGTTATCGACTGCCAGTCACGAGTTCAACTCACCCGCTTATACTAACTATTCACTAACCCACTAACTGCACACTGTGTTTGGATCGGATGATAGGAAAAGATAAAAGTGCCCTATCATAACCTTTTTTTTTTTTTTTGGTCTTTTTTTTGGGTATACACAAGATTAAAAAAATGGGTCCAAGAATTTGGAGTAGAGGCCAAATTACAAAATGACACTCTTTTAATCACGAGATTTACAGCCTGTTTGGAATCTGGAAAAAGGAAGAGAAAGGGGAAAAAAAATACCATTTACTATTATTTTTCTGTTTAATTTTGCAAAAAAATAAAAAGAAAGTGGAGAGAGAGAGAATGATTTCAAATTTTCCTTCCTTTTTTTCTTCCTTTTTCCTTCATCTTCTCCGTCCTCTCCTTTCCCTTCCTTTCCCTTCCCTCCCCCTAGTTCCAAAATCCTCATCCCCTTATCGGCCTACATGCAGCAGTGCAGTCCATTACTATGATGGAAGGGGTAATAGCAATTACAGTGATTTTAGTTCTAATGTCATAGAATGCATAATCGATAATATTCACTGTAGTGTGAGTTCTTCCATCTGAAAGTAACAAAAAGAGACTAAATTCCTGCAATGAACGCTGAAAATTCATGAAAGAAAGGACAATTTCTGGATTAATATAAATTCCTAAAACCGACAGTGCACATTCTGGGGGAAGGAAAAACAGAAAGATGGGAACTGTATCATATAAACAGGTTAACTCCGAGAATATAGCATCCACTGCATCATCAGTTTGTTATTCACCTAGCAGCTGAAAGCTAAACAGTATATATATAAGAGCAGTATCGCATTCCAACCTAAAGAATCACTTGAGGGAAAAGCTTCAAATTAAGAATCTGCCCCGTCTTTTCCCCAGTGCACAGAGAGAGAGAGAGAGAGAGAGAGAGAGAGAGAGAGCACTCATTTACCAACTACTGGTGTGGGAAAGAATGATCAGCCCTATTTGGCAGTTAAGCACCACAATGTACAGAAGGCTCTAAAATACACATCGTAGACTAGCCAACTCAAGTATTGAGTTATCTCCCCACCAGATCAATGGCACCGGTATCAGTTAGCCCCGTCAAAGTGACAGAGAGAGAATTTACATCAATTCCCTGCTCCAACCTTTTCCTCCTGTTCTGCAGCACCAGAAGAGCCTTCTTTTCCAACAGGCTTATCCACATGTGCAGAAGCACTCGTGTCACAGCTTTGATTCTCGTCTCCTGAATCTGACAGCTGGCCAGGTTTCGAACTGGAGGTCTCTGTTGGTTCTACTGATCCTCCAGCATCAGTTTTGCTATTATCCACAGATGCATCAGCTGATGACGGAGAAGGAGCAGCTTCATTTGGGTCAATCTTATCACTCCGATGTTCTGATTCCAGTTCCAGTACACCATTTGGTAAAACCGAAGGCCCTTCAGTATCAGACGGCTCAAGCAAGTCTGAAGTTTCCCTCCATTCAACCCATTCAGGCGGCTTATCACTCTCTTTGGCTCCAGTTTGACTCAAATCCTCGGACAAATTACCTAATGTGGGATCTTCTGAGCTAAGCTTTAGTTCAGGCATTGGAGATGTTGCAATGTCAGCTAAATCCTCATCTTTGTCAACAATAACCTCATCATCACCACCACTGTTGACAACACCAGTGCCCTCAGTGTCAGGTGATGGAGAAGCAATGGAGTCAGCTGAGCGTTCGTTAACTATTCTGTCATCCTCAAAGGCGAACCAATTGGAATTCGTAAAAAGAGAGCCACTGAAACACAACACAAAAACAAAAAAAATTAATCATGTCCAGTAACGGGATTGAGAAGCATTCACGTGATTTAGGTCCTGTGTGGCAGGGGCCACCTCAAAGAGTAAAGTAAATATAATCAGCATTAGCAGATTGTTCTGGTCACCAAACCTTTAACATATTTATTTCTCAACAAAGAACATCCGAGACAGCACTTATCATGGGCTGACAATCATGTCTCTAGAATACAATACATTCCCCAATTACTTCTACTTATCTATGTTACATCGACTCAGTAAAGGGTGTTAGGCACGGGTATGTTAAGTGTTGAATTCATCTAACTCTCATGTCCAAGACTCCAAGGACACCATGATACAGCTACAGTTTATATTTTTCTTAAATGCTTTATTTTCTTAGGGTAAACTAATATTTACAAACTAATGTAGAGCATATTATCTATGAAATGGAAGCCTTACTCATAGTTATGTAGTGAACTCAATTATTTATACATACTTGTTGGTTGCATGTCCAACACAACATGTCAGACACATATTGCATACTCTTATCCAAGTGTCAAGTGTCCAATACAAATACTTTACAAATTTATAGAAGTCCATGTAACAAAGGTAATAATGCTGTAATTTGAACCAGCCAATGATAAAGGCAGAAAAATAATAGCTTCCACATACCTTTCCTGGTCATCTCCCAGACGAAGAGACGATATGACAACTTCAGCAGATTCATCATCAAAATAGACATCCTGCCACAAATTACTGTGAGGAACCGTGTCTACCATCATGAACAAAAAATTGTTCTATCAAAGCAACAGATTAGAAAATTCACTTGTAGGTGAACAATGTAAGGCAGGTCTTTGTAGATATGGTGCTCAAACTCAGGCGAGTTGAACCAAGCAAAAGCAACAGTTAACAATACCTTGAAACTACAAATAGCACGGCTCCCACACAGCATCCAACTAAAAAAATCTCAAATAATCCAAAACAAGGGCTTTTTTGTTGGCTGCAATGCTACATACGGCTGTGAAAGCCTTTTATTATGACATACCCGTACACCATAATCATGCCAAAATTTAACTCAACAAACATTTCCAATCACAGATCTCACATGACTCAGAATTTCAGACCAAACATTCTAAATCCGTTAACATAATGCAACCCTCCTTGGAAGTCCACCGACCTCTATCCACACAATACTTCTCAGAATCTTACGACTCACGGTTGAATCGTTACAATTTGGGTTTGATTTGTCCCCTCTTCCATTGGTTCAAATCCACAAGCCGTGTCTCATATTATACCGAATCTTGAGGAATCTATGCAAATTGTGAGAGAATCTTACATTTTGCAATTTAGAAATGATTCATGCAATTTAACCTTTCATTTTTAGGTTTTCCCAGCTCCAAATTAAAAAAAAAAAAAAAAGCTCCTAGAGGCTTTTTAAGACCTTTAGGGATAAAATATAGATCCTTCACTGCTCTTCTCTTTTTCTAGTGCTATTGGAGATCTCTAATGCTCTCATTTAAGAGACATAAAATTTGATTTTTTCCTCTATATGACCACAAATAAAAAAATCAGTTCTTCCACATGTTTTTAGATGTGAAGAGCATTCATAATAGTAACTTTAATTCCAAAGGGGTTTCCTCCTTAACCTAGGTACTGCATTCACGCAAGTTGGTACAATGGTAATGCTAGAATAATTTGAGTGGATAGTTTGATGATTTATAATTGGGTGGTGCTACTTAGATAGGTCGAACAAAAATTGTGGAAAGATAATAAAGAGATAAAATTAGTGAAAAAAATAAGAAAAGTGAAGAAAATCAATTAGAATGGTATAATTATGCACGAGGGCCAATCACTGCACTAGTAAAGATGAGCAACATTGTTCACACTAAGTTCAACGCTAGGAAGAGGAAGTTCAAGATCAGTACGTTAAGATATTAGGGAAAAACATTGTAGCATAGGTTTAATTGATGCTTTAGCCCTAATGGGGCTGAATGGTGCCATAGTATTCATGTGCCAATCTAAAACGGTTCAGACAATGTATTATTAAGTAGACTTATACCAAAAAGGGAAACTGGTAATTCAAAATATTTGTAAATTCTTGGCAAGTACGTGACAACATAAATTTTCTCTCTACTTTTTCAGTGTTATAATATTTTTTAATTTCTACATGTGTACATGAATTTTTTCATCTATTTGTTAAATAATCTCTACATGTCACTATTCATGATGCAATTCAATTGGCAAAGCAAAAAGGGGATTTTGATTCACAATTTGAATATCATTTGACAACTATGATCCACACCACACACTACAATCCACCTGCCTCCTTCCAAAGACTGCCAGCCTCTATAACATAGCTGTAACACTTTCCTAACAAAGCTTGATTCGAAAATGCATAACGTAAGACAGACATAGAGATGATATCACTCGACACTTAACAAAGAACTTTGAATTATAGTAGCTACTATTATAAAGGCACATGTGCTTCTGGCCAAGGACACCAATAATTTGGATTTGATGGAGCCTAGATTGGCTAGCTGGCTAGCTACAATCAGCAGACAGTCCGGCAGCCAAGAGCAGCCTTTTTTGCCAAAACCAGCAGCCAACAATGGCTGATTAAATTTTTGAAAATCTGTTATGTATTTTTTACTTTATATAAGTTCATGTAATCTGATGAGGTAGACTAGATTTTGGAAGATTCTCTTGGAGCCTTTCCCTCTCTCTCCCTCTGCTCTCTGTCTCTCCCACCTTTCTGCATCTCTGCAGATTTCTGTTTCTCCTCTTTTCCCCTCAGCTGAATCTTCTTTCCCTGCCTACATTTCTGCTGATTCTTCTTCTTTGCTGGATCGTCTCTCTTCTCTGCTGTATCTTCTTATCCTTCTTCTCTATTGTATCAGCTTCTTCCCCCTTCTCTGCACCCCTGCAGCCCCCTTCTTCTCTGTCCTTTGTTTATTTTCTTCCTCCGCTGCTAGTACATTTTTCTCTGCTGCTATTGCTGCCACATTATTTTCTGCTGATGCTACTTTTCTTCTATGCAACTACTGTTTTCTCCCAACTTAAATGCTTGTATTGAATTACTTAATTGTACTTGTAATAACCTGCTTCTTGTTAATTATTTGTGTTAAAATAAAGCTTTATTGAATGGTTTATCACCATAATATCTTGTCTTATTATTTGACTGCAATTTGTATCTTGTTTGTTCTCTGTTAGGAGAGATTTATTCCTGCTGGATTTTGGGTGTTTGGTATTTGTTTTATAGAGTTCTCCAATATAAAACATCAATGCATCTTTGGTAAACCTAGGACTGCATCAGGATTATAGTAGAGACTACAATGACAATTGTCTCGATCTATTTAAATTTTTAGCAATCAAACAATTATGTAACATTACTGTTATTTTTTAGTTTCGGAGTATTTGGGGGCTTAGGAAGCGAACTCGTTACTAATATATAACCAACTGGTTAAGCAAGCCCAAGTTATTCCTTTTCCATTCATTAGGGCCCTAATTCATTCCTCAATATGCTATTTACTGTTGGGAAATTTTATTATTGCCATCAATTAATCATTTACAGGAGTGTAGACTCAAAACTCATCAGACAAGGCCAACTCAGACATACCTCATCATCTCGCTCAAGTGAACCATGCGCCTGCAAGTAGCAACCGAAGATGAGTTAATTCAGAATAGAAGTGTTACAACTAATTAGTTTTGAGTCATTAAAAAATATCTATATCTAGATAACCCATTGTGCAAGGACGTCAAGGACAATAAAATAAAATAAAATAAAAGGCAGGCATAGCATAGCAAGAAAGAACAAATTTGGAAGCAACTGAAGTTGACATTAGGTCAGACAAAAAATAATTCCCTCCCCTCCTTTGTTCCATCTTTCACTTATAAATTCCACCAAACGAGCAAGAATGAGATGAAATCCAATTATAAATATTCAAATTCCTTAAAAGAGGCATTTTGTGAATTTTAAGACTATTCAATATCATATGAAATTCTTAGTCACAGGACTGCAAATTCAGATGATCAGGGCAAGTGAACATCAGGGCAGTAGGGAGGTGACCGTAAAAGTGACTTACCAGTGGCCATAAAAGAATTACTACTACCTCTCTCCCCCCCTATTGTTCTCCACTTCAAATGGTACAACGTCTTAAGGAACTGCAAATGCTTTCAGAATATATAAATTGTATTGTAGTATTCCATCTTTACCCTTTTGTACTGGGCACTATAAGGAGGCTAGATATTTGGTGGCTTTGAAAATATTAGTCTTTGATCAATGAAATTTTTTTATAACAATTTATAACAAAACTAAAAGAGATGTGTGGAGTGTGATTTACTCAGTTTTCAGCTTTGAGTGGATTATACCTGTTTCTGTGACTGAGCTTTTCATTTGTTGGGGTCGCTGTTACTCGCAACGGAGGGATAGACGTGTTTGGCCTTGGGGATGTAACTCCTGTGTGTTATGTGGTTTATTTCGAGAGAGCACCACCTGTAGAGTTTTTGAGGGCATAGAAAGCCCCATTCACAGTGTTCAAGGAATCATTCTTGTTTCCTTTTTTGGGGGTTGAGGGAGTCTGCTCCCTTCAGTTTTTCTTCTTTTATTGATTTTTGGATGATTTGTATAGATATATGGGCTGTTCTTTTTGGTTGTACAAGGTTGCCCCCTTTGGTAGTTTTTATATATATCATTGCCTTCACTTATCAAAAAAAGAAAAACACAAAACACCGTCACTATCTTAATTACTCCTTCCCCCCTACCCTTTTTCGGTGACATTGCTTAATCATTCTGTCTATGTTTTAAGCACAACAAACTTGATATAGGAAAATTTAACTTGACGCTACAAAATCACTCATACAGTAAGCAACAAGATAGCCATGAAATCTTCATCTAACAACTGATGTAAAACAAAGGTCTACAATAGTAACCAAAATTTATACTAGAGGCTTAAAATATTTGTATATTAAATTTATAAATTAATTGTACAGAGTAATTAAACATAGCAAACGTGTAAAACCGAATTAGCAGCCTTGACACATTATTTTCTCAAATTCTATTGCAATTTATGTTTTCCATTCTGTCAAAACCATACAATATCCAGTCTTCTAATTATTATTAACTTCTACTTCACCATATACTAATAGAGAATGATAATAAAACAATCAATTCCTCTCAAAACTTTTTATTCACTCCTAGATTGGCCAACCCTAAGGCTGATATCAAATCCAAGGAAGGGGCCCTGTCTCCAGAAGAGATTTCTTCCAATCAAGAGAGCATTTTGCCAACTGCAAGATTGATATTCAGGTATTGCTATTCCTTCTTTGAAAATTTATATTGTTTAATGTCTGAGATGAACAAATAAGAAAAATAACATGCAAACAACCAAAACAAGAAAACAAGCATGTGGACTAGTTTAGAGAAGTCATGACTAGTACCTCTTCAATATCATCATTGCCATAAATGCCATATCGAAAGGCCTGGCTTAAATTATTTGCTAGAGCTGCTACATCATAATCCCTATCTTGGTAATCATCATCATCACTATCCCTATTCCGATCTTGGAAGGCTGTCGGCCTCCTGTTGTAGTTGAGGAAGCCACAATAATATAACATTCAAGTGAGTATATATATACATATATATAGGAGAAAGAAGGAAGGGGGGGGGGGGGGGGGGGGGGGGGGGGGGGGGGGGGGGGGGGGGGGGGGGGGGGGGGGGGGGGGGGGGTGGGGAACAAACAACGAAAATTTGAAGTAGATTAAATATTTTGTATCAGTTCTAACTTCAGAATTCAAAATCACCCTGAAAAACAGAAAAATCATCCAAAACAGTTTAGTTCAAATCCAAAACACACAAAATCTTCATCATTTGAATATGAATTTGAATAGTATCCACCCATGAAATTGTGAGTTACTAGTGTTCAGTCACTATTGAGGCATCTCACGAGAGCAATAAACGGAGAGAGCCGAACAATTTGCACCCAGTGGACATACACTACCAAGTCACTACTGAGGCATCTCACGAGAGCACTAAAAGGAGAGAATTGAATAATTTGCATCCAACATACAAATGCTATCAAAAAATACCACTTGTGGTGGAAATTATCCAAAGAAGAACCAACGTTAATAATCACTGGACATCATATGAAGAGGTAAAAAGACGCGAGATACCACAATACAGACACTGAAATTTTGAACCAAGGCCATGCCCCGGTCAATATATAACCCAGACCTTTGCATCCATCAACCAGCTCAGGATGATAACCTCATCATCATACAACATCCGTAACTTAATACGCTGACAGCTTTGAGATAAACACTACCTAAAAAAGACAACCAAACTTCTCTACAACCGGGTAAAAACAATAAAACTTTTCGCTCAAAAGTCGATGTCCTCAAAGGCCCCTCGGCATTCTCCTTACTGACTTATCATTTGCAGGAGAGAGATTCTAAATCCTCTTGTCTCAAGGACCAAGTACCTCAGCGTGCAACTCATAGAAAGGCTCACCAAAAGAAGATGAAAAATGCCCACGCAATACTAGATCAAGAGATGACCTGAGACCTAATCGAGGAAACTTGTAATCGATGGGGATGGGTCGGAGGGCAACTGGTACTTCTAAGTTGCTGACAAGAAAACATGAGTTAAAAAAGGAAGCAAACCCCAACCCGCCCCCCCCCCCCCCCAAAAAAAAAAAAGAACCAAAATAAAAAAAGGGGGAAAAAAGAATGCTATCATTGTACAACAATCATTCTATGATGCCCTCGACACACCATCAATCATCAATAAATGCACAGGACCTGTGAAAGAATTTCTTTCCTGAGACCTAGGTTGAGAAGGAAACTTACTCGCTTTCACAGTCAAAAAAGCACCATTTTTTTTTTTATAATAAGAATGAAGTCTACCACAAGTAGCCCACTTCAGAAGATATTTTGTCATGCCACTTCTTAACAAAATCCTGCTCAAAAGAACAATGAGCCAAAAGCCTAGACAGCCGTCCTCCAGAGGTAAGATTCACCGTCACACTTGAGAAGACTGTTCACGAGCAATATGTGGACAACACGCGATAAAGAACAAATGGTTTGATATGTAGGCTAGAGTGCATCAAGTGTTCCATACAGAGGTATAGATAATCACACGTTTTGCAATGATACGATCTATATCTATATACATACAAACAATAGAGAAAAAGAGACCACTATTGCCATGGTTACAGCAAGTGACTCATTGTGAGTGGCTCTAAAGTTTTGTTTAAATAGTTTTTGGTTTCAAAGTAATTATTCAGCTGTCTCTTTGGTTCACTATACATGTATTTAGGATTATTTAGCTCATATTCAATGTAATAATGTTAAGTAATTGTTTGGTTGGCTCTTTGGTTTAATGTACATATATTTATTTTGTTGGACAGTGATTCATTGTACTTATTATTGAATGTATTCATTTAATTCATGTATTTATGGTGGTTATCTAGATAAAGGATCTTAACAATTCGTCATTGTGACACGTGGCTCACTGTGGGATTTTTCTTTGTTACTATACTTTGTAATTGTTATATTTTTTTGGTGACTGATTGCATTTTCTTTTTGTTCATTTATTTACATGTATTAACCTATGTTTATGTAGTAATCTATACACTTACATGAATATAGTGTATGTTCATGAACATAACATACATGAACCAACACAGATATAATGAATCTTATATTCATGTACTAATCAATATAGGTATTTAAACATAAAATTTATTGTATTTGTGTTGGTTCACATATATTATGTTTATAAACAAACACTACATTCATATAAGTGTATAGACTACTACATAAACATACATAGATTAAAGAAAATTTACTCTAAATATACTCATTTATTTAGATGAATACAATTAAACATAAATAGTTAGTGAGTACACAATCAGTTTATATAAACGGTTAGATAAGTTAAACATAAATAGTTAGATGAATACACAATTAAAATATGTAAAATAAACTACATAAAATATTAAATAAGTATTATTATATTTATTTAATATATAAAATCACTATAACAAAATAAAACAAATAAAAATAAATAAATAAATATTGTGCATTGTCTATTGCTATGATTGCGACAAGTGGCAAACTTTAAGTGCCTTTTTTTTTTTTAACTTTTGTTTTCTAATTTATCTAGATTCTCTTCCCTATACAAACAACACTTACAAAAAACATAAAATTGCTAAATCACTATAATAAAATGAGACCTTAAAATAAAAAAAAAACAAATTCAGTGAATTGGCCATTGTCACTATGATTGTGATAAGTGACTTACTTTGAGTAGCTCTATTTTTATCTATTATTTTTTAATTTATCTAGGTTCTCTTTCCAGTGCATACCAATAAATAATTATTGACAGATAATTGCATTCATAACTTCAATAATTGAGAAGATAGTGAATATGCATTTCAACTAGCACATATGGATATATATATAGTTGAATAATACACAAACTTTAAAAATATGACCAAAGAATTTTATTTAGTTTTTATTTGAAACCATTGTCACGAAACAATGAATCAAAAGAGGTACGGGCCTAAAGCTAGTGATTATGAAATGCAAAATGCTTGCATTGTATTCACTAGTCTCCCACCCTGCCAACTGAATTTACATAATGCCTTAAAACTTATGCTATCAAAAGACTTAAAATCTTCTTCTGCAACCTTAATTGGAAAAAAAAAAAAAAAAAAAGAGAAGAAATCCAATCAATTCTTTTCCTACAAAGTTCCCTGGGGCAGAGCTATCAAATTGTGAACAATCTACTGCTTCCATGCCAGCTCAATTTTGCTGCTATGTAAAGCTTCAAGGTAGTGGTTGGCAATTGATATTGAAGAAATACAATTATATCTTCATTATGATCTCATCCACATGTCAAATCAAATAAATAAGCCCAAATAATTACTCAAAATCCATTGCAGTCAACACCATATTTGCAAGACTATTGAGCCTACCAATCGTTCATGAGCATACATATAAGTACCAACTTGTCAATGTCAATCAACTGCATGTATTCTAACTTGGATTTAACAGCCTATACTAACACCAAAACACAACAATATCTCATGCTTGCTTCTATCAGCAATATGACAGTTCCAAAAATTTTCACTTCGACCAAGTAAGAACTTTATAGATCAATTTAATGTCTCAATATTTATAACAAACATATTCTTGAAGAGGTGTTTTTTACATTCATCTCAAGAAAACAAAGAGGTTTTTTTAACATTCATCTCAAGAAAACAAGAAGTAAGGAAATTCTGGTTACTGGTTAGAGAGACGCACCCTATTTTGAAATGCAGATAAATATACAATTTTGAATATACTAGTTGTAGGGCATTTGGCGCTTTACTAATATAATAGAAAGGTTAGGGGACTCTATCATGATCTTACGAATCTAAAGATCCCAAAATTGAAGAACGAGCTCTTTTGCTCGCCCCTATCTCTAAAGGGGCGTAAGCACTTCACTCGCTAGGGGATGGGATTCATTCACTTGCATTCCTGCTAGCACTACAAAAAGCTCCGGTCTTAACGCCCCTACTACTGCTGTGCAGCCTTTCCTCGGGTTCGTAGAGTCGGGTTTCCCGTTTACCCACAACGGAGGAGCCGCCCCCACCAGGTGCCCGTTGAGGGTACAACTACATTTTATCATGTAACAGCATGCATGTTTCCAGATACAAACAAATATCCAATTCGCAATTCTGAATTAGAACTCAGCAGTTAGCAAGGATTATATCTCTACCACTATACAAAATTAGAGTTGCGGCATGCCTGTTACCAATGATATAGCTCAACTGAAAATATCACTTAAATAACAAACCAAAAGCTATCATTTGATTTTGTAGCTTCTTAATTATATGCGCATCAGAAAATTACATGGCCACCATGCAGAACACCCAAATTAAACATCAACAGCTGATATGAAAAAAATAGTGAAAAAAATAGTGGGACAACAATCATAATTAAGAAAGACCTACCCGCATGCCCACTGGTGGACATTTTCCAGAGTGTTGCGCTTGACTAGGACATTTGTATGCCAATCCACCCATTCACTATTCTCCTGCTAGGAGAATAAGATTACAGCCATTAAGGAAGGACACAACGCCATTAAGAACATGGCTGGGAGGCTGAAAAAATATGGGTAAAATAACATAGGCCAATACAACTTAAAAGTTAGAACTGAACTTCATTTTCGAATACCGCACTTCGGGTAATTTATGTTAAAGACACCTTTATGGAAGTGGTAGCTATAGAAATTTAAACGAAGTCTTAATACACTGAGTTATCATGCTACTTATATTGAATATTTAGAGGTGCCAGTGCAGACAATGAGCTCGAGGAAAACCTGTAGATATGCCTGTACGGCACTGTTGTTGTTTCCCACTTGAACAAGTTTGGTAGATATACGTGTTATGTGTCCAATATTCCCTATCCTGGGTAGCGATTTACCCCCAGCAGGGACTGTAGGCTGAAAGACACATAAAATATAAAATAACATAAGGATTCAACTTGCATAAAATAAGAATTAACAGCACAGCACAAAGAAGTGGAAGTTGATTAAAAAAAATAAAGATAAACTAACCATACACACAGATCCAAGAAAATGAAAATGGAATTGCAAATGAACAATTAACTATTCATTTACATAGTCATCATCATAGATGAACTACTTATTACCTTATTTGGGTCAGCAGCCAATGTGCAGTTCTTTTCTGCTTCAAGAATTTTCCCAACAAGGTTGCAGTCATGAAGAAGATGTTCAACAAAAGAAGCATTCTTGCTCTCCAAGCAAGACATGATTATATGCTCTACAAAATGATGCAGAAAATTATTGTACGGGTACCTACAGTCACATTAAAACCAAGTGAGATACCCAGCAATTTGTTGTTCCCCTTAAAAGCAGAGAGAGAGAGAGAGAGAGAGAGAGAGAGAGAGAGAGAGAGAGAGAGAGAGAGAGAGACTTACTCAAAAAACAAGTCTAAAATGCGTTTTACTGCACCAAGGCTGATCAATTCCTTCTCAACAGCTTCACTACTAACATTCACTAAGACTGATATGAACTCTATAATCTGAAAGGTACCATGTTAGTTGATATTCAGAATAACACAACATTAATTCATATTATCTATTCTTCTTCATTAAGAAAATCTCCAACAATTTTCCCTGGGGGTGAGGGGGAGAGAGTACCAATACAAAGTGGTGGATTTTATCTCGGACAAATTACAAACAACAATTCTCTCACTAAAATGGCAGAAGTAAAGAATACCTTCAGACGTTGTTTTCCAAGAGGTGGCTGCAACTTGCCATATGTAGTCAGCAACACATTTTCCTCAGACGAAACATCCAAAAGCTTGAGTAAATCACCTTCAAGAGAAAACAAAGAAATTTTTTTGGTTCCTTAGGGTATCAAGATATTACAACTCTTTGACTATGTTTCCTTGTATGAAACAACTTTACAACCAGAAACTTGATTATAATTATTCAGGAAATATACAAATATAACCTTGAAAATCTTAATTCAATCCTCCTAAACCAATATGGCATAGTCTAGAGCAGGAGTAAACTACAATCAACAATGGATGTGGATAGTCACATGCACAGGCATGCACATAGGGAAAGTGAAAAAATAGATGGATAAGTTCTATCAAACAAAGCAAACAAAGTAGTTTTGAATATGTTGCCCTGAATGTGAATCTCAACGGTTTTTGTACCCCAAACGAGTTCAGAATAAAATGCTTAACTAGGCACGTAAAGTGATTAGGTTATACATAATATAAAATATGCAATAAGATACTGTATAATCTTTCCAAAATTACAAATAGAACAAACAACTATATATTACAAGTATCACAATTTAAATGAGAACTAGTATTATCGTTGCACTCACTTGCATTAATGCAAGTACCTAGGCCAAGGCAGAAGCCTCCTAGAGGAAAAAATTACATAAAAAAATGCTCTTAAAATGCAAGAATCAAAATTTATGTTTCTTGAATTAGGTATTAGAGATCGCCAACAACATAAAAAAAAAAATTTAACCATAAAGGTCTTTAAAGGCTTTGGAAGGTTTATTTTGGAGGTGAAACAGCTAAAAGAGAAAAGGGAAACATCTACTATAGTCGAAATAGAAAGGATGCCAAATTGCATGAATAGTCTCCGAATTTCAAGTGGTAAAATTCTCTCATAATTTGGCCTCGGGGATATAGGGATTGTACAAGGAAGAAGGCATGGAAGGTGGCTCCATTGTGTGTTATGAGGTGCATTTGGAAAGAACGGAATAGAAGAACTTTCGAAGAATCTATCTTACCAGTTCATAGGCTTAAGGCTTCTTTATTACATTTGTTTTCTCACTTTCATGGAAGTTTTGCGAGTCTTCTTTTGCTTTGTTAGATTTTATAGGTGACCTTCATTTTTATGGGGGCGTTAGGCATGGGTGTACTTCTTGTGTACTTAGGTATCGCTTTTTCGTGATGGTTGGTTCAATAAATTATTCTTAATTATCAAAAAAAAAATTCTCTCATAATTTGCATAAGATTCGTTGCAATATGGTAAAATCTAAAAGATCCTTACAATATGAGATTCAATATTTGCATAGATTCAATAAGATCCGTTACAACATGATAAATCCAAAATGCTTATTACAAACATGAGATTCAGCAGACAGATTTGAATGGAAGAGGGGGTATCAAATCGCATTGCATGTACCATGAGATTCTAACAACTATACACTCATACAATAATCATTTCATGAAAATCAATCATGCATAAGCTAAATTAATGCCAAACAGGCAGGAGATTTCCAAGAAGACTAGCCGATACCAAGCTAGCGTGGCTTCCAAAACAAGAAAATAGATAACCTAATTGCAGGGTCGAGGGGAGAGCACAAAATGGATAGGAGAGAAAGGCCACAAAGCCTCCGCCAAGCCTCTTGCTCAGACCAGAAGAATAGGGAGGAAACAGAGAATCAACTAGAAAAGATGGCAATAAAGTGCCTTCTAAACCTCTCAAACACAAAAAAACAACAAAAGAAATTAGAGAGTGATCAGAAAATAAATGGGATAATTGAGAAAGGGTGCAGGCAATACCTGCAAAACATATAACAAATTATATAGATTCTCATTATCCCATCCTGGAAAGGTTTTTGATAGGTCATACAGTAGCCTATAAACAGATTATAGGCTTCTGAAACTGCAACTAATCAACATGATAAAAATATGAGAGTCCAATTCAATTCTTAAAACCCTAAAAACTGCTAAAAAAACAAAAACGTACATCAGTGATTCAGAATTAAGTAAAATCTCCCCCCATCACTAAATTTACTAGAGTAAGTAAACTCCATATAATACATTTGTGGATCCCTGTGGAGGCCTTTAAAGATATGATTACAATTGAAGAATCACAAGTGGGATGCATTATCTAGACAAGCCCTAATATAATGCTTGCTTGGCTTTATTGGCATCAACTAGATCATAAGGCACTACCCTCAAAATACTAGAGAACTAATATTAACAACATCAAGTAAGGTTAATTCCTATGTTACCTGGACTCTTCTAAATATGTGAAGCACCCGTGTCGGACACTCGACACTCGACATTAGTCAGACATGCATCTAACAAGGATGTGTAACTAATTGAGTTTACTTTACTATAAAACTAAGTATAAGACTTTCATTTTATGTATAAAATGCTATATTTTAGCTTGCAAATGCCATTTTACCTTAAAAAAACAAAAGAAGTATTTAAAAAATATGAAATCTAGCCATGTTCCAGTGTCTTTAGACATGAGAATTAGATGAATCCGACACGTATCTGCACCCGAAACCCGTACCCAAGTCCAAGTAGCATAAGTTAATTCCAATTTCAAAACCAGACAACACAATCTCAACATTTGATCAAAATCCAAATGAACTTAAGTTAAGCATCTTAAATAGATGTTTAATATATTGACTACCGAAAGGTTAGTTTAAAAGGAACCCACACAATATAATTAAGTTCCAAGCTACATGAGAATGGGATTTAAAAATCAAGGGTCCCACCCGAAAGAAATGAGTTGAAATAGGCTCAAATTTTAAACTTACAATCAATCATATGAACTACTGCATTACATTTTTATGCATCCACAAATTATATGAAGTCCTACTCAAGGGTTCAACATGTATCAAATGCCATTGACAACCTATCCCTATACATGTAAAGAGGGGGAAGATGCTTCCTAGTTGGTATTGTATGTGTAGTAAGGCGGAGGAGATAGTTAATCATTTGTTTTTACATTGCGAGGTAGCTCCGGAATTGTGGAGTTTTGTTCTCTCTCTTTTTGGTATTAGTTGGGTAATGCCAGGTTCAGTATTTCATTTGTTGGAATGTTGGCCTAGTGGTTGCGCTTTAAAGAGACTCCGGAAGGCTTGGAGGGTGTCTACTTTGTGCTTGATGTAGTGTATTCGGGGGGAACGTAATAGGCGGACGTTTGAGGATACAGGTTTAGCGGTTCATAATCTAAAATTTGCCTTGTTACATAGCTTGCATTTTTTGTTACAAGGTGATTTGTGTCGGTCTTCCTTTGATTTTGTTGCTTTTATGGAAGATCTTTTTAGTGCTTGATGTTATGCTTTTTTGTATACTGCTGGTGTACAAAAGCTGTGCCTCTGATTAGGCGCTTTTTTCCTTAATGAAATTTATTTACCTATCAAAAAAATTTTTTTAATCAAACATATATATATATTATATACATAACAAATACAGACAAAAGGGGTTAAATCCATTTGCTTTTACCAACTTTCCAGCATTGACCAGTCATTAGATAACTCTAGGACTCCTTTTCTTTTATATTTTGAGCCCAAGTACCATGCCTTTTCATCTTACAAACATAACTTTCTAGTAGCAGATCAAGAATAATTGCCCGTGCCATAAAGCATTTCACAAGAGGGTCCAAACCAGCGAAGACTACATGCAACACGAAGGGTTTCCCTACCCCTTCTGAATCATCAACAATACTATTATGGCAATGAAGCAGGCCTACAATAAGTACACAATTGTGCAGCACATCATCCAGCTTACAAAACTTCTGAACTGCTTATTTTTCTCAAAAAATTATAAATAGAAACTCAATGTTGGATTTATGAGAGTTGTGACAACGAGTTTCAAACATTCAGAATGTCCTAAACATAGATAAACAATGAAGTATAAGCAAAACACAGATTTTTTCTATTCAGAAAAAAAAAAATCAACTAGTTATAAATCTACAAAAAGAACATGGACCATGCCCAAGAATTACTTAGAAAACCAAATTATGGACAGGGAGAATTGGAATAACTAGTGAAATTTCAGTACCCACACCAAAAAAATTTCCAATAGGGGAGAGGGGCATTGAAGATCAAGAGCTTGATAAAATAGCAATCAATGTTCCCTTACCTAGGCTTCCCAGCATGCCCTCTACTGTCTCAGGATTAGTACTTACTGTAGATCCATGTGTCAGTTGGCGGCTGTACATATGATATGTCCCCAAAGTCAGCTTCTTGGGATCTAACAAAGATATGCATACAGACAAGGAGTTAACCAAAACAGATTTTGGTCTTGAGTCTTCCAGAGCATGACGAGACAGTCTTCCTATAAAACTGTGAAAGCACAAAAAACAAATATTTAAATAATAGGAAAAAAGCAGATATAATCAAACTACGGACTTCCAAACAGGATGAGAATGAAATATAATGCTACCTTGGGCTGGAGATTTTAGTAGCTAGGCCTGGGGGAGCATATCGAGTTATAGCACAAAGTGTTTCTGCTGCATTAGCGTGCACTTCTGGACAATTCTGCAATAATTATGTCAACCAACATTTAAGTAAAATATATACAAAGTTGCAAAGCAACATGAAAACAACTTTACCATATCCAAGTTAAGCATTTATAAGCATTAAACGGCAGCCATGTACACATGCCAAGAAAGCCCTAGAATCTGTAATAACTAAAAATGATGGAATTGAGAAGAAAAATTAACACTGCCCAGCATCATATCCCTTGCCCAACATTCTCAACTACTGCCATCAGTCAAAATAGGAGAATCACCAAAATGGTCTGGACTAGTGCAATAAACAAACAAGTTAACTACTTTGATAAGCACATTGATGATCCGTGACAAAGTAACAGCCTGACGCATGGGGTTTATTGCCTCAACCTGATACAGAAATTGAACAGAAACACCTCCGTAGGGAACTTTTACGATGGGTTCCAACAATCTGGAAATGTCCCATACATACAGCAAAATCAAGAAGGCATGGTTTCTTGAATCTGCATATTGGACCTCAGCGAGACTTGAGCAATAACAGGCCCAGAGAGGTTACATCAAAAGCTCATAAAATTTCAATATTTTTCAGATCAATGATTCATCTTACTGATGAGCTGAACTTATCCACAATCATCTCCAGCACATCTGTATCTTCTAACCACTGCATTGAGTCCGTATAATTGCTATAGAGATGCTCATCAGCACCAATTAGACGAATCAAGACCTGTTCAACAACGAATATATAACCAAGGGATGCAAATTCAGGAAAAAAAAAATGGACACAAATGCTCAGTACCATACCTCCATAATGGATGTTATTCCAATAAGGTCAACCAGCTTCCTGATAATTTCCTGATGAGCCTAAATGAGCACATAATGAAGATATCAGCTCAATGCCATTTACATAACAAAGAGGAAGCATAAAAAATTAGTGCAAATATAGTACTTTGCAACAATAAGGAAATTTATAAATACAGTAACAGTAGTACACCATGCATTTATGATTTATCACAGGTACCAAAGAATACTAAAACAATGAGAGACCATTGTAAAAGGCGGACAAGAAAATTACAATACGATATACACATGGGTATCACTTGACTATTTCTCAAAATTGGGAGGAAATGGCATAAAAACACCGAAAACAGAAAAAATACAGATGCAGATGTGTAGAGGTATGCATGAACACCAGTAAAAGGTTAAGGTATAAAAAACGCTATTTTATTTTATTTTTTCTGGGTAAGTAAAATCTCGCTTATATCTTCAAATATAATACACTAGTTGTTAATTTACTACTCAGTTCAGTATAAAACAGGGAGTTACATGGAACACCACTCATGTATCCCTGTTTACACTTTACCCTCTTGAACTAAAAACTGAACAAACTAATCCCTTACACTGTGCTATACAAATTTTGTTGGCTGTAGTTCATGGAAAACACAGATTACAAACATACCTTCAAAATTCTCTCTCTCTCTCTCTCTCTCTCTCTCTCTCTCTCACACACACACACACACACACACATTCATGTATGCACCTGCTCGCAAAAAATCACAGATACAGACAAGAGACATGGAAACGGCACGATAAAGACACCCTGACATAAGAATTTTAAAAAAAACTCAAGACACCACGTGGCCAAGACATGGCAAAAAATAAATATATTTTTTTATGGACATACATGAAAATAATAATTTCTTAATATTGTGTAACAATAAATAACATATTATAATATTAAAGTAATATGAAAGCCTTTTCCACATTCTATATATGGGATAAGAAGTGTGAACAAAAAGTCCTACTATCTATTTGAGAAAGCTCTATTCAAAAACAAATTGTAAGTTTTAGGTTTCACCTTCCTAAAATTAGTAAGCCTAAAGGAGGACACATTTGCACTCATGTCTAAAGAGTGTCGGTGTCTGACATGCAACGCCCCCCCTCCCTCTTCAATCCACCACTGCACTATCAACACCCCCTCTCTTGTCAGCATTGAAAAAATCACTGCCTCTCATTTTTTCTCCTCTCCAGACGTTCACCCTAGAGTTCACTTGCCTACACCACATCTCTCCTTCACTCTCTTTATCCTCTCTCTCCAAACTTTTGTCTCCACCACCATACTTTGACACCCAATCAACCAATCACAAAGCTACCGAAGCAAACCAACTTTACCAAAGTTTTCTGAGCAGTCTGCACCAACCAACCAAACAACAGTTCCACCCTCAGCAACCAGAATCACTGGGTGACATAATCAACTTTGTATCTCTCCCCTCTCTCCTCTCTTTGTATCTTTGTTTCACCACCAAAAGCTATTTGATGCATCGCACCCAAGCCAACACCACGTACCTCTATTGCACTATAGTGAGCAATAATGGAATAATTCCTTCATATTCAAAGGTGGGCATCAAACCAGTCCTCACTACCCTGGCCACCTTTCACCAACAAATAACAACCAAATTCCATCTCCTAACACCAAAAGCACCACCAAACCACCATAGTGGACAGCCCAAGACCTCTGCCAATAAACACCAACCAACCACCACATATTCAATAGTTAAACTTTTGGGTTTACTTAATTAGTTCAATTCCCTGGACTTCTCAATAAAAAACTCGAACACAATTTTCTCCCACATTGTACTCTCTCTCTCTCTAGAACCTCTCTTTCTCTGTCTAAAATCTTTGTTTTCCTGATGGAGAAGTTTCTCTCTAGTGACAAAGATCTCAAATTTCTCAATTGATGATTCTGGTTGTTCATTGAATACGATAAACTATGATACAAATATCAAATTTGGGGGCTGAAAGAAAATTGATATGGAAAAATGAGAGAACGCGTGACAGTTGGGGTTTTCATGGGTCTTAGTATTTCTAAATATATATCTATATATTCATATAGTTATATATATAAAGAGAGAGAGAGAGAGAGAGAGAGAAGAGAGAAGAGAGAGAATTTATTAATGGTTCTTCATGATTTGGAAGGAATTTTCAGTGTATTCAAGTTTATGTAATTTTATGATTATGCATGGGGTTTTCAGTGTGTACGGGATAGGATGACATCCGGTGGCGATTTCCAAAAATGGGAAGTTTGGTGTGAAATCCTTCTACTAAACTTTCATAGGAGATAGGCAGGAGTCTTTGTATTGGAAAAGGATTTGGTCCAATGGAGCACCAACAAAGGTAGCCTTCTTTGTTTGGTATGCAGCTCAACGAGAGATTCTTAAACTAAGAAAAAACCTGATTAAGAAGAGGCAAGTTTTTTTAATTGGTGTTGTCTCTGTAAAAAGGATGGGGAGTCAGTAATTTGCACACATCATCTGCAGCCAGATAGCCATGGCACTTGATTATGCCAAGGGGTTCATCATATGAAGAGAGAGAGAGAGAGAGAGAGAGAGAGAGACATCAGGTGTTAAAAAAGTTGTAGATGTCACTTCTCTGGTGTGGGACATAAGATGGACAATTGAAGCATTACGACTACCCTAACAATGGGCACTGCCACTTAGTCCGCTATTTCTATTTTTTATTTTCTCTTTACCTTTCTCAAAAGTAATTCGACTATCCGCTAAAATGACCAGTGACACTCTGATCTTTGTTCAATATGTTGAACAAAAGAAGGAAAAAAATGCTAAATGGGAGAAAAATCACCTGAATTCTAAAATGAGAAGTTATGAACACCACATAACCATGCATGTGCAGGTGTGTACAAAGGTATAAGAGATCCGTTACACCACAATGACTCACAAATTAATCACACATGCAAAAACAGTACTTTTTACCGAAATACTGCAAATCTCCTGGACTTACTTGAATATAATTCATAAAAGCAACCGTCTTCCGCAACAACAGGCATATGACAACCTAAAATATAGAATTCAAGGCATCAAACACCCACATAAAATGACCATGATAATACCATGAGATATATTAAAAACCTACAATAAATTGCAAAATAATATTTTTTCATTCTAAAAGACAAAAAATTATTCTGTCATCATGAATATTGGATATAATTACCACACTCAGTAAAATAATGAAATACCTTGCTGAAGTAACCAGCCAGTAGAGTACTATGAGAGTGTTCAGGTTCTAAGAAGGAGAACAAGAAGTTCATCAACTGTAAACCAGAAATAAAGAACCAATTCACGTATCTATGCCAGTCAGAGTGAAAAAATTGAAGAGGAAAACAAACTCTTATAACTTCTCACCTCCTCATCCTCTACCAACGCTTTGAGTATGATATCAACTTCACAAGTAAAAATATCACATGCAATAAAAGGAAACCTATATACAAGATCAAATAAAATGTGTCATTACATGCATCCATAGGTACAAATACAGTGAATCAGAGACTCATCATAAATGCATCCAGGTGCACAAGAGAATTTAAGGAAAATAATTTACACGGTCGCCACAAATACCTACCTAAAAGTTCGTCTTTTCTCCGCATCCTCGGGAGCTTCTTCCACTATATATCGAAGAAGTTGTTCAATCTGAGCTCTTTCTCGCAAACTGCAAAGGGATAGTGTGAAAGAATCATTAGCGACGATAAAGTACAAAATTTTGGTTGCTGAAGTACAAATGAACTGAATGCCCATTGCTGATTTTAAAAGAAAAAAAACATCATCAAACCAACTTTGGAGTAGCAAAGAGGGAAACTATAAAGAATCACATTGTAGCTACAAGGATTCCAACATATCCAGTAATTTGGGAGGCATTGAAAATACCGTTCTATACATGGATAAGCCTCCTACAAACTTTAATCTCAACTCAAAATTGCAACCCTGTATCACCGCTTTACCTAAAGCAGACTGCAGCAATTTTTATTTTTCTTTTCGAGTGTGGTGCAACCGAATGGGCGTATCGAGCATTTTCTTATTAAGGAGAAAAGGAGTAAGAATTATTTACAAGGCAAAGAAGGTTCACCCTCCAAAAAAAACAAATGAGCCAACACTACTCATATGCTGACACCAACCAAATGACATCCCCTTAAAACATCTTAACAGTACCGAGTTAAAAAGGTCAAAAACACAGCTTATATGCGTATAAAAGGGATCATTAGATTCTCTTATATGGATGTTTTACTAAACTCCCACTGGATTCCTGTCAGACCAGCTTCAATTATTTTTTTGTTAAATAAAACATATTAGGGAAGAAGAGCACCAAGGAGATGCCCCCCATATAAACTATAAGAAAAGCAAAAAGCAAAAAAATTCTTTATACATGAGCTTTACTCAAAAGTCTCTACAAAATCCAACAATAGGTTCAAGGACGGACCAACACTGCCCAAGAACCAACTATACAAAAGGACAAATTCTACTCTTCATTCTAAAAACAGGATTGTCTTCCCATGGAAAGTTCACCAGTTGTGCTCTCCCCAAATGCTCCACGTCAAACACAAAGGCACAAAACCTAAGCCTTATCCTTATATTCATGGTCTAGCTTACCGAGTATATCAAAGGTCGACACTCTATTTCGCAGGCAGGCAAATGTAAACCTTAAGGCTTTTATTCCAGCCACCCTAAAACTAATGGCAATCTAACAACAAACATGAAAAACTAATTGGACTAGCTTTCTCTACCAGCATCTCATGCAGAAATTGTAGTATCAAAGCTTGCAAAACTTCACTTCCCTCCCCGTTCCCTAAATAAGTCAGGATCTTAATTCAATAATCTCCATTCAGAAAACAATTTATTGGATCCAAAAAGCACATAAAGCTGTTATCACTCTCAATTTATTTCCGTTATTGCCCGACAACCAGCCCACAATGTTGACCCCCCAGCAACAAGTCAACCTCTCTAGCATGCTTTCAGTGCTTTTAGCCAATCGCCCTCGCACAGTTTCTACCTAGTTCCTGGGCCAATCTAGACATATTCCGGTCATAATGGACAATGAAATTAACATAAACAAAAGTCCCCGTTTTCAGAGCCAACAATTTTAATGTTCAGAACATGCCAGTGTCCTAAAGATTTCCAAGAAAAAAAATACACAGAGAGAGAGAGAGCGGAAGTCTTGGGGCTTCTATATTCATCTCCAAGTAATTAATAAAAAGAAAAATGGAGGAGGAATTAGCAAGATCAATACAAACTAGACAGACTAAAACTGCTCTAAAACATCTGTGGTTTTCAGGGATCAATTATGTTTCTCTGTTAAAAGATGACACTAAAAAGCAATATTAAGATTTAAATTTCACATATTTGCAAGTGATAACTGCATATACCAGTAAAAGCAAACTCAAAGAACGAGGCATGTGTTTATTAGGCATTTACTCAATCTTCTCATACAAAACTCAATGACCCAGACAGAAAGTTACATCTTTTTTTTTTTTTTCCTTTGGGTCAGGTAAGTTAGAAAGAAGATTGGATCTTGTTTTGTATTATTGATTATTACTACAATTTATTTTTGTGTATATACAAAAAAAATTTCCTGTACCTATATTAAAACTGTATGTGTGAAAGTAAAAAACTAAACTAGATAATCAGGAACAACATCAAAACAGCCTCAAGTATGATTGCACAATCAAACACCAAACAGCAGCACGTACTGTGTCAAACAATGACAAGGAATCTTGCTTATGACATGGTCCTGCCATGGAACCATCCTTGAAAGCATTAAGTAACAGATGCTGTAGAAACCAATCATTGCTTGAACACAGAGAAGGGAAAAAGAATGAGAAGCAACTAAATGGTAAAGAAAATGTTAGCATGTGAGTGAATTAGGAACATTCCAAATAAATAAGCTGTCAACTAAAAGGTACAGAAGCGTATGCATGTCGAGGTCATACAAATTGATAAGGCGGCTATTAAGAGCCTTGCATTCTTGAATTATTTCATCCTCATCAAGAAGCTCCTCCAATGTAAAGTTCTCCTTATCCATAATTGTCTCCACCTGCAGTGAACGTATAGCAACCAAAAAAAAAGGACGAATTTCAATCAAAATTTACTTATAAATTCGAAAGAAAATGATAGGCATTCAAATGTTGGCACAACAATAGCATAATTGTAACTCAAAATCCCAATCAACAAGATAAACAAAAGAAACAGGGGTATCCAGAAAATTATCTTCATTTCGCCACAGAGAAATATATAAATGCACAAGCACATCCATGCAAGCTCACCAACGCAAAGCACAGAAAATTATCTCCATCTTTAGGAAATGGAAGGCACAGAACAGATGTCTGATGTGCAACGGTTTTATAACCTTTTCTGAGCCTCAACTCAAAAGTTTAAATATTTAAGCAGGGATCTTATTGGCCATATTCCTCACAAGCCAATGCGTGATCAAGGGTGTAGCACTTTGGTCCTTGGCCCCTAAGGCCTATGCCTCACATGTTCAGGTTTTAGTTTCTCCTTTGATACCTGAAGTGACCCCATAATGTTTCTTTTTTATTTCTTGTATTTAATTCTGTTTCATCTTTGTTCAACTTCAGCAATACCATTTTTTTTTCATCAAACCAGCATTATAAAAATATTTATGTACCATCTTTCTCTTGATAAATTTTCTCTAATTTTATGTACAATCATCATATTATTAACTGACATTAGTTATATTTCCTGGTTTTACCATTCTAATAAATTATGCTCTTAAATGTCTAAAATAGTCTATATATTATTTCCCTTCTATTAGAAGCAATTAGTTTTACATTTATGGTGAATCTAAGGGATTCACCTTGCCTAATGAGGAGTAAAGCGCCTTACCTGATGCTTTCACCTCATCTTACCGTGTGCAAACCCTCCCAACCCTTTCTGATGCATTTTCTACACTACATAATCAAGCTATAATGCCTTTAGCAATTGAATGATACACACAGTCACCTTATCAGCTCCCAACATCCATTTTCTTGAGAACCTCTCATAAGCTTGGGGTGCAGTGTTAACACCTAAGTTCGCCATCAGACTTGCAAGAAATTGCACTATTAGCTTCTAGCTTCCTTGAGGTGATGTTCTTCAAATATCTACCTTCTAACTTCTTTTATTCCTCTTCAAGAAAGAAATTAAAGGACTTTGTTTGTTTGTGTGTGTGTGGGTGGGTCTTTTTTTTTTTTTGGGTGGGGGGGAATGTGTGTTATTAATGGACATTGCGTTTAGGGTGCTCTATCCGTGTCCAATATGTGTCATACACATACTCCTAAGATACGCTGGCATGCGTGTCAGACATGCCAATGGCCTGTTTTAAATTTTTATTTATTTATTTTTCAATGAACACGTTTAGGACACTCCAGCAACAACGATATACAGGGACACGTATTGGACACATATAAAACACATATTGGACACATTTAGGACACTTTTTTGATGATTTGTGGATGTTACATTCATATACATTACACATAAAAATGTATTAAAATATATTTTTTGTCGTATCCTTGCAATATCCCTATCCTCACTTTTTAAAAATTGTCGTGTCTCGTGTCCGTGTCCGTGTCTGTATCTGTGCTTCATAATATAATTCATGCAGTGCCTTGTACTTCTATTTTTGTTGTGGTATTTATCCAGCTCTCCATGTGACACAATGCTTGAAAGGTCTTGAGGGATGTTCATTCAATCCTAATTCTTATCGGGGAGTCGATAAGCAAATTCTCAGGGATGTCTATGTGAAATATTGTGCAATGCTCGAGAATAACTCATCAATTTGCAATTCTTTGGTAGATTGGAGCTAAATGGATTCTTAATGTGTGTATACTGGACCAAAAAAAAAAAAAAAAAAGGTTTCTTCATGTGCATAATTCTTGATTGCAATCCATTTTGCTCTCAGAATACCAATCATGCATATGTTTGTTTATGATTGACATTCAATTTTGTTAAAAGGCATCAAGAGGGCACACCCCACATGCACAAAACGCGTAGAAAGAACCCTATAGTCCCCATATGAATTGAATTATCCATATTTCTATAAAATCCATAAGAATAAAATAAAAATGAAGGGATTACATATCCTTGTCACCTAACTATAGATAAACTCCAAAAAGCATCTCTTCACTCAATGCATGACTTCTTCTTTCCCATCAAAATAGTTGTAGTTGCTCTCCCAACAAAAGCACGACATTAAGCAACAAGGAGCTATATTACTGTCCATCCTTCTTTTCCTACAGATTTGGCTTCCCTCACAAAACTGGAGTACCTCTGCCACTGATCCAAGGAACTCCTAGGAAAGCTCAAAACATGGCCAACAAAAAGGAAAACCACCAACTACATCTTTCCTTTAACATTGGATGAGATTCTTAGTGATTGGAGGGGAGGCCTCTTTAGCAAGAGGGAGGAAGACTTGGAATATGGCTCCACTTTGCTTAATGAGGCATACATGGGGAGAAACATTGGAATGTGGCTCCACTTTGCTTAATGCAGCATATATGGGGAGAAATGAATAAGCACTCTTCTGAAGGCATAAAGGACTGTTTAGTTGTTCTGAAGTACAGATCTTTTAAGTTTTTGTGTCCTTGGGTTAAAGTGACAATAGACCCTTCTCTAGAAAATTCTTTAGATTTTGTAAACACTAAGGAGTAAACCCGTAAAGCAATTTCCTTGTTATGTGCCTAGGAGACATCTTTTTCTCAATAAATTTTGCTTGTCACAAAAAAAAAAAAAAAAAAAATGGAAATAAGAGTTGAACTCTTTTACACATGCAACGTCAAATATACATGACACATTTCCTCTTCTGTTGTAAGGATGTTCCCATGGGAAGACATCAATTCTCTATAATATGATTTACCTTCAAGCCTGACACTCTTGAAAACACAGGAACAGTCCAACGAATCTCATTCTCCCCATCTCAATCCATCCACCTTGTACCACGTCATAAAGAACTGCATCTTGCCTCATAAATTTGGCCTATCTTTCACAGACATTGAGCCAGTGACTCATCATACATATATGCCACTCCATCATTGCTTCATAACTAGCGCTAGGAAAGCTTGATTTTATGTACTTCATAATTAAATTACAGTCAATAGGGAATGTTGGAATGACATGTGCAAATACAATCCCATTCAAAAATACAAAAATGAACTTAGCACCAATGTGTCCTATGAACTTGGGTCACAAAAATGAATATGACGACAGATTTCACTAAAACTAAATTAGAATATGATCAACACAGAGCATCGTAACACAAAAAGAGGAAAGTTAGTATGTTGCTGGCCAATTCAGGAATTTTACACACAAAATTATTTAAACCTTGTCTATCAAGTTTTAGGTTGAACGCAAACATGTATCGTCTTTTGCAACTCAAAGGTATTTTGTAAATTTTTAGTTTTGTTGGGCATGGGCTATGGTAGTGACCCATGGATCTTACTTTGACAAATATTTTTTTCTTTTTTACAAGTACTTTAGGATGAATAATGTTATTGGGTATGTGATCTTTATTTAAGTCCAGAATATGCTGAAAAATAAAAGTTTTTAACTTTCCCATTTTGAAGTCCCACTTGAACAGTCCAATTAAGTAGGAGTGGAAGCCCAGCAACTTATAGACAACTATTTAATATTCCAGTTCAATGGCAGTGACTTTTGAGAATCTGAAAAATGCTTTTCGCATTATGTATGATATTTGATGCAACCATATCTAGTGGCATATTCCAGTTCACAACACTTGACATGCCTATTGCATCTGTGAAACCCTATCCTAAGAAGGCTCATTCTTTTCCCAACCTTTCGCCATTTAGTTCAACACCTGAATACCATAGTTACCTCCTTTTCAGAATTTCCAGCAACCTGCTACTTGAATGATCAAGTTAGTTCCAACCCTTTTTGGTTCACAAACCCTACAGTTATTTGCCTAGTATTAAACCCTACTCACAAGCTTATTGTACCTCTAAACATCAACAAACCCAATCATAGGCAGTATAATTCTAAGTTCCCAGAATTGTCCAACATCAACATGTAACAAATTGAGATGATAAGCCTATTAAACACAAGGCTATCAAGAGAAGGCTTCTGAACCCCAATGCATTGTCCTCAGCAATGACACTCGCAACAATTGCTTCTCAGCACACTTTAGTAGTGCCAGTTACTAAATGTATAATACCACTCGTCCAACGGGAAGTTAGAAACCCATATATGCAAATCTGACCAAACATAACGTCACAAACCTAACAGTACGTATCTACTCTATCACTGTTGCATTGAATTATGGTAAATTCAACAGCAAACTCCGACGGATGCAAGCTCAAAACTAATTTCACACTACATTTTCTTATATTTAGCATTTCGAGAAATTAAAAACTTCTGCTAAACAAAGCATAGGATTTAAAAGGGGTACTTTCTTCCCTTCCCTTTCATTTCATTTTCTCAGCGGACAAACAGATGGTAAATTAAACGCGCTACTAATTTCAATATTCGCACAAGTTGAAGCAAAAAAATATGAATCTAAAGAGAAAGATAAGTACTCACCGGAGACGCAGTGGACAAACCGGCCATACGCCAAAACATCTTGAATTGAACAACGAAATGGCCCTCAACAAATGGTTGAAAATCAGATCCGCGAACTTTAGAAACCTTAACGCCTCAACCACAACTCCCAGCTAGTCGCCTAAGATCTTTGACAAACCAAACCCTAGAATTCGAAACACGAAACGAAAGCGCGTGTTGTCGCTGAAGCTGGTGAAGATATGGAGAGATCAACACATTGAACAAACCCTAGATTTTGAAGGATTGGACCTGATTGATTCCAGGTCTAGAAAGAGAAGAGAGAGAGGCTGAAGAAACCAAAATACCTGCAATCGCGGGACGGTCGGAGCGTTTGGGAGAAAATAATAACACATCAACAAAAATAATATCTAGAAATCAGGTATAACATAATACAAACACACACACACAGATATATATATATATATATATATGTTTCGTGTAAAAGAATTCTTTTCTACCTTTGCCTTCCAAAATTGGAGAGCTTCGTTGTCAAATTTCAAGGGTGAAAGCAATTAATACTTAACGGGGTCTTTTTTTAATTATATGTGATTAATATTTTTAGAACATGTCTCCCTTCTAAGAAGTTAAGTCTAAAAGGGGAAAATGAGTAATATTCTTCTAATAGAAGGACAATTTTTTAAATTTTAAAAACCTCTTAGAGAAATTAATACTGACAAAATGAAAGAAAGATGACGCTGTTACGTCTGCAGTTTTCTAACACTTGCAAAGAGACACTTCGGCCTTTTTATTTTTGGGAGAGGGTTGAAATAATAAGGAGAAACCAATTACCATCTAACAGATGTAGCAGTAATAATAAGGAGAAACCAATAACTATCTAACAGATGTAGCAGTCATGAAACCAGCCTGCAAAAAAGATCAACGATGGGGAAAGGTCATTGAGAAAGGATGTTCTAGGGAAAAGGTGTTGAGCTTCCCTCGGCTGATTTCCAGACAAAAGTCATTTTTATTCCTAATCTGAATACTCATTCAACTTAATTTAACATTTTAAGTTGAGTGTCATTTTAATAATATTTTTATTAAAAACGCTTTTTAAAATAGTATTTTTTTATTATATTTATTGTAATTTGTTCAATGAAAAATTAAAATAAAATTTTTTTAAAAAGCGTTTCTTCCTTTATAAAAACGCCTTTTCAAATAGCGTTTTATATTTTTGACATACAAACCTAGCCTCTCTCACCGCGATTCATCTCTCTCAGCCCTTCTCCGTCAAATATCTCTCCCAATCTCAATTGTCTCTATCTCTCATAACTCTCTCACTCACTCTCACTATCTACTTCTAACCATTTCTCTTCACACCACTTTGCAAAACCCTGGGCTGGTCAATGCGAGAAGAGCAATTTTTTGGAGTGAGAGAGTTCAAAATCATGTGCACACCGAGAAGGGTTTGCTTTTATACACCCTGCAAAACTCTCGATTGCTTGTCCTTGAGCGACTTTTTGGGCTGGTCAGTGCCATTTACCTGAGAGAGAGAAGGAAGAAATGCTAAGAGGCTACTTCGGCAAATAGAAGATAAAATCATGCAAGGTATTCTAGTGGGTCTGCTTCATTGGTCACTTTAAACAAACAAATTGAATTGAAACGAAATAAGAAACGGACTAATAGAAATATAAAGAACACGTGTTGACTCAAGATTGATCCTTGTTGACTCAAGATTAATTTCCATATTGATTTTGATGATAACTAAATCTCGTGTTATTTTACTAATGAATCTACTTAGTGTGCAGATTAACAAAGTTCATAATTTAGACTTAAAATTCAATCTTAAATCTATTGCATGTCAAAGAGAATGCACAACAAATTCAAGATCAAGCAATGAATTCCAAGAGCTATGCAATGAACCAAACAGAGGATTGACGCATATCTCTACTTCAAACAAATGTTCTATATTCAAAGAGATTGAAGGTGTTCAAATGAAACTTCTATCAAAGTATGCATAGACTCAGTAAATTCGATTTGCACTCAAGATAGATCGAGGACTTCATCAGTTGAGAAAGTGCAATGTTCAGTTAAAGAAGATTTGATTATGGAGATGTTGTAAATGCCAAAAGAATATCTCATCAAGAGCGCAAAGATCAGTTGAAGAGAAATTGATTGTTGAAGAGATTGAAAATGCTCAAGAGATGACTTCATCTAGTATGCAAAGATTAATTCAAGACAATATGATTGAAGTTGTTGAGAAAGAAGACTCGCAATGATTGTCTGATCTCTACCTGAAATCCAAGTGAAGAATTATTCTACAATATAAAGAATCAATGAAGACTAGATGTATGAAGAGATTTCATCAAGCCTGCAAAAGTCTCATTGAATTGATCTGTAAAGAATAAAGAAGAATTGCTAGCGAAGAGAAGAAATCAGAAATGAAGCATTGTGAAGCTCTACATAATTGAGGAAGCTTGGCATTGAAGAAGATGTTCTACAATGAAAGAAGAAAGCTTTGCAAATGAAGAAGAAAAGATGAACATTGATCTAATAAAGCTCTGACAGTTTGAGAGTCAAGAAAAAATCAATATCCAATGATTGATTCAATCCAAATTGAATAGAAGTTAACTCTAATGAGTTAAAGAGATTTAATTGATCATCATACCCCAAAGAAATACTCCTTGAAGATCTTATATCAGTGCTGAGATGAGCTAAATCATTAGAAGTCAGAAAACAGATGTCTGTACAATGAGGGGACTCATGGAAATTAGGAGTCGCCTCTTGATCACAGAAGCAAAAAGCCTGGAGACCAAATAGATAATGAGTGGACTCATTGTAATGTAGAATCGCCTCTTGATCACAGAAGCAAAAAACCTGGAGACCAAATAGATAATGAGTGGACTCATTGTAATGAAGAGTCGCCTCATGGAGACAAACGCAAAGGCCCGAAGATAACTTGATCAATGAGTGGACACATGAAGATGAAGAGTCGCCTCATGACAACAGAAGTAAAAGGTTGAAGATCGAATGAACAAAGAGCGGATTCTTGAAGATGAAGAGTCGCCTCATGACAGCAGAAGCCAAAGATGTGAAGACAGAATGAACAAGGAGTCGTCTCATTGATATGAAGAGCGGACTCATGAAGTTAGTGAACAACATCTGGTAAATACAGAAGCAGAAAGTGTTGACTCCAAAAACCTGGAGCCGACTCCTTGAATATAACGGTTATTTTTTTTAACGTTATAACGGACTGGACGTGCATTAATGATACCCAACAACCTCTAATAGATGGAATAAATACAGGGGTTTATATATATAAGCTTCCAACTGCATTTATACAAGGGATTGAAGACAAAAACGAAGTCAAGCTGACTGATTTACTGATATACTCTGAATATTCTTCCTGTCTTCATCTGTGAGCTTTGATTGTAAAATCTACTATTGCTAGAGAGTGTGTTAGTTACTTGTATATTTTTATACACTTGTAATTGAGAGTTTGAGAGTTCTCTTGTGAAAGCAAAACTCTTGTAAGTTTGAGTGGAGTTTAGACAAAACCACTTGGAGATTGAAGAGTTCGGTGAAGAGTTCTTGTGTATAGTGAGCTAAGCACTTTGTCAATCAGTAGCCCATTTATAATAGGTGATTATATGATGGAAGAAGACTTCAAGGAGGTCTTGGGGTGAGGACGTAGACCACGAGTTGTGGTTGAACCTTGGAAAATCTGTGTGTTCTTTCTTATGCTCTGTTTTCTTTCATTTCTCTGATTATATTGCATTGCATAAAGATTGATCACTGTTACATTACTTAGATTAATTTTAATTAATCTTAATTGTTATTAATATTCGAAAAACCCAATTCACCTCCCCTTTTGGGTTGCCTTTTGGACCAACAACACGTTCAAGCAATGCAGAGAAAACTGAAGGATTCAGTAATCGTTTGAGACACATCATCAAACAAGGGTAGGCGAGTTTGTGCGTACCAATGAGGAGGACGAGACGCTTGGCTGGGGTGGTGAAGCGAGGACGAACTGGGTGTATGGTGTGGACGATCAGGGTCTTGAAGTATATGTCGAAAATGCTGAGCATGTACACCGCGTGGAGAACCACTCCAAGAACAACCAACCATCTTTCTTTCCTTTTCAAACACTAGTTTCTTCTTTGGATGGAAGCTGTTGATTTGGTCATTGCGATATCTCTGACTCCCAAGATCCATCGCCTTCCATCTTTTTGGTCTCTATTATGCAAACTCACTCACCAGTCACCAACTCACCATCTTGCAACCCTCCCGCACAAGCTGTAAACGAGACAAACAAAAGAGAAAAACTCTTTTTGAAAAAGCCTTTCTATTAAAGAAAGCTTATTCAAAAAGTGTATATACACTTCATATTTTTTTTTCTTGCTATTTCCTAGATATACGAGTCAAAAATACGTTGAAAAACCGTCATTTCAAAAGGCAATTTTATTAAAAACGCCTTTTGAAATGGCGCTCAACCTGGAATGCTGAATTAAGTTGAATTAGCACCCACGTTGCGAATAAACTTAAAAAATGACTTGTGTCAGGGAAATTAGCCACTTCCCTCACTAACCAATCTATACATTGGTTACCCTCATAAAGCATATGAATTAGCTTCCATTATGACAGCTTGTAAAAAGGAGTTCTATAATCCGAAATAAGAGCTTTCGTCGAGTGGGCATTGGGATCACCATGCAAAATAAGGTTAATGACTTAGACACCTTTAATAAATAAAACAGAATTATTTTTTATCTTTTGAAATTTCTTGAAAGATAATCAAGATTGATTTGATTGTTATTATGTAATGAATGACCTCGTAGGCCAGGCTTGCTCATCAAGTCTTCAAAGGCATTAAATGTTGCTGACTCAACTGTGCGGATTACCACCTCGCTTGAAATGTCGGATTGCCGACATTCAATTAGTATAAATTGGGGGCTCGGGCTATAGTTTGAAACACAACCGAAAATAGCGAAAAAATATAAAGAAAAAAGTAGAGAGAAAATAGAATGAAGGAAAGTATAGGTAAACTCTCAAGGATCATGTTGTATTTTATTTGATTATGTATTATCAATAAAGTCTTGAATGGTCTAGAAGATCAACTCCTAATAGTTCCAGAAAAACTAATATGATAAATATTTGACAGTTTCTGAATAACTATTTATTATACTTTGTGTTAAGTTATTTTATTTGCTTTATATACTTTTACTTTTATAACACGTTACCAGCACGATACTCTTAGTATATACATACGTATACGTCTTGTATTTTTTAATGCTTGATGACTTCTACAAAGTGTAAGATTTTAGAAGGTAATGAATGCTTAATATTTATATTGACAATGTTTCTTTGTTTCAAATAATATTCATCTTATTATTTTATGTGGCCTGAATATATATATATATATATATATATGTGTGTGTGTGTGTGTGTGTGTGTGGTCTTAATAATTTTGTCATGATTTAATCTTATTATTTTGTTAGTATATAATTTTGAAAATGTCGAATCTCATAAAATTAAAATTTACTGTCATTGACATTAACAAAGGACCTTGGGCAAACAATAACTGAGGAAAATGTCGCATCCCAGCAGGATTGCGCTAAAGCAATGATTTTTCTTTTTTATCAACTTCATGAAGAATTAAAATCTGAATACCTCACAGTAAAAGACCCATTGACATTATGAAAAAATTTAAAAGAGAGATACGAGCACCAGAAGACCGTAATTCTCTCAAGAGCCTAATTTAATTGGATGCACCTGAGGTTGCAAGATTTTAAAACTGTTCATGAGTACAACTCTGCGTTATTTAAAATCAGCTCACGATTAATGTTATGCGGAGACGAAGGCATATTAAAAAAAAATATTTTACACATTCCATGCCTCAAATGTGCTCATATAATAGTAATATCGAGAGCCTAGATTTAGAAAGTATTCTAAATTAATATCATGTCTTCTTATGACTAAGTAAAATAACAAGTTGCTAATGAAAAAATGATCAGTCCCGACCTATTGGGTTTGCACCATTCCTTGAAGTGAATGCAGTCTTATTTGATGATTGTGGATGCGGACGTGATCATGAATGTGGTCGTGGCCGTGGTCGTGGCAGGAATAGTTTTCAAACTCGTAAGAATTATCATGAAGGTAACATTTATCATATTATGTTTAAGAATACTACATCATACCACCAATAATGAAACAACTCTGAAGTAAAGTAAGAAACGAGAAAAGGTTTATAGAATAAATCTTCTAAAAATCATGAAGATACTTGTTATAAGTGTGAAATGAAAGTACATTAGTCACGTACCTGTCGTACACCTAAACATTTGAGAGAATTTTACCAAGTCTCAAATAAAGATAAAGAAAAAAAATGCAAAAATACATTTTTTAAATTTTTATAGCCCAGTCAATATTACTTATTTTGATGTTTCAAATTTCTTTGAAGATGCTAGTGAACAAATATACAATTTAACTGGTGATGGGGATGTTCATACTAATTAATATAATTTTTTAGTTTATTATCATCTTTTGTAATAGTTTCTTTATATGTTTTTCCTTTTAGTGAACTCTCTTGTTTTAAATAAGCAATTTTAATATTTTGTATATGATGTATGGATCATACTAATGCGTTGATTATTTTTAAAATGAATGGTGGAGGCACATGTCTAATAGACAATAAAAAAACACAAATAATTTTTCGAGAGAAAAATATTTCTCTCACTTAATATTACTTGAAGCTAACGTCAATACAATATCTGGCACAATAAATTGATTAAAGGCTCCGAAAGGGCCAATATAATATTGCCAAGAGGAATAAAGTTACATATTGATAATGCAATGTATTCTACTAAATTTATAAGGAATCTGATCAATTTTAAAGATATACGTCATAATGAATATCATATTGAGACGATAAATGAAGATAATGTAGAATAGCTCTATATTATTTCTTGTATTTTAGGAAACGAATATATATTAGAAAAATTTACTACATTGTCTTTTGGATTATAGTATACTACAATAAAAATTGAAGAATTACAAGTAGTGATGCACTAGAAGTGCTTTGACCCAAAAAATTTTATACTATGACATGATCATTTGGGTCATTTAGAGTCAACAATGATGCGTCGAATTATTAAGAACTCATATGAACATTCGCTAAAGGACTAGAAGATTCTATTGTCAAATGATTATAGATGTACTGCCTGTCTACAAGGAAAATTAATTGTCAAACCATTTCTATTTAAAAGTGGTTGTTGAGTCCCCATAATTTTTACAAAGAATTCAAAGGGATATTTGTAGGCTAATGCATCCTCTATTTGGAGCATTTTGCTATTTTATGATTTTAATAGATGCATCCACACGATGGTCACATGTTTGTTTACTTTCTACCCGTAATATTATTTTTGCTAGACTTCTTATCCAAATTATTCGATTACAGACACAGTTCTAAATTACTCGGTTAAGTCAATACGACTAGATAGTGCTGGAGAATTTACATCTCAAGTCTTTGATGATTATTGTATGTCAATAGGGATTGATGTTGAACACCCAATTGCTCACACACATACACAAAATGGTCTTATAGAATCTTTTATAAAATGACTTCAATTAATTGCTCGACATTTACTTTTGAAAATAAAATTGCCTATTTCTGCTTAGGGACATGTCATATTGCATGTTGTATCATTAGTTCGTGTCCGACCAACTGCTTATCATCAGTACTTACTATTATAACTTGTCATTGGTCAAAAACCAAATATTTCTCACTTATGAATTTTGGTTGTGCTATATATGTTTTAATTTCACTCCCACATCGTACTAAAATAGGTCCCCCACGTTGGCTTAGAATTTAAGTTAGTCTTGATTCTCCATTTATTATTAGATATCTGAAACCCCTAACAAGTGATGTCTTCAAGGCACGTTTTATGGATTGTGATTTTGATGAGTTAGACTTCTCATTATTAAGGGGAGAAAATATGCAATTAGAAAAGCAATGAGAGATTAGTTGGAACATCTCAATGTTATCTCATATGGATTCTTGAATGAGTCAATATGAATAAGAAATTTACAAAATTATTTAATTACATACAATTGCAAATCAATTGCCTAATGAGTTCACTGACACAAAAAAGTGACAAAATCACATATACCAGCTGTTAATACTCCAACATATATTGATGTCCCTGTAGGATAATCTATTAGTACAATATCAAATGAATCTAAAGCGCACTTGGAGAGTGAGAAGCCGGTTGGTGCAAAAGACACTATTTTCAGAAAAAGGAAGACACAAGGAAAAATGTATAAATAAGTTAGTGCTATTGAAGAGAACATAAAAGCTAAACTTCCTGAAGAAGAGATTCTTAAAAAAGAATCCTTAGAAGAGAAATCTCTTAAATAGATATCTTCTACAAATAAAATGGTACCTGAAAATAATAAGATTTCAATAATTTATATTAACATAAGAGAAAGATAGAATAGAAATAAGATGGTTGTCGATAATAAATTTTTATTTAAAGTAGCTCTTAATATTGCCATAAGTATTGAAGAGATTGAACTATAGATAAATGATTGGCCAAAATGGAAAGATGCTATTAAAGTAGAGTTAAACTCATTAGCATAACGTAAAGTATTTGGCCCTGTAGTCTAAACACCTAAAGATATAAAACCAGTTGGATATAAATGGGTATTAGTAAAAAAAATGAAATGAGAAAAATAAAATAGTACAATATAAAGCACGATTCGTAACACAAGATTTCTCGTAAAAACCTGGTATTGAGTATGACAAGACTTATTCTCCTGCAATGGATGCAATTACATTTATATTCTTGATTAGCCTGACAATCTTTGAAGGATTAAATATGTATCTAATGTACGTAGTGACAGCCTACTTATATGGAGAGTTGAAAAATGACATATATATCAAAATACCATAAGGGTTAAAAATGTTTGAAGCATATATCTCAAAATCTCATAGCTTATATTCTATTAAGCTATATCGATGTTTATATGGGTTAAACCAATCCAAGTCGCATGTGTTACAATTGTCTAAGTGAATATCTCTTCAAAGAATGATATATGAACCATATTGTTTGCCCATGCATTTTTATTGAGAAATCAAAATCCGGATTTGTTGTCATTACAGTTTATGTTGACGATTTGAATATTATCAAAACTCTTGAAGAGATTAATAAAATTGAAAATTATTTAAAAGAGATGTTTGAAATCAAAGATCTTAGGAGAACAAAGAATTGTCTTAGATTACAGATTGAGCACTTATCAAATGAAATTCTTATCCATCAATCAGCATATGCTGAAAAAGTTTTAAAGTATTTTTACATGGACAAAGTTCATTCATTAAGTTCTCCAATAGTTGTCCAATCATTATATGTACAGAAATATTATTTTCGTCCTGGAGAAGATGGCGAAGAACTTCTCAATTCTGAAGTATCATATCTTAGTGCAATCGGTGCCCTTATGTATCTTGTAAATTGCACAAGACTTAATATTGCATTTTTTGTCAATTTACTAACAAGATATAATTCTACACCAACCCAAAGACATTGAAAATGGATTAAGCATATACTGCATTATCTACAAGGGACAACTGATGCCATGCCCGTAATCCAGTCTATGCGGATTTAGGGTACATGATCGGGTAGTAACAAGACTACCCAAGGCCGCATTACATATATCGGTTGAACACCTGTGCATAATCATTTAAAATAATACATAATTGCGGAAGTAAGATTTTTATAGTTTAAAATATAACTTGTGTCATTCATGGCAGAGTTGTGTCTAATCCAAAACATAAACTTACATATGAGCCTATTCGAAGCCGCCACAGTTATATCATTTATAATATTACAAAACATTAGGGTCTAACCCAAATACACATAACATAACATAAGCCCACCACGGGCCATAGCTCAAAATCCACGTATGGCCTCCTCCTAGGGTCTCTCGAATTAGCTACCTGACAATATTTTTTAAAAATGTGAGCTAATACTTAATGGATAACAATGATGCATGAGCGTAAAATACCATGGATTAACATTTGTATTTACTGTATATGACTAAAGATGAACATTTATGCATATATGGCATGAACTTAGAAATGTATAAGCATAACCTTGAAAACACATGTGGCAAAAGCTTTTGTATTTAAACATTTCATTATTTTCAAAAGACAACGTCGTAAAAGAATGAGGCATGTCGTAGCATGATCTCGTAGAGCATGACATAGTTTGTTAAGAGCATAAAATATCATAAACTTGTAAGAGTATATTTTAGCTCATCGTATAACATTAAACACATCAAATATTGTTGTTCTCGAAAATGTATAAAGCATAGATTTGAAAACATAACTAGCGTAAACATCATATTGAAACATTATATCATATCAAATCATAGTGTCGTAAAAGAGAGAGAGATGCAATAGAATATTGTATCGTAAGCTTTCATAATGAAATGTTATAACATTTTGAAAATAGTATCATAGGAGTAAGACACAAATCATAATATGATCTCGTAAGACATAACTTGGTATGTTATAAGCATACCATGGCATGGTACTGTAAGGCATATCATAATATCGTAAAAAGGATAGATACACTGTGACATTAGTACTTGTGAAAACATACATAACTTGTCGTGAAGTATTTGAACAAATTATATTTCTTGTTCTAGAATATAAGTGTGTTATTTCTTTACATCAGGGCTAAGCTCTGCATTAGTAACCTTAAAGGTCATACATAGGGCTCTTTAGGCCAACACAGTAACCGCAAGGTCACACATAAGGCTCTTTAGGCCAGTCATAAGAGTTAGACTCAGTTATTAAGAGCTACGCTCAGTTCATTAGTAACCATAACGGTCATATATAGGCACTTTAAGCCAATAATAAGAGTTATGCTCAGTTATAGTAATTATAAAGGTCACACATAGGCTCTTTAAGCCAAGGGATGTCTCCTAACATGGTGATAGATTATTTCACATCATCTATCATAGGATCATCGTTGCTAGTTTAAGGTCTTGTTATGAAAGACCTCGAGTTGGCATTGTATATTGGAAAACCTTGCATTTCTTTCATTTAAAGCATTATAGTCCATGAGTTTTCATTTCATAACATATGTAAAGTTACATTTCAAAATATGACATTTATATATTACATAATCATTGATGCATATAAATCATGGGGAAGAAATGTATGAAATATGATTGAACTTGAAAGCAAAGTAGTTGAACTTGAAAACGATAAGCAATGCAACTAAACTTGGAAACCTTTAGAAAATAATAGGATTTTACTCACGGCATATCATTACTCACCTTTATCCTTAAGGATTGGTGCTAAACAAAGGTGTTTATACACATAGAGTACATAGAAGTATCAAACACAAGACTCCAATGTAAAGCAAGAATCATAAAAGTTGAGGTTTAAAACATTAATCCATCAACACTGGTTCATTCAATGCATCTCATTCTTATCAGAAAAATGCGACTACATTCTAGGTCAATTTTACTTGAAAATAGGCTTAAAGACCTTTAATTTAATAGGTTATGAGTCAAAAATACATTTCGAATGAAGAAGTTATGTCTCATGAAAAATGGACTAAAATTCTAAAAAACAATGTTACTAACAAAAATTTTTTAGTCAACTTTCAACTTCTATATATCACAATCTATAACGAATTAGAGTGCAAACTTTATATGGGCAGAAAGGTCTATAAGTCTACTTTCCAACACTTCAAACGGTGCACCAATCACCCATTTTATATACCCATTTTACAAAACAGTGTCGGAGTTGTCAAGCACCAGTCTGTCCCAACGGTTCTAGAGACCGTTCCAACCATATGCCAATTTCTTGTAGACCGTCTTAGCGGTAAGTTACGGTCTGAAGTGCATTGTCTTTGTTTAGCCTTCTCGGACCGTTCCAACAGTCTAATGACCGTCCCAATGGTCAGAGCACTTGCACACAATGGGGAGAGGTTCTTCAAGCCTTAGATTTTCAAATCCAAACCACTCCAAACTTTACCAATGCTTTTAGGGTTCAAAAATTGACCCAAAAAGGCTAAAATAACCTAAAATTAAGCTAAACCAACAAGTAAACAAAGGGATCCAGGGTTTGAATATTCAAACCCAACATGCACAAATTTGGAGATTTTCAACCCTAATTCCCAATCCATCTATGGAAGTTTACAAACTCTCAAAATTCAATTAATTGGGACTCAAAAGAGTCACCAAACACAACTACAACACATATACACACAAGTATACACAAGGTTTGGAGTTCATACCTTTCTCTCTCGATCTTTTCAAAATCCAACAATGGCTTCCAAGCTTGTGTTGAGCTCTTCAATCTCTTCTCTCCTCTTGATCTTCTCTCTTCTCTTCCTTCTTTCTTTCTTCTCTCTTTCTCCTCTTCTCTAGAAAATAGAGAGTGTGTGTGTGTTTGTTATGGGTGTGAGGGATAATAGGAGATACACATGGGAACTAATCCCACGTGTCTCACACTAGGAGCATATGTTACAACTTACATTACCATTAGTCATCTTGACCCAAAAACACACTAAAATAATATAAAATTTAAAAAATTCTCATTAATTTAGATAATAGAGGTTCGGGATATTACAACTGATATAGGTTTATTATATTCAAAAGAATCACAAACTGAATTAATTGGTATGTAAACGTTGGCTACCTTTCAGATCTATATAAAATTTGGTCTTAAACTATGTATGTGTTTACTTATGGTTAAAGGTGTAAAGTGGGTCGTGTCGTGCTGGCATGGCCCGCTACAGTGTCGTGCCAAGCGTGCTTCGTGTTGTGCTCGTGCCGGCTCATGAAGAAAAACGTCAGACCCGGCATGGCACGACTCGTGCTCGTGCTCGTGCTCGTACCGTGCCCCGTGCTTGTGTCGTGCCTGTCTTCGTGTTAAATTTTTTTTTACCAATATTGAACTCATATACATTTAAAACTTTAACAACACAAATGAAATAAACATTTATTTATGATGGAATCCACTTACAAATATTAAATAGAATGAATAAGTATAAAAAGTAAATTACAATGTGTAAAAAAATTATAGATCAAATAGAATTTGAAATACATCGTAGTTCAATAATGGAATACATATACAAAATAAATGGAACATATTTTTCATTCTTCATTTGATTCAGCTATATCTAAGTTTTGAAAGTGTTTAATTATGTCGTCTGTCAAATTTTGGGCTCTAAGACTTGCATCATCCCAATCCTTCAAGCACACAATGCATTCCAATATTTCTGAAGTTAGTCTGTTTCTTCTCTAGTCCAATTGCCTATTACCTGCACTAAAAGCAAACTCCGATACTATTGTAGACACCGGAACAGTTAGTAGATCACGTGCCATGATAGAAAGCACTGGAAAATTCTTTTCATGTGCTTTTCACCATGTCAAAATATTAAAATTTTCTACCTCTTCAACGGTAATTAATCTTTAGATATCTATAAAGTTCAGTACTTGAAGAAGAACTTACAATGGATTTTCCCTTTGTGGCAATTAAAGCCCAAGATGGATTACTACTAACATTCATAGTACTTGAAGAAGAAGAAGCTCGTCTATTATCTGTATATTTAGATTCATATGTTTCATATAGGGTTGTCAATGAACTCTTAACATCATTTAAAGTAATTTTAAGTGTAGTAGTTAAATTTTCTGAAATTTCATTTACCAACATTTCTACACCAAATAATTTAATTCTACGATCCATTATTGCAGCTAAATAAAAAATAGGCGGTATATAATCCCAATATTTTTAAAATTTTTCTTCTATAGATTGACAAGCATCTTTAAAATAATTATTACTTTTGTATATAGCCAAAATATTATAAATATTAAATAACTGGTTTAAAACAATACAAGAAGTACAATAATAAACACTAGAACAAATATTTGTAGCATTATAAAAAACTTTTAAAAATTCAATAAATTCAGTAATTAAGCCCCAATCTTCTGTACATAAAACTAAATCAGTGTATCTAGTAGTAAGATAATCATTAATTACTTCATTATACTTCACACAAGATTGTAACATAAGATAAGTAGAGTTCTAACGTGTTGTAATATCTAATTTAAACTTTCTAGATTTTAGACTATATCTTTTACATAATTCACCAAATTCTTGTACTTTAGGACCAGATGAAGTAATGAAAAGAATTGCATTTCTAACTTTTTCTATATGATTATTAATGTATTTTAAGCCATCTTGCACAATTAAATTAATTATATGACATACACATTTTTCATGAAAATTTTTTCCACCATGAATAGGATGCAAATGACGTTTAAACAAATCAATTGATGCATTATGAGTAGTAGCATTATCAAAAGTAATATTAAAAACTTTATCTACAATATTATATTTCCTAAATATATTTATAATATATTGAAATATATTTAAAGCATTATGAGGATATTCCATCATTCGAAAAGCAATAATTTTTTTATGCAATAACCAATCAGGAGTAATATAATGTGCAGTAACACAAATATAACCATATTTATTGCGACCGGTCCATAAATCAGAAGTATAAGAAATTGTCGCACCAAAACTTGAAAATTCAGAAATTAAATTTTGTTTCCATTCACTAAAAACTGTTAAACAATCACTTCGAGAAGTATTTCTAGAAATTTTTTATAAGAAGACTGTAAATATGATTTAACAAAACGCTCAAATTTTTTATCATAAAAAAAAGTAAAAGGTTACTTTGCCGAAGTTATGTATATAGCCATTTCTTCTCTCATTTTATTTTGAGAGTACGAAAAAGTAGACAAACTAGCATTACTTGAACTAAGTTGGGATTGTTTAGAGTCATTACCTTGTTGTTGCTTCAAATGAAAATCAGCATGTCTGGCAAGGTGGCCCATGCCACCATGAGAGTCACAGCTCAAAACTTTTTTGCAGAACTTACATATAGCTTTTTGTTGAATATTTTCATCCACATCTTTTATTTTTTCTATGGTATAATCAGTGGCGGACCCAGAAATTTTTTTCAGTGGAGGCAAAAAATACACTTAAACAATTATTTTGTTAATTCAAGGTTTACTTCAAGATCATCTATATGGAGCTCTACATGGGGTAAACTAGTTGAAGAAGCTTGTTTATTAATAGACTCTTGGCTGTATTGGACATTTAATTCTTCTAATGTTCTTTTCTTAAAGTATTATTCCATAACTGCAAATGTATCACTAATTCAACAAATTTTACACATTCAAATATATAACAAATGTGTGCTTGTGCAAATGTATCGTGTGCCTATGCAAATGTATTGTCTATTGTGCACCTGTGCAAATGTATCAACAAAACACTCAACCAAAATAATATAAAAATCATTTACATTTAAGTGAGAGAAAGTGAGAAGTTATAAAAATCATCTACTGAATACACGAATAGTGAAAAAATGTAGTTAAAAAAGAATGATGCAATATAGAGGGTGTTTTTATTTTGTTTCGATTGAACTCTTGTCAACCTTCTTCTCTTATGGTTGTTTCGTAAAGTCTTTGTGACTTATAAAGCTGATTTTCTCTTAATAAATTTATCTTTTGCTGTCCAAAAAAAAAAAAATCCAGTGGCAGCGGCCACTGCCACTCAGCCCTACATGGGTCCGCCAATGGATATAATACTTCCATACAGCAGATGTGTGTGCTCTTTTTCCCTTACATTTATTAACATGACTGGTTGCAGTGGAAGGTGTACTCGATGGTGCAGTTGAACCTCCATCGAAATTGTCAACATCATCAAAATCTAAATTCTCCAGGTTAAAATTCATAGGATCCATATTTATAATAAAATGAAATAATGTAATTAAAAATAAAATTTGAATAAAATAATAATATAAATATAATACAATTAATATAACAACAATAAAATTAGAATTAGATAATAATAATATAATAATAATGATACTTCAACCGAATTTGCAGATTGCTTGACTTACAGCAAGATTGTAAAAAAAAATGGCTAAGTGTAAACAATATAAAGAGAAAATGAGTAGTTTGTGATTGTAGAGAGAAAAATTGTATAGATTGTAGAGAGGGTAAGAGTGAATAATTTTGTGAGAAAGAAATGAAGTGAGAGTTAGTATTTATAGAAAAAATTGAATAAGTTAATTTACAAAATTATCCCTAAAACTAGCTGTTATATAGTTGTTGGAAGGGGTAATTTTGACATTTATAATGAAAGTATACATTTGCCCTTTAAACTAGCTGTTATATAGTTGTTGGGAGGGGTAATTTTGACATTTTTAATGAAAATACATATTTTCCCTTTAAATTAGCTGTTATATAATTGTTGGGGAGGACAATTTTGACATTTATGGATATTTTTTCAAAAAACTAGACGTTAGCCGTGCTCGTTGACTCGCTCCGAAAACTACAAAATGGAGTTAGTGCCCCGCAAGAGTACGGGGGTTGTGATGAAGTATAAACCGGTAATCCGGTATTATTCTCTCCCAAGGGACCTAGCCAAATATAGGCTCTAACACTCAACTCACACTAAACTAACCTAGGATTGATTTGCAATTATGTGGGGAATTGAATCTAAAATAAAATGAAAAATAAAAGGACCGAAATTTTTTTGGTTTTTGATGTAGGTTTTGGATTACTAAACTAGTGCAATAGAAATTAAAGTAATTAACTAGGCAATTAAAGTAAAATAAATTGAAATTAAATTTAAAGCAATTAAAATGGAAAGCTTGGATATGATTGATTCAATCCACCAATTCACAGCAAGAATTTCAATGGAAGATTTTTTATAACTCAAATCAAGAATCACACCGTGGATTCTTGATTCGGAATATTTTGATCATAAAACCTTGGGTCCATATTTAGTTGAGTGTATAAATTGCAACATTTAATAGAACTATAGAAACAAACCTAGAAATGTGTAAAATTTATACCAATTGTTGAATTGTACATAAATATTACCAAATGAGTTATGAATCTAAGTTTTCAAATAAATCGAACACTCAACCGAATAGAACAATCAAAATCTAGGCATAAAACTTTGAAGTTCATGAATCCCTATTGAAATACTTGAAGATCCTTGGTGGATCTTCAAAATCACACCCAAGATAAATCTAACTACTTGAATTCATCATAAAAGCATGTAGAAATGTGAAGAAAGCATGAAGAGAATTAAATATAAATTTTACTACAACAATAAATCTGTTTGGATACAAGAAAAGTGAAGGAAAGTGCAAGAAAGTGAAGGAAAATACATTACAATGAAAGAAAGTTACAATTTCTACTCCTACATTAATATTAAAAACATAAATCTAAGCTAAAAATGAAAAAAAGTAAAAAAAACCAACCTTGGAGGAGCTTTCCCGCCGCCCCCTTGCTAAAACTAACCCTCATTGCACAAAAAACTCTAAAAACACCGTTTTGGACACAAAAAATACAATCTGGATGAACAGTAACCGTTTGAATACCATTCAGACGGTGCGTCTGACGGCCGTTTAAAGTGCGTCCGAACGCACCATTCAGACGGGTGAACAGTAACCGTTCGATGAATAGTAATTATCCGATGAACAGTAACCGTCCGGACGGATACTATTCATCACTATTTCGACCTAGAAACTTTGAAACTTTATTTGACCACCTTAGAGCACGATTCAGCTGATGCACATTAGAGGCAAAGTTGTAGCTCTTGAAGTCTTCTTTCCAATGGAGCAAAAATCAGCTCAATAAGATATCGGAGTGAAAAGTTATGGCCAAAATACCAAGACAGGTTGGACTTCTCTTCATCGGTTTGCTCGTTTTGAACCCGCTTTGATCATTCTTAGCATCTATTTGCCTTTATTAGCTCCTATAACCTACAAAGCACACAAAACATACAATCAAACAAATATCTAACTAAACTAAGGAAATTAACACTAATATAAATCTAACAAGAAGTGAATTAAGGGCCTATGATTATATTTTTAGGGTTTAATTACTCGTGCTCGTGCTCGTGCCCATGCCTGTGCACGTGTCGTGCTTGTTCCTTAACCGTGCTTGTGCCGTGCTCGTGCCTGTGCCCGTGCCTTTAAACACTAAGCCCGGCACGGCCTGCGTGTCGTGCTTGCCACGTGTCATGCCGTGCCGTGCCGTGCCGTGCCATGCCGTGCTTGCCACGTGTCATGCCGTGCCATGCTGTGCCTGCCACGTGTCGTGCCGTGCTGTGCCGGCCCGGCCCGCTTTACACCTCTACTTATGGTAATACTACTATATCATGGCGATTTGTAAATTAAACATTAACTGTGACTTCTTCAAATCATTCCGAGATAATTACAATTTATGAAGCAAGTCGAGAGTGCACCTAGCTGAGATCTACGATCCAACATATCCAAGAAAGTTGAGGATTATCTACAGTCAAAGATAACTTCACAATATTGTACGAAGATAATGCAACTTGTATTGTTCAAATTAATAGAGACTATATCAAAGATGACAGAACGAAACATATTTCTCCACAGTTATTTTATACACATGAACTCTAGAAAAGGAGTGATATTGATGTACAACAAATACGTTCAAGTGATAATTTGACAGACTAATTTACTAAAGCTTTACCAACTGTAACATTTGAGAAATTTGTGCATGGCATTGGTATGCGTCGTTTCAAACAAAGTTCTTATTATACAGGGGGAGTTAAATACAATAATCTTTTTTCCTTCGCTAAGATTTTTTCCACTGAATTTTTCTAGCACGGTTTTAATAAGGCAATTTTAACATACCCGAAAGATATATATATTGTATTATTTTGCGGTCATCCAAAGGGGAGTATTATGTAATGATTATGTAATGGATGACCTTATAGGCAAGACTTACTCATCAAGTCTTCAAAGAGATTAAATGTTGTGGACTCAATTGGGTGGATTGCTGCCTAGCTCGAAACGTTAGATTGTCGACATTCAATTAGCATAAATTGGGGGCTTGGGCTATAGTTTGAAACACAACAGAAAATAGAGAAAAAATATAAAGAAAAAAGCAGAGAGAAAATAGAAGCAAGGAAATTATATGTAAATTCTCAAAGATCATGTTGCATTTTATTTGGTTTTGTACTATCAATAAAATCTTGGATAGTCCAGCCCCTAATAGTTACAGAAGAACTAATATGATAAATATTTGACAGTCCTGAAGAACTATCTACTACACTTTGTGCTAAATTATTTTATCTGCTTTATATTGTTTTAGTTTTATAATAATTGTTTTCCATTTTCATTTTCATCCCCATTTGAACACTTTGAAATTACCATGCATTTCATAGTAAATGCTTGTATGGTACCATAAACTACTTTGATATTTTTTAACTTAAACAGAAAGTATTGTGACACTAACTCTATGTTTAGTTCTTGTATTTGTGTAGGGAGAAGAAAAGAGAAGGGAAAAGATAGGAAAATAAAGAAAGTGAAAGAAGTTAAATCTTTATTCTTTCTTGGTTGGGTTAGAAAAATTAGAAGAAACATAATAAATATCATCTTTTTTGGATATATTTAAAGGGTCCTTTTTTTTTGGTTACCCATAAAAATATATGTATAAAAAAATTTATTTCTTTTTTCTTGACAAAGCCAAGATTCAATTTGAAAAAGCAAAGATTCAAATATAGTGAAAATGGAATTCGAAAATCAATGTAATAACTGTGAACTTTGGTAGATATTGTTTAGCCATTCACCCCTTTCTTATACACAAAAAAATTTAAAGGCTTAAAATTGTTGGCAATTAGGAATCATTTTTATTTTTTAATGTAATTATTTAAAGGTTGAATGACCATGGTTATAGTTATGGTAAGTGGCAACTCCATGTATTAGGTTAGTAAATCATTTCTTTTTTGTGCTTAATTCCTAAAGAGCCTTTTGAATGTAACAATTGGATAACTATAATTGAAGCCATATAATCCTAGAAAATTCCTAATCACAGCTTTGGTATCACAGTTGTAGACATCCCATTTGACTAGCTATAAGAGTTACGCTCCTTTTTTGGTTGCTCTGTATCATGAAAAGTGAAACGGTTTGAATTATGGTGAGAAAAGGACCAAAGGTCTTGTAAATTGTATGAGTCATTGTGGATTTAATTGAACTTCTAAAATGGTCTCCTAACTCAAACTTGGTTAAAATGATGAACTGTACAAAATGATCAAATTGTACCCATCTGTCCTTTAAAGGAGTTTAATTTCACCCATTATTTTTTATGCACACTTCATGATGGAAAATTAGTTTCCAACATGCCTTAGTCATAAGCCATGAGGTAATAAAATTTTGGAATGTAAGCAACCCATTTTTGCTCGTTTGGCAATTTTTGACCCGACCGGACTCAGTTTTCAAATATCACAACACATGCAAACCCAAGATGGGTCCTTCAAACTCCAATCCAGTCAACTGGTCGCTTCTCGGGCCCATAAGGTCCCGCTGGAGCCATAAGCACCATTACGCCCCTAGGCATTCCAGGCAGCTCTCCGGGACCGAGCGGTCTCGGAAACTAACGCCATCTTGGTAGCTTTATGAGATCGGGCGATCTCGGGGACCAACACCTTATTAAATTTTAGACGGTTCACTTCTGGCTCTTGCTAGACCGCCAATATAGAATGACCGTCATTCAGTAGTTCTCCGAGACCAGGCGTTCTTGGAGACCAACACCACCCTCACAGGTAACTTTCTAGGACCAGGCGTTCTCAAGAACCAACACCACCTTACAGGTAGCTCTCTCAGACCGGGTAGTCTCAAGGACCAACACCGCACAAGTAGTTTTCAGAGGCCGGGCGGTCTTAGGAACCAACACCTAGGTCAACACCGGCGCCTGCGAGCCTGACTCAGTAAAAAATGACCAAACTTGCCTCTTGGGCCTCCAGACACGTTTTGAGAAAGTTCAGAATCCTTCAAAATGGTAAGTCAACCCTTCTAAAATGTTACTAAATTGTTAGGCGTACTCCACAAGCCAGCCAGTCTAATTCCAATCCCATTCCGGCTAACTCCGATCAAAATGACCGTTTTGCCCCTGAACACCCTAACATTGCACAAATCCCATCGAACGGTAAAAGACACTCTTGAAACCATTCTTGAATGACTTAGAACCCTTAACATTATACTCTGATCCATTCCTGATCATTTCCAACCAAACCCGACCAAAATTACCATTTTGCCCTTGACAATCCGAACACGCCCCAAAACAACACCGGTCCTAGGATTTTGAACGGCAGGTCTTGTCATACACCCCTGTATAACCTAAAGAGGACCTTACGATGCTAAACACCCACAGCTCGATAAAAGTCTCCTGGAGTGCCTCGCAGACGCTCTGCCTAAATTGCCTTTTCTCTTGATTCCCTGGTTATAATGCACCGCCAAATGACTTGAGAAATGTGTAAATTAGGGAATTCCCGAAAGCTCGTTCATAGGTCTTTCTATCGATACGACTCGATCAGATAGATCACTTCCTAAAGCTCCTTATCGTGTGGCCTAAAAATTACTACTTTCGGCAACCCCTGGAGCATCTCACAGACGCTCCGCCAAGGTTAACATTTTTTCCAATTCCCTGATTAAAATGTACCGTCAAGCGACTTGAGAAATGTGTAAATTAGGAAATTCTCGAAAGTATTCCTAGAGAACTTTCCATCGGTACGGTCCGATCGGAAAGATTGCTTCCCAAAGACCCCGATCATACGACACAAAAACAACTACTTTCGAAATCCTGCAGAGTGTATCACAGACGTTCTGCAGATATGTCATTTTATGCACATTTTTCGAGACGATATCTCACACTTTTGAACACCATTCAAACTTTTCGAAAACACGAAAGTTCACGATAAACCCTAGGGGAACACCGTGGATTCGACCGATTCTTTCGAAACCTTCCTGGTTGGCTCAATTATCGAGGCAAAGTTTAAATGAACACTCCCAATAACGGAGCGTATGCAACATGCGCCCAGATTTTAATCAAATCGACCAAAGTTCGATCAACCGTCAAAATTTAGCCAGTACAATGGGTGCCACATGGCATTCTGGCAATAGAACAGTATTGGCGCATGTGCTAGATGCACCAGAGAAAACTTTGGCCAGGTGCATGTAGCACATGCGCCAGCCTCCTCCCAGGTTGCCTATAAATAAAAGCATCCCCTTTGCATATTCCAGAACCGAAAATTGATGCGAAGCTCTGTTGAAACTGCTCTATAACCTCGAATTTCTATATATATCCCATTCCTCCAACACTTAGGCAAGATTCCACCTCCCCTTAACCCATACACTTCACCTACATAGCCCTATATACCATTAAACTCCTCCTTCTAGCCCCTCAAGCCTACTTGAAGCCATCCAAGTTCAAGTCAAGGCATCCATAGAAGATTACAAGTGTATTAAGGCAAAATGTGGTATTTCTTTTACATTTTTGTCTTCCTCCACTCCTCTCTTCTCCCTTCTAGCCTACTTAGGCTATTTTCTATTTTAATCCCCATTCTCAACCCCATTTTCTTGCATGATTGAAGCCAAGAGGGCTCTTAGTTCATGTCTAGAGGCAAGCTAGTGGGAGTCACCGTGTATGGGGATCTCTCACTAGCCTACTTTAAGATAGTGTGGTCTAAGAGCCCCTTGATTATGTGGTGTAGCCTAAAACCTTGTATGTATTCATGAACCCCTTTGCATTTTGCTATCTTGATCATGTCTTGTGCTCTTGGCTTCATTTTCATGTTTATAACCATGTTCTACAAAGCTTACATTATTCTTGTTTCCAGACCATTTTTAAGTCCAATATTCCCTTCAAAATGGTTCTAAGAGTTGGTCCCTTGAAGTTTAGGATGTGACCTTAGAAATTATGCCATAGAAAATCCCCCACTAATTCCTAACTCTCACTTTTGCATCATTACATTCCAACTTGCATGAAAATGGTTTTTAAACTCTCTAATTCCCAAGGTTTCTATTCTTTCAAGTTTAGTAGTTGGAATGGCCCCATGGAACCCTCTCTTAAGTGGACTCCCTTTACATTGGCCATAGGAACCTTAACTTGTTAGAATGGTTTCTTTTAAAAATGGTTTTCAAAGCCTTTTTCTTAAAAATGGTTTTCAAAGATTCATTCTCTCTATCTTTATATTAAAAATTGGTTTTCCAAAAAGTTGTTATCGTTATGTTGGCTCTTGAAATCCCCACTCTTGTCAAGATAAAGGTTATAATGGCCCTAAGAAAACCTTTTTTGGAATGGTTTCAAACACGAACCACATAAACCATACCCTTGGCTAGGGTCAAATTTTTATGGAAATGATTTTCAAAAAGGATGTCTACCAAAGTCCTTTGCATAACATGATTTGTTTTTCAAAACTTTTTTCAAAGTGCATTAAACCACATTTCCAAACCATATTTCAATTCAACCTTATGTTAACTTGACCTTAGTTGTCCAACCTTAGGTTAACTTGACCCTAGATTGTCCAACCTTAGGTTAATCTAACCCAAGTTAGTTAGCCCTAGGTCATTTTAACCCTAAGTTAACCCAAGCTTAGTTAGTTAACCCTAGGTCACCCTAGCCCTAGGTTAACCCAACCTTAGTTAGTTAACCCTAGGTCACCTTAACCCTAGGTTAACCAAACCCTAGTTAGTTAACCCTAGGTCACCTTAACCCTAGGTTGACTTGACCCTAGTTATCTAACCCTAGGTTAACTTGACCCTAGTTGACCAACCCTAGGTTAACCTAACCCAAGTTAGTTAAAGTCACCCTAACCTTAGGTCAACCCAATTTAGGTTAGTATGCTTCAAGGTTCCAACTCATGGACCCCTTTTAAAAGTTCTTCCTATTTAAAACTACTCTTATAACCCATTTTTCCAAATCCTCCGACTCTTTTGAGATTTCAAAAAACCAACTCCATAACTTTTTTAAATACTTGTACACTCTATCTTTAAAAATGTTTTTAAGAGCTCATAACCCTAAGGTGTTCCTAACCCTTCTATGGTTAGGGATTCCAAAGGAAAGTGGTACATCAAAAACAACCTCCAAGGTTGTCCATATTAGAATTTTAAAGTTTTAGGTATTTTCAAAAACCACTTTTAAGAACTTTTCAAGGATCAATTTATTAAGGCACTCCAAAATCAAACCTCGAAGGTTTTCAAAACAAGACTTCAAAACATTTTCAAAACTCTCTTGAGTTATTTTAAAAACACTTCCAAAACTCCCATGAGTTGTTCCAAATACATCTCAAAACATTTCAAAACCCCTTTTCAAAAACTTTCAAGTCCTATTCTAAAAACACTCCAACATCCGATTTCAAAACTCTCAAGTTCTCTTTTTCTAAAGACCACAAGGTGTCTTCAAGTCTTTCCAAAGACCTCAAAGCGTCTTCAAACATTTCAAAGGCCCTAATACGCCTATTTTCCATCAGGCTCTTGCCCAAACTATGAATGACCTGATTCTCACCAAATGAGAAACGTAGGCAACCAAAAATGGTGCGGTCATAACTTCTATTTCAACTCCAATCCCCTTTTTAAAAATTCCAATCAATTCAAAGTTTTTATTTCAAACTCTTTCAAAACCCCCATATTTTCAAACTTCTTCCAAAAACTTACATCATGCATCATTCATCCTACAAGTGATGACTAAACTCCGTTTTCAAAATTCTAAAGTGGATATTAAGTGGATAATGGTAACCGGTTATTCTAGTGAGTGAACGAAGGGTGATTAGATATGTAGGTACTGAAAGGGCGGGGTAGGGTGATGATCTTAGAATATTTTCCCTACACGTAACCAACCCCCGGACCATAGATTTCTATTTTTCGAAGGACCAAAAAAGGGTTACTTTCAAAAAGGGCTTAAAACTTTTTAAAGGTTACCAAACAATATATTTTCTCAAAAACCCTCTTTTGAGGGACTTTTTCAAAACCTTTTCCAAAAATCCTAAGCTTAGTCCTCGGATTAATACTTAATTTTAAGTGACCTAACTCACTTTAATCAAGTTAAGTGGCGACTCCTATTTTTCTAAAAAGCCCTTAATCAAACCAATTTTAGTTCAAACCTAGTCGCACTCGTCTTTCTAGGAGGACAAGTTCTAATGACAGAGTTTTGTGTTTTGTCTCCGATTTGAAAGGACCTTGGACCCAAAAACCGAGGCTCGTCATGGAACAAAACCAAGAACAAAAGTAGATGCTTCAATCTTTCCAACAATATGAAGAATGCGAAAATTTGAGTTAAATTGGGTTCAATTGGGGTCTTGAAATCAATCATGGAAAGAGAATAAAAAAGAAATATATAGGATGAAACCTCATAAAAGGCCTACTGTGTGCACTAGCCTAACACAAAGAAGCTCCAAATTGCCACCCAACTCTTATGGGTTTGAGCCCCTTGTTGCGATTCTTTCCCTGTTGAAGTTTACCTGAATCTTACTTTTTTTTGGTTTCAAAACACTCCAAATTTCCTAGAAAAAACTAGAAAGGTTGCCCTAACTAAATAGGACCTCCATTAGTAGTTTATTTGTTTTTTTTTTTTTTTTTTTTTTGCTTTTTGTTTCAATGATAGGGAGCTACATAATAGGCCTTGTTACAAAATTGTCTCCGAAGTAATAAGTTATGCATCAAAACGACAATTTATTATGTATCTTCTTATGGTCATAATTGTTTTTAAGATTATTCTTGATTGTTTCATGTGGACCAGTTCAAAACAGTAAGGAATGCATAATATTATTCATTGAACACTGGAGCTAGTTAATTATTTTAATTAAAATTCATAGCAATTTGTAAACCTAAAAGAAGACTACTTTCCCCATATTCAAAAGGTTCAAATAACATATTAAAGTTATACTTGCGGTCCTTGATCACTAAAATTTTAGTTTCTACAAGAGTTGACATATCTCAGGCGTAAAAGACCAATTAGTGATTAGCTTCTAATGGAGATTTGACAGCTTTTAATAGCTCCCAAGTACATTCATATGCGTTTTTACTATTAGAATTAATTGATCAGGGTTTGAACATGCAGATTAAGAAAGTTTGATATATCTTAGGAAGAGAAAGTATACCAAAATGCTATTATTACATAGTGAAGGTGAAAGAAAGAAGTGAAAGGAAAATGATAACACCTTAATTTAATGATGTTTCTTAATACTTTTTTTTTTTTTTTTGTTTTCTAGGATAAAATAAGTTTACAAGATACTATAAAGCATTAATTACATGCGTAATAGGAGAGTTGTATTCATACCTATATTCACAAAAATAATTTTTGTTAGGTAAACCACAAATGTACAATAATACATGTCAAACACATATTCATACTTGTGCCTAAGGGAGGCAAAAATGGTGGATTTGGGAAGGTTTGGGAGGGCTTAAATAGGTTCAAACAAAACCCGTCCAATTAGCAAGCGAGTTGAATATGAGCGGGTCATTAATCGGCAATTTAAACCCGTAAATCCAAGTTTGACCCATTTATATGTTGATGGATCAATAAATTTGTAAGGTCTACCCCCAGGCTGGTGACGAATTGCTCCGATGAACTAAGAAGAGTGGTTAGGTTAAGAAACACCGATGTGGTGTTTGCCAAGGACTCTCCGATGCCAAAGTTAGGTTTGAGAAGATAATTGGACAAAGTTTTAGCTAGGGTTTTGTTATGCGTACCTTGAAGAAGAAGGCTTGGGTCTCCTTTTATACATTCATGGTTGGGAGTGGTCCCAGGTATGTCTACCGATAGTTAGTGGAAATGATCGCCTTTCCACGTGGCTGTATATTGTTGGACGGTCAGGTCTTTGGCAGGGTTGTGGTGGATGTGGTTGTCTCCCACACGTGGCAGCTCCTAGGGCGCTTGTCAGACTGACGCCAGCGCTGTAGGGAAGGTGATTGTCCTTCCATGCGTCTTGTCCTTTCAGTAGTACATAGCCTAGCCTAATGTCAGGCGTGGTGCCCACTGGCCAGGTATGAGGGATGGTTGGTATGCTCTCGTTCGACACTTTCTGCTCGGTACCAAATCGATCGGCCCCATTACGCTCAGCCATCTTTTGTTCAGTACTATGCCCCGTCATCAATGGTTTTCCCGATCAACGTCTTACAAGGGTCCTGGTTAGGCCTCGCTAGATCGATCCTCATCAATTGCCCCAATTCCTCTGAGTACCCTGAGCGTGGTCAAGGGAATTCAAACGGCTGGTGTATCTTCATAAAAAAGGGGCGTAATGATGGTTATAGCTGGCAGTGAATAGGCGCGTCGATTGATGCCCCGTGACATGTATTTTTCCTATTGGTTCCCATCCTACAATATGACTTGTTGATGGCTGGTCGTTGGATTTGGGTTTAATGAATTGATCTGAGTCGTTGGTATAAAAAAGGAGAGACTTAACCTTGGCGGTTCTAGCCCTTGGCTTTCACTTGACATTTTCCACACTCAGGATTTCTAGCATTCGAGCTTCCCAGATTCTTTCGTTCCTGTTGCGATTTGGGCTTTTACTTTTGAGAGTTCTTCTGCGTCAAGCTTCGTTTGCCTTGGGTAAGATCTTGAGCCACTTCTTGTTGTTCCTTTTGCTTGATGCATTTTTTCTTGGGGTGTTGTTGTTGGTATCAGTCGAAGACTGGCCTTTCCCTTTCCTTCTTAGGCTTTATGGGTAATCCAGCGTTGCTTGAATTAGTGTGGGGGTCAGTTGGGGTTGGTTTTTGGTCTGCTATGAGGTTACATTTGGTAGAGATCCTCACTGATATGAGAGATACGAACTCCTCTGATTCTGAGAACACCGCCTCCCAAGACTTAGTTAGGGTAAGGCCAAGTGTCCCTGACAGTGCTTCTGTAGGCCCTCACTATAAGAAAAGTCATATTCAGCAACCAAACAATTCGTCGCCAAAGGTATTGATTTGGTTGCTAAAAGACATTAGCGACGCCATTATTTTTCGTCACCTACTCGTCGCCAAACCCTTGACACAGATAGATATTGGCAACAACTTGTGTTTTTGTTGCCAAAAGTTACCTTTTCGCATCAAAATTTGTTGTCGCCAATATCTAACACTTTCTGCGACGATGCAGAACATCCGTTGCCAAAAATGCTTTTCGCAACGACACAGAAAAGTCGCCAAAAGCTTTAACAATTGGCACTGAATATATTCGTCACTAAAAGTGATTGTTCGTTCTGGAAAATAAATCTTTTAGCAACAAAATTATATGGTGGCCATAACTTCTCTTTATCTTTAGCGACTAATTATTTAATTGGTCGCCAAAACTAGATTTAAATTTTTTGAAATATTCCCCCCTAAATTCAGTCGAAATGGTTTTTTTTCCTGCAGATATGCATGCCTGTATATTCAAGAACACATGTATTCACTCTGTATTTTATTCAATGTATATAAATCAAACACATCAAATAGAAGTCTAAACTCCATGCTAAAAATTAAAGGAGAAATTTATACAAAATGTCTAAATAAAACAAAAATTTAAATACAATCCCATATCTTAAAACATGTACAAACTAAAGATCCTAATAAAAATCAAAAACTTCATTGTTGCTCAAATCCATCTGCATGTTGAGTCCATCTCCTATCTGTAACAAAAAAAAAAAAAAAAAGAATAAAGAAACAAGTAAATATAAGCATTTCATTAAACACAATATAAATCTAAGTAGTCAAGTTTTCAGTAGTTTACTTCTAGTTCGATAATTGAGAGTCCAATTAGTGTGCAGTTTATTCCAACAAGTTTGTTTAGGCTTAAGTGATATGCTCATGCTATTTTCATGGCCATTCCGTGTCTATTTTATAGTTTCATCCCCGAATGCCTCATTTTAAGTTTGAAGTCTTAAGTTTCACAAGTTTATTTCCAATTCTCTAATCGGGAATCCTATAAGGGTGTCGTTTGTTCCTGCAAGTTTGTTTGGTATTGAATTCCACTATCATTCATATATGCTAATAGTAAAATGCATGACGAAATTGAAGAAGACAAGTTCCCGCTCACATAAATTTTTATGAGAAATTCGAAGAGAAAATTGACAAATAGCTTGAATGTATTCACAAACATAGCTTCAATCAACCGAGAGCCAAACAAATTAAACTATTTACCCCTCCGGCAAAAAACCACCAAAAAAAAAAAGGAAGAAAGACGAAAAACCTAAGAAATGGAAAAAATACAAAACGCCATTACAACTTAAGCCTAAACTCAGAGAACCCACATAGCAAAGCCCCTATAAACATCACACAATAATGTATCTGGAAGTGGAATCAAGAGAAAAAGAGTAAATGAGTACCTAATTAAATTGGCTTAGCTGCAAAAATTAAACAAAATGGAAATTTACCTTCCCAATAGACCTCCAAAGATTTAACAAATTCGAAGAGAAAACTGAAAAATAGCTTGAATTTATTCACAGACATAGCTTTAATCAACCGAGAGCCAAGCAAATTAAACTATTTACCCCTCCAGCAAAAAACCACTAAAAAAAAGAGGAAGAAAGACGAAAAACCTAAGAAATAGGAAAAATACAAAACACCACTACAACTAAAGCCTAAAATCAGAGAACCAACATAGCAAAGCCCCTATAAACATCACACAACAAAGTATCTGGAAGTAGAATCAAGAGAAAAAGAGTAAATGAGTACCTAATTAAATTGGCTTAGTTGCAAAAACAAAAAAAAATGAAAATTTACCTTCCCAAGAGACCTCCAAAGATTTAACAAATTCGAAGAGAAAACTGAAAAATATCTTGAATTTATTCACAAACATAGCTTCAATCAACCGAGAGCCAAACAAATTAAACTATTTACCCCTCCGGCAAAAAACCACCAAAAAAAAAAAGGAAGAAAGACGAAAAACCTAAGAAATGGGAAAAATACAAAACGCCATTACAACTTAAGCCTAAACTTAGAGAACCCACATAGCAAAGCCCCTATAAACATCACACAACAATGTATCTGGAAGTGGAATCAAGAGAAAAAGAGTAAATGAGTACCTAATTAAATTGGCTTAGCTGCAAAAATTAAAAAAAATGGAAATTTACCTTCCCAATAGACCTCCAAAGATTTAACAAATTCGAAGAGAAAACTGAAAAATAGCTTGAATTTATTCACAGACATAGCTTTAATCAACCGAGAGCCAAGCAAATTAAACTATTTACCCCTCCAGCAAAAAACCACTAAAAAAAGAGAGGAAGAAAGACGAAAAACCTAAGAAATAGGAAAAATACAAAACACCACTACAACTAAAGCCTAAACTCAAAGAACCAAGATAGCAAAGCCCCTATAAACATCACACAACAAAGTATCTGGAAGTAGAATAAAGAGAAAAAGAGTAAATGAGTACCTAATTAAATTGGCTTAGCTGCAAAAACAAAAAAAAAATGGAAATTTACCTTCCCAAGAGACCTCCAAAGATTTAACAAATTCGAAGAGAAAACTGAAAAATATCTTGAATTTATTCACAAACATAGCTTCAATCAACCGAGAGCCAAGCAAATTAAATTTTTAACCACCAAAAAAAAAAAAGAGGAAGAAAGACGAAAAACCTAAGAAATAGGAAAAATACAAAACGCCATTACAACTTAAGCCTAAACTCAGAGAACCCACATAGCAAAGCCCCTATAAACATCACACAACAAAGTACCTGGAAGTGGAATCAAGAGAAAAAGAGTAAATGAGTACCTAATTAAATTGGCTTAGCTGCAAAAACAAAAAAAAAATGGAAATTTACCTTCCTAAGAGACCTCCAAAGATTTAACAAATTCGAAGAGAAAACTGAAAAATAGCTTGAATTTATTCACAAACATAGCTTCAATCAACCGAGAGCCAAGCAAATTAAACTATTTACCCCTCCAGTAAAAAATCACCAAAAAAAAAGAGGAAGAAAGACAAAAAACCTAAGAAATAGGAAAAATACAAAACGCCACTACAACTTAAGCCTAAACTCAGAGAACCCACATAGCAAAGCCCCTATAAACATCACACAACAAAGTACCTGGAAGTAGAATCAAGAGGAATGGAGTAAATGAGTACTTAATTAAATTGGCTTAGCTGCAAAAACAAAAAAAAAAAAGGAAATTTACCCTCCCAAGAGACCTCCAAAGATTTAAAAAAACCCCTAAAATTCAGATACAAACCCGCACAATTTTACTTTCTCATGGTATTTTTATGGCAGTTCTATTTTTTCTTGGTAGATTTGTGGCAGTTCAGTAACAATTTTACCAATTTTTCCTTGAACAACCTGTTTTCTATTCTTATGTGATAATTAGTGAGGTGCATATGCTATAAATTAATGATATATTAAAAATAAATTACTATCAGTGAATAAATTTACCAAGAAGTCAATCTCTAACATCACCTCGAAAAGCTCCCACCATGACTTGTTAATGCCTTCGTCATCTCCATCTGCTGCCACATGATGTTCTCGAGCTCCTTTATTTTTTTATTCTGATTTTCGAAGCTCTTGTTCTGATCTTCCAACCTCTTGTCTTGGTCTTCCACCCTCTTGTTTTGCTCTTCAATTCTCGCCTGTTGGGATTGGGTCAATCCCCTCAATGATTCTATCTTTGCTTTTAGACTCTGCACCTCTTCTTGATCATGTGCCTGTGATGCTACAGTCGATCTGGAAAAGGAAGGTGGCTTTAGGCCGACCCTTAATCCTTTCAAGTACCCCGACCTCTTCCCTAGTACAACAATTGCAATTTGCTCCTGCGTTAACGGGATTGCTCCTGGCTGTGAAGACTCCTCTTGTTGCCTCTTCATCTCATCCTAAAATTGTGATAAAACTTAAAATAATCAGTTACATTACATCCAAATGAAGTGATTGCAATTGTTGGTATACTTACATGTTTCTCTCTACATATTGGTTCTATCAAATCACCCTTTTTATCCAATCACCCTTTCTTCAGGAAATCGAAGACTACACTTTGGGTTTTTGAAAAAAGTTTTTTGAAAATACCACCTCAAGAGAGGGTTTTTAAGAAAACAGGTTGTTTGGCAACCTTTGGAAAACATTTAGCCCTTTTTGAAAAATAACTCCTTTTTGGTCTTTCGAAAACAGTGATCTAGGTCCGGAGGTTGGTTACGTGTAGGGAAGACGCACTAAGCCATCACCCTACCCCGCCCTTTCGGTACCTACATGTCAATCTACCCTAGATTCACCTATGAGAGTCTTTAACTAACATATGTTCAACCCTATTCACTTTAGAAAAACAAATTTTGAAAAATATGATGTATGATATGCAAGTGCAAGTTAAGAGAATTGAAAAATAGATTTGGAAAAAGATTGATTTGAAATTGATTTGATTTGAAAATAGAATTGAAGAGATGGAATTGAAATTGGAAAGTTTGAGAAATTAGAAATAGAAATTTGGAAATAGAAATTTGAAATTAGAAATTTGAAATTGGAAGTTTGAGAATAGATTGGAGATTGAGATTTGAAAAATGTGGAGAGCGCACCCATGAGGGTGGAATTGAAAGTTTGAAAAGTGTTGTGACCGCACTTATGAAGGTTGCCTACGTATCTTTTTGAGGGAATCAGGTCAGTCGTAGTTCGGACCGGAGTCTGATTGAAAATAGAAGAGTTGATTTGAAGAAGGAGATTGAATTGGAAAATTGAGAGATTGAACTTTGAATAGAGGATTGAAAATTGGAATTTGAAATTTTGGAATTGAAAAGATTGAATTTTGATTTGAAAAAGTAGAACTTGGAAAGATTTAGACTTTGTTTTAGAAAGATGGAGGTTTAGGAAACCTAGACTTAGGAAAGAGAAGACTTGAGATTAAAAAAGATTCGACTCAAATGTTGGACTTGAAAGATTGGAGAAGGATTGGATTTAGGAAAGGTTCGAATTTGGAAAGTTCCAAATTAGGAATGCTTTGAATTAGGAAAGTTTCATTTTTGGAAAGTTTCAAATTAAGAAAGTTTTGAATTAAGAAAGTTTTAGGTTTAGGAAAGTTTAGAATTTAGAAAGTTTTTAGATTACGAAAGTCTTAACTTAAGAAAGTTGTGAACTTGGAAAGATTTGAAATTTGGAAAGTTTAAGATTTGGAGAGTTTTAGAGTTTGCGTTTTAGAAAATCTTGAAATTAGCAAAGGTTTGAGTTTAGAACAAAGTTTGAAAACTTAGGTTTGAAAAGTTAAGGTTTGAAAAGAAGGTAGAATTAGGAAAGATTTGAAATTTGAGTTTTAAAATTTAGGAAAGATTTTTATGTTCAAGTTTTGGAAACTGAAGATTTAGGAAAGTGGAAATTTAAGAAAGATTTGAGTTAGGAAAGAGTTGGATTAGGAAGGGATTGGATTTGGTTTCTAAAAGAGAAAGTTTGATTTTGTTTCCAAAAACGGAGGATTGGATTTGGTTTCTTAAATGGGAAGATTTGATTTGGTTTCCTAAAGGGAAAATAGGATTTGGCAAGGATTTGGAAAGGGGGATTCTAGAAACCTTAGATTTGAAAAATTATAGTTTCGACGTAGAAAAGAGGTTTTGGAAACGTATATAGTTTGGATGTGAAAACAAGAGGTTTTGGAAACCTAGGTTTGGGGTAAAGTTTGAAAATTTTGTTTTTGGAAAGAAAATTAGGGTTTCTTAATTGTGAGTTCTAAGGTTTGATTTGGGCTCTAAGGAAAGAGGATTTTTGGAAAATGCGCTTTTGGAAATGAAGGTTTACTAGAAGTGAATCCTAGGGAGGAGTTTTGGAAAGTGAATTTGAAGATAGAGTTTTTGGAAAAAGATTTTAAAGAGAAGGAGTTTTTGGAAAGCATGTTTTTGGAAACGTAGATTTTAGAAAGAAAATCCTATAGGGGAATTTCTAGAATGAAGATTTTGGAAAGAGAGTTTTTGGAAAGATTTTTGGAGAGAGTTTTTCTAGGAAAGAGACCTAGGGAAAGTTTTTGGAAAGTGGACTTTGAAGAGAGCGTTTTGGAAAGGAGTTAAAAAAGGGAGTTTTGAAAAATAGATTTTGGAAGGGAGTTTTTGAAAACAATTTTGGAGAGGAGAGTTTTAGGAAAGTATGTTGAAAAAGAGATTTTTAGGAAGGGATTTTTGAAAAGAGAGCTTTTTGGAAAGTATGAAAACGTCTCACTTTCCTAAAGCGATTCTAGCCATATGAGGGCTAAAATCACTTTAAGAAAGTGGTTTTGAAAACAACAAGGGTTGAAAATATGGACCATATTGGTCACTTTAAATGTAACACTTTCTAAAGCAATCTTAGTCATGGAAAAGCTAGAATCACCCTAGGATTGTAATTTTGAAAACATATTTTGAAAAAGAGATTTTGATGTAATTTTAAAAACAAGTTTGAAAACGATTTGAAAAACAACTTTGAAAACGGTTTTTGGAAGATGCAAGATCATGATATGCACAATGCAATTTTGGGGTCGTGAACATACAAGGCTAAGGCTTCACCACATAATCAAGGGGGCAGAACCCACGTGGTCTCTGGTTAGACTAGAAGAAAGCCCCCGACACGGTGACTCTCCAATAGCCCAATTCTACACATGGACCGGGAATCCCCTTATTTCAAGCATGCAAAGAAAAGGGGGGAAAGAGATGGGGGATTAAAATAGAGAAAACCCAAGTGGGTTAGGAGAGAGAAGAGAAAGGGGGAAGTGCAGAAATTTAAATAGGGAGCCTTCCGTATGTCTTGTTTATTTTGCGCGCCTTGCTTTCTTCGGTCTTCGGTCTTCGTCTTCAATCTTCAGGAGTTGTCTTCAAGCTTTAGATTGCAGCTCTTCAAGTCTTCAAAGGATGGTTGAAGGCTAGTGTATGAGTGTATGGGGGTGTGTATGAGTGTATAGGAGGCTAAGGTTTAGTGTATGGTGGCTAGGGTTTGGAAAACCTAGGGAAGCTAGGGTTTAGGAGGTGCTCGAGCTCTGTATATCGAATTATATGATTTTTAGGTTGAGTTTGCGGACCCTTTAAACGCTGGAAGAGGCTCTGTATTTGTAGAGGTTAGACAACACTGGCGCCTGTTGCAGTGGCGCCAGGCCAAAGTTTACACTGGCGCCACTAGGAGTGGAGCCAGCCATTTAGGAAATATTTAAGGTCGGCAAGCAACGTATCTTTGACTAGATTTGGGCGCCTCTACTAGTGACTACCATGCAATTTTTAGCCTGGCTTCACTAAGAGTGATTTCAAAAAGTTCGGGAATGATTTGAAGGAGCCGGGAATAACCCGAGAGGCCGGAAAGGAGCAGGAACACTTAAAATAGTGCCCTGGAGGTATTTGACTTGAGAAATGAGGATAAGATGGGTCGGAGAGGTTGACCGGGCCTGTAGGGGCAAAATGGTCAATCGGACCGGGAAACTGCCGGGAAAGACTCGGACTGTCCTGGAAGAAGACTTGGGATTTGGAAACATTATTTAGAATGTTTCCAAAGGTTGCCGATTTGATTCCCAGAGCCGGCGTGGTCGGAAAAGGTGACTGGCCCACCAGGGGCGAAACGGTCATTTCGCACCGGGTTGGCCGGAACTGACTCGGAATGATCCGGAAAGGTAGAGGAGGATTGAGAATACTATAAGAAGTATTCTCGAGAGGTTACCGGTTTGATACCCAGAGCCGGTGTGGTTCCTAGGGCGTTCGGATGCCTAGGGGCAAAATGGTCATCTTGACCGGAAAGTCTCGGACACTGGTGTTGACCTGGGTTTTAAGTATTTCCGCCACTCTAACGACGATCGTCGTGATACAGGGGTTTGTTGGCAATTCCCTATATGGACCTATTTGTGAGTATTTCCGCTACTCTAACGGTTTTGTGAGTATTTTTGCTACTCAGACTGTCTCGAGGAATAAACTGTCACGAGAGAGGGATTGAAAAGGGGTCTTATCGTCTTCAAAAAGATGTGCCTGAATTGGAACCGTATCGAGGAATAAACTGTCTCGAGAGTGGGATTGGAAAGGGGTCTTACCGTTTTCGAAAAGACATGCCTGGGTTGGAACCGTCTCCGAAAAGACGTGCCTGGAGTGGAACCGTCTAGAGGAATAAACTGTCTCGAGAGTGGGATTGGAAAGGGGTCTTATCGTCTCCGAAAAGACGTGCCTGGAGTGGAACCGTCTCGAGGAATAAACTGTCCTGAGAGAGGGATGGGAATCAGAAAGGAAAGGACAATGCCCCTAAGGGCATTTTGGTCATTTTGCCTTTATTTGGGCCTGGTGGGCCCACGAGGCGATGGACAGACGGGATTAGACTTGGAAAGTTGATTTCGATAGGAATATGCCCACAATGACTTGAAAACAAGTATGGATGGAGTGTAGACTGCCGAGCGGTAAAAAATGGGGTGCTTACACTAGCCTAATCTGAACCCCTAACTCATTAGCCACCCGAGTGGCATTAAATCCTACTAGTGCACAGGTTTCCTCTGAAACTGTGACCGGGAGCTTTTGTCCGTCATTATGAGCTATGCGGCGAGCCGTATACTTCCCCTTTGTAGTACCTCGTACAGCTTTGGAAGATGAACCTATTATCAGAGCATGATAATATATTAGTAAACAATATACATAATATTCTACATAAAACTAATTGAATATATAAAGCACCACTTTCTTGTGAGTTACACTTACCACCATTATTAAGCTGGGTATGGGGACTACACGCCATTAGAGTTGATGTCCTCCCTACGATTGGTCCTGTCTCTGATATGGAGCTTGTTGGCCTCCTTACGCTCCCGGGTGCCATCTATCTAAGCTGTGAGATCTATAAGAAGATAAAAGAAAAAAAACAATCAATGTGTTTTCATGTCTAACTATGAAAACAAAATTACTATAAAACGAAACAGCAATCTTTGATCAATATAGAGTTATAGAGACTTTGGTGTGTGGACAATCACTGCATAAGGAATAGAGCCAGACATAATTAGTATTACCATGTGCATTGCAGTAAAAATAAAGGATGGGTAAGTAATCAAGGATAAAATTATCAATTATAAAGAGTAAGCTGCTAATTATTCTAGAGAGTAAACTGCTAAGTAGAGAGAAAAAGAGTAATTTCAATGATATAAAGAGCAATGTGCTTTTTTGACTTTTAAACTTGTTAGTGAAAATACATACCATTCAGTGAGTAGTGACTGACATCACAAATAAGGATCTTACTTTTCCCTACATGCACTTGTAGAACCTGCACAATGCTATATTCTTGATTTTAAGTTTCAAAATAGATATAATTGGCATAACTGTTACTTTATTGGTGAAGGAATAACTATATTAATAACTAATGATAACTTGGTACATTCATCATATAAAGAGCACAAAAAATTCACTAAATCAAGGTTCTATATCAAAATCTGTAAGAGAATCAGAATCACTATACAATTCATCTTCTTTATTATTGCTAGGCTCCCCTATTAATTCATCCTCATCATTGCAGATGAAACCATCATCAGCACCATCAACATGTGCTCGTCTTCCAAACTGTAGACCTGCGCTATTGGGAATGATCTCAGCAGCGAGATCATTCCTACTTAAAGGGCTGGTGATGGGAACTTCAACGGCGATAGGGACCACCTCAGTGGTTTCCTCTTGTTGGAACTTCATTAGGAACAGTTAGTTCAACATCACTAGGATCTACACCATTAACCTCTGGAAAATCCCATATTCCTCGATGTTTGAGCCATTCTACCACTTTCCAATTTTCACCTAATTTGATATCATTAACATAGAAGACTTGTTGCACTTGACTTGGTAAAACAAAGGGGTCATTTTGATACCACCGGCTTCTTATATCAATAGTTGTGAAATGTGCATTGGTGCTCAAAGTCCTGTTACTGCCAGTGTTAAACCATTCACATTGGAACAAAATAACTCGACGCCCACCCGTATATTTCAATTCCCACACTTTACACAAGTAACCATAGAAGTCAATTGTTTTTCCCTCATGGTCCCCTTCCACAAGCAACTCGCTATTCTGACTTTTATGGCAGTTATCACGATCTTTGGTATGTAATCGGATGCCATTACAAATGCATCCTGAATATATATCCACTATTGCACCAGGACCGTTGGCTAATGACCACAATTCATTAGTTGCTTCTTGTGACCCTTGAGTTCGTAATTTATTCATCTATATAGACAATACATGTTATGTTATAATCTATCTACCTACAGTTAAATAATGTATAGTGTGTTGGATAGATTTCTATATCTTACACGTTCTTTGAACCACTTGGGAAATTCTTCTCGTTGTCTCTTTGTGATGTCACATGCACTTTCTTTCTCTAGAAAATTCTTATGTTCACTGCTAAACAAAATGTGGTTTATAAATAAATGATTATGATTATGAGCCTTTAAGAAAAATATTAGGTGTATACATACACAAACTTAAATGGAAATGTACTCTAGATATTACTCTAATTCTGAACTATTATACAAAACAAACCAGTGAGCCATCTCGCGCTCCTTTTTGGAGACATCAGGAGCCCTTGTGATGAGTCCAAAAGGATGAATGTTTTGTGTAAAGACTGCCAACCCTGGGCCATGCTCACTACCATCATTATTTCGTTCTTATCTGTTAAATACGATTTCAATCCCATTGAGATACATTGAGCAAAAAGTAAGAGACTCTTTGACAATGTAAACCTCTGCAATTGAACCTTCTGGACGAGCTCAGTTGGTAACGTACCCTTTAAAAATTCCAAGCAACCTTCAAACAAATGATATGATAGTATTACATATAGACTGCCAACTCTACATTTTAAATTTAAATTCATAATAAGGGCAAAAATTACCTTTCGATTGGGTACATCCACCGATACTGTACTAGCCCTCCAAGTAGGGCCTCGTAAGGCAAGTGAATGGCCAAGTGGACCATCACATCGAAGAATGCAGGAGGAAAAAATTTTTCTAGCTTGCAAAGTATGAGTACAATATAGTCCTCTAGTTTCTCCAAATCCTTCACCATTAATGTCTTTGAGCACAACTCTTGGAAGTAATTTCCTAACTCAAACAATGTGGTACAAATATCCTTATTAAGAAACCCATGCATGCCAATCGGAAGAAGCCGTTGTGTAAGGACATGACAATCGTGGCTTTTTAGGCCTGATAACTTATCACTCTTAGTGCTCATGCACCTCCACATATTTGTTGCATAGCCATCAGGATACCTGATTGATTTTAAGAACTCATAAAAACCATGTCTCTCCCTCGGGCCTAATGTGTACAACGCTGGAGGCTTTTCGAAGGACCCATCCACACGCCTTTTCAGGTGCAACTCTTTCCTTATTTTCATATCCTTTAAGTCTGTGCGTGCTTTTTTTGTGTCTTTGTTCTTCCCATCTATGCTTAACAACTTTCTAAGAAAATTGTCACATATGTTCTTCTCTATATGCATAACATCAAGGTTGTGTCGGAGCTTGAGTGTCTTCCAATACGGTAACTAGAAAAAAATGCTTTTCTTTGTCCAATTCAATAGTGTATTTTCTCCCCTTTTTCTTTTCTGGTTGATGGGATGTTTCCCGAACGCCTTGTATGTCTTTAATTCCAGTTGCTCTAATGTCTGCTCCCCTGATAACTCTAGAGGTCTTGAAAGATCCTCAATGTTACCATTAAAGAGTTTGCTCCTTTGCCAAGGATGGTCCTTAGGCAGGTATCGACGAGCACCAACTTACCCAATCTTATCCTCCAATCGTTGTGATGATGCATCCTTGTTGCAAGTGGGGCAAGCCAAATATCCTTTTGTAGTCCACCCAGACAAGTTACCATATGCTGGAAAGTCATTAATGGTCCACATAGCAGCTGCATGCATTTTAAAAGTTTGTCCAATTGAGGCATCATAAGTAAGCACACCATCTTCCAACAACTCCTTCAACTAGTCAATTAATGGCCGCATGTAAACATTGATATCTCTCCCTGGTGCCTGTGGCCCAGGAATAAGTAGCGACATCATACAAAATGGCTCTTTCATACACTTCCACGGTGGTAGGTTATAGGGTGTAACTATCACAGGCCGCATATTATAAGAGTTGCTCATGTTTCCAAAAGGGTTAAAACCTTTAGTGGCTAGCCCTAATCTCACATTTCGCGACTCTTGGGCAAAGTTAGGATGTTCCTGATCAAAGTCCTTCCATTCCTTACCATCGGTCGGATGCCTTGACATCCCATCATCCATACGCATCTCTTTGTGCCATCTCATATCTACAGCTGTTTTCCTTGACATATACAGCCTTTTCAACCTCGGGGTCAATGGAAAATATCGCAAGATCTTATGGGGAATTTTCTTGCCCTTACCATCGTTCAACTTGTACCTAGGCTCCTTACAAATATGGCAACGTTCCATATTAGCATTCTCTTTCCAAAAAAGTGCACAATCATACTTACATGCATGTATAGACACGTATCCCAAGCCCAAATCACGCAATAATTTCTTGGCTTCATAAAGGTTCCATGGAACCTTTTGATCAATTTCTGGAAGAAGGTCCTTCAATACCCCCAACAGCATGTCAAATGATTTATTACTCCACTTGTTTAACACCTTCATATGGAGCATCTTAATAATGAATGACAAGATAGTGAATTTTTGGCAACCTGGGTACACCTCACGTTGAGCATCATCCAATAATTTATCAAAGTTCTGCACATCCTCTCTCTCGAAACTACCAAGAAAATCATCTTGATCATCATTCATGACATTACCCATGTAATAATCTTCTAACAAATTAGAAAATTCGTCTTGATCCTCGTCTTCATCACCGATCATTCCATCCTGAACACCATTACCCTCGTCCTCTTCACGATGATCATCATTTGGTACATGGTGTTGATGAATAGGAACAGTTTCTCCGTGGTGCACCCAAGTTGTGTAAGAAGGCGATATCCCTCTACGGATCAAATGAAATTCTACAAGTTTACTGTGATGTTTATCAACATTCAAGCATTCCATACACGGGCAACGAATGTCAACACCCGGGCCAGCATCTGCCACTGCAAATTGAATAAATGACTTCACTCCTTCTCGATACTCCTTACTCAATCTTTCCTTGAGTAACATCCAACTCTTGTCCATATTTGATCACCTACAGAGTCAAATTTATGTTAAAAGCAATGCATCATGTGTACCAACCTCTTTGACTCCTTTTTATTTTGGTAGGTGGTCCTATCTCATACTTGGGAAATTTGACATTAGGGGTCTTGAAAAGGTAATTTTTGTTGGGCTTACTTTAAGATAAATATGCTAGTTGAGAAAGAAAATTAAAATTATCTTCTATTAAGTGTATTCAGTATCCAGTGACTTGAATTAAACCTATTTTTAGTGAAATTTCACACTTAAGTGATAGGCGTCTACTATTATTTGCAAAACATTAACACATATATTCGGTCAATTTTCACATTTAAGTGATAGATGTCTGCATGTTATCAAATGCAACTAATTATGAAACCACTGAATGTGTTCAACTTCAAGAATTTAGTTCTATTATCAAACCTGGCCTTAAATTATTAGTTAGGTTGATGTTTAAAGAAGCTATAGCTTATTAAAAAAATTGGTTTTGATAATCTATTAGAGTATAAGCAGTTATACTCATCATTAGTTTATTGTTTGAATGTTGTGTTCCAAAAGTGTTGTTAGCTAGTAAAATGTATTATCCAAATATCATGGTCCACAACAAAAGTAATAATCTTACTATTTTCACTGTGAGAGTGATTATGGATGCTAAAAAGTAAATTTGTACTGGTGTCAATTAACAATCATACCTTACAAGCATGCCTGATTCAGATTTGGCTTTGGAACCTTTGCTAATTGTGTTCTCTGTGGGTAGGTTCAAGGAATGATAGTGTGTGCCTGTTTGTGATCACAACAATGATTTGGTACAAGGCTAATGAGCTCATCACTCATTAGTGATACTAGAAACTGCCATTCTTGGAGTGGAACAGAGGATTGTAGTTTAAGATTTGTGATGGAGTAGAAGCCCCGATCCTTAGAATTAAGAGTAAATTTTTTTCCATTTTGTACGGTTTGGTTTCAGGCAAAGTTAATCCATCCTTGACCCATTTTTTGGAGTTTCAAGAGTCCTTCGAGTAATTGATGTATAGATTGATACACTTAGTTTTTGTCTTTCTTTCATAAAGGGGACCTATCTATCACTTTTTATATTTGACAGATTTTCTTGAAGCACAATTCAGCATTTGTTTATACTAACATTTAAGTGTTTAGACAACCTCTTATATGCACCAAAAAAATGATTAAATTACTATAATACTTGAGGAAAAGAAAAAGAAACACAGTGGATCCTAATCTTAAGATTGGATGCACATAATATATAGCAGAAAAAGAACACCTAGACACAAACACCCACACACGGATAGAGATAGAGGAATTCCAAACATGCTATTTATCATTTGCAACAATTGTAAAAGTTGGGCTATCAAGCAAAAGGAAGCAGACACAAGTATGAGGGGAGACACTTTATGGATGTAATGATAAAGGTTAGGTTTGTCTCTAGTCCACCTCTCTAGGCACTCTGCATTGGTGAAACCAATACCGAATAATGGTCTTTTGACCAAAAAAAATTAGTCAAGGACTATGTGTGGTCTTGTTGTGTGTGAAGAATAATATCTCTTATGAAGGACTATGTCTTATGAACGTGGTAATAGACAATGAAGGACTGTGTGGTCTTGTTATATGTGAAGAATAATAGATCCACCAATAGATCAAGTGAAATACAAAGAGAGAGCTAAATACCTGGAGATTGCTCTGTTTGTATGCAAAGTCACAACTGGAGGAAAAAAAAAATTATATCAGATTTGTTCAATTGAGAACTAAAATAAGGCCTTCAACGTAAAATATTTTACTTTAAAATATATTTTTTATGTAAAAATTTTAGAGTAAAATAATTACTAAAACTTTTACTTTCACGTGTTTGGCTATCATTCTAAATATCAAAGGCAGTTTTGGCTAATGCTTTTGAGTTTTTTTATGAGAGAAGCATGAGACGGGACCAAGTGATTGACTAATTTCCAATTGACCTTCTCGCCCATATAATTGTTTTAAGCACTTGCTTCGATTTTCAATTCTTTGAGCTAATTTGATTTCGATTAACTTGTTTGTGTTCGTAAACATATATATATATATATAGCTGGGTGTGTGTATATACATAATATAAAAGGATTGTTGTCGAAGAGATGACAATTGTCGCGAGGGGAAGAACATTGCGATGTGCTGGAGTCATCGGGCTTGGATCAGTGGGTTTGGATCTCAACGAGAACCTTTTGCGTCAATGGATTTGGCTCTCGATCGATGGGAATTCTGGAAAATAACTTACCAGTTCAGATCAGTAAGTCATTTTCCGGGCATTTGTTGAAACAAAAATTTACATGTAAAACGTTTTACCCCAATTATGTACCACAAAAAACAGAAAAACGAGGAAAATATTTTACAAAAAATAGAATGGTAGGGTTTCTGAGAGAGAGAGAGAGAGAGAGAGAGCAATACCTGTGAGGGTGGTTGATGAAAAACCCTTCTAACGCATAATAATTGTAGATCTCACCAATGTTCTTGTGTGTAGCTAGTGTGAGGGAGAAAGAGGGATGGCTGAAGATAGGGGAAAGATTGAGATGGAATGGGGAATGGGGAACGGGGATCACGGGAGACAGAGAAACGTGAAGGCCTAGAAAAAAGAGCGCCAAAAGGTTTTATTCTTCCGCAACGAGCTTAGACGGTAGCAAAATAAAATAGATTTTTGGCCACAACTTTTGTGGTTGCAAAAAATTATAAATGAAATAAATCTGGGTGAAATAATTTGATGGTGCGACAATTGGCAACGAGAACAAAGTCTTGTGGCCAAAAGTACAAATTTTTTTGTGCCAAAATGTGGTACTAGCGCCAAGTTTTGTGACAATAATTACTAAGCCTAAGATGTTGTTGCGAAAACTGCACTTTTGGTGAGGATAAAAAAAATATAGTCGTGCCAATTATATTTTCGGCAAGCTAGAACAATGTAGTTGCAGAAAGGACTTATTTCCCTCCTTAGAGAGAAAATTCTACAGGAACAATTGGCAACAAGAACAAAAACTTGCTGCAAAAAATGCTTTATTGGCGACGAGAAAAAAAATACTGTTGCGGAAAGTGTTGTTTTGGCAACGGGAAAAAAAGTCGTTGCTGAAATTACTATTTTGGCAACGAGACCAAATGTTGCCGCGGAAAGTACATTTTTGGCAATGAGATTATGTATTCGTTGCCAAAAGTGGTCGCCAAAGATGTAATTTCTTGTAGTGCCTTCTGGGGCCTCTGGCGAGAGTTTGGCCAATGGGGGGATGGTTCCAAGCCCTAAGGGCATGGTTGTTCCTAGTGTTAGGGAATTCAACTTTGCCGCTGAGGGGATGTTCTCTGTTATGACAGAAAAAAGAATGAAGAGGTTGTGGAAAGATTACCAGATGCCCTTCAGGCTAAGGTATAGGATCCCTAGGAAGGGAGATTGGGCTTGTTTTGCCCTCTGGGGGGAAGTTTATATTTATGAGGCTACCCTGGCAGGTGGCCTCAGATTCCCTATCCTCAATCCCATTAGGGAGGTCTTGAATGCCTTAGTTCTAGCTCCTGGTTAGCTGATGCCTAATTTTTGGAGAATTCTACTGGCATGTGTTATACTGTGGTAGTCGTGCAGTGATGGTAAGGACCACCTCATTGCCGATGAATTTTTGTATTGCTACAAGTTGTCAGAGAAGAAGAGGGGCTAGTGGCACTTCTCGGCCAAAAGTGTTGACATCACGTTGGTAAAGGGGTTGCCTTCCTCCAACAAAGGGTGGAAGGACAAGTTTTTCTTTATTTATAATGACGATTGGTAACACCAGCTTTGGGAAGTTGTAGGTGAGGACTTTGTTCGAGTTCCTCGTTCATGGGGTGCTCCAAGTAAGAGGGGTACGTATTTCCTTTTACCCCTTTTTGATTTTCGTTAGGCATAGTTTGCAAATTCATAGCATTCTGACTTAGGCTCATTGTGCTTGTGTAGCTCGTGCTTCCCCACTCTGAACAAGGCTCAACGAGGCAGGGTGAATCGAGCTTTGGGCCACGACATCAATAATGCCAATGTGTTGATGAATGCTGAGAATCTGGGTATGTACTTGTTGGCCCCGAGCTTACAAGGGAAGCTTTGAGGGCAAAACGTGATAGGAGTGAGTACATTTTATTTCCTTTCTGACTCTGGTTGTTCATGTTTTGAAGCTTTTGCCTTCGACATTTCTGTGCAGACAAAGGGATAGACCCACCCGAGAAGGAAGAATAGGAGATGGCCTTGAATAGAAGTTTCCTTACCAAAGCCAAGTAGTCAATAGAACTGCCTGCGCTGGCTAAACCTTTTAAGCTAGTGTTAGGCTATAAAGCCAGGGGGGAAGGAAGCAAGAGCAAGGCTGTTGTTCTTAAGGACGATCCCCCCTTAAAGGACGATGCTCCCCCTCTTGCCCCCCAAGGTAGTCGAGAAGATTCCACCTCCCCCTCCTGTGCTAACTTCAGCTGGTGCGTCAACGATAACTCCCTCTCCTCAGGATTCTTCCATCTCTGCCCTCTCAGTTTTTGACAGTGCTGACCAGGTAATGAGGAGGTTGAAGAGCATAGTCTCTTTTGAGGACCTGAACAAGCTGGCGGTTCTTTATTCTCCGAAACTGGCGAAGGATATTGTTTAGGATCTGATCAAGGTAAAGATTTTGAATTTTAAAATTTTTGCTTTGCTCGTGCTTTGATTCTGATCGTGTCGTTCTCTTTTTGCTCAGGCCGTTAGTAGGGCCTTCGTTCTAGGTGAGAGGTTAGCAAGCTTTGAAAAAGATTTTATGGAGCAAAAATGTCCTTCTAATTAGCTGTTGAGTTAGCTGACCTCCACGCAGAAGAACTTCAAGGAGGCCCAAGCAGAAAGGGACAAGTTCCAAGAGAGCACGTTGGTTCTTCATGACGAGAAGTCCAAGCTGTTGGTAGATTTATGCAGTGAAAAGACTGCTAAGGAAGCTTGTTGGGAGAAGCTGGCAGCTGAGAAGGCTACTCTGTAGGTTGCCAAGAGTCAGATAGTAGCTTTTCTTGCCCAGATAAAGGCTGCTTTGGGGAGGCCATTGCTGAGTATCAAAATGGGGTAGAGTGCTAGACCCCGTTTGTGCAGATCTACATAGAGGGCTTTGATGAAGCCAAAGGTTTGGTTACCTAAGCCTATCCTAATCTGGACCTATCCTCCTGGTTGAAGATGATGCTGTCTCTATGGCGGTAGAGAAGAACAAGGCTTCGGAGAAGGATGGGGCAACTAAAAAGGATGACGCCCAGTCAAAAGCTTCTGCCTAACCAAAGGACCCTTTAACAACTAAGTCGTTTTCCTTTTTCTTTTTGTAGATCTTTTTGTCTTTCCATTTTTGCCTTTGCAGTGGTTTCGAATATAACATTACTCTGGTTTTATTTGTACTTACCAACTTTTATTAATGAAAAAAACCTAACTTAGTTTTTGTAGATACCTTGGCTTTTCCTTTGGTCTTTGGATTAGTAGTGGTGGGCAGAGCGTTTGCCTTTTTTTTGCAGTTTATCAATTTTTAGATACTCTAGTTTGTACTTCCATAGATAACTTGGCCTTTTCTTTTTGTTCTGCTTAGGCAAGCGGATTGGGTGTAGAGCCTTCGGCGTAAAGCCTTCACTTACTTGGCATTGGCCTGAGCAGGGCTTTTGTCGATTGGGCGTAAAGCCTTTGCCTTGGCCTAAGTAGGGCATTTGTCTATCAAGCGTAAAGCCTTTGCTTGCTAGGCCTTAGCCTGAGCAGGGCTTTTGTCAATTGGGCATAAAGCTTTCGCCTGTAAGGCCTTTGCTTGAGCAGGGCTTTTATCGATTGGGCATAAAGCCTTCACCTGCTCGGCTTTAGCCTGAGCAGGGCTTTTGTCGAGAGGACGTAAAGCCTTGGGCATAAAGCCTTCGCCTGCTTAGCCTTGGCCTGAGCAGTGCTTTTGTCAATTAGGCCTAAAGCCTTGGCCTACTCAGCCTTGGCCTGAGCAAGGCTTTTGTCGAAAGAGCATAAAGTCTTCACCTGCTCAGTCTTGGCTTGAGCAGGGCTTTTATCACTCTTTTTGCAAGGAAGATGTTAAAACATTCATAGAAGCATAAGAAGAATTGTTGACAAGTCTATGTAGATTATTAACTATTTAACTTTTCATCTACGCTGTTACATTTAGGGATAAAAAGAGTTGCTTACACATAGTACTTTCTAAAGTGCTCAGCATGCCATGGGTGGGGCAATCCTTTAGCGTTTGGGCCCTTCAATCTGTAGGTGCTCTTCCTGGTGAAGCCCATTACCTCGTAAGGTCATTTCCAATTCAGGCCAAGTTTTCCGTCCTGAGCAATCCTGATAGATTGGTTGACTTTCTTCAAAACTAATTCCCCTGGCTTGAAGTCTCTCAAGCGCACTCAGCTATTATGGTACTAGCACATCTGTTATTGGTATGAAGTTACTTTGATTGCTGCTTGTAGCCTCTTCTCTTCCAGCAAATCCAGGTTAATTGCCAAAGCCTGGTCATTTGTCTTTGGGTTGTAGTTTTGAGTTATAGGACTCGGGAGGCCAATCTCTATTGCTATTACCACTTCCGTTCTGAATGTGAGAGAGAAGGGGTTTGTCCGGTAGAGACTCTCTCAGTGGTTCTGTAAGCCCATAGGATGTTGGGGAGCTCCTCTACCCATAGCCCTTTGGCTTTCTCTAGTTTGGTCTTGATGATCTTGAGGAGGGACCTGTTGGTGACCTCTACTTGTCCGTTTGCTTGGGAGTGCTCTGGTGAGGAGAAATGGTGGCTGATTTGCAAGATTGAGCACAACTCGCTGAATTACTTTCCATTATTAGTGATGACCACTTTTGGAATCCTGAAGCGACATACGATATTCTTCTAAAGGAAGTTGGTCATTTTCTGTTCCGTGATGGTGGTAAGGGCCTCTACCTCGACCTATTTGATGAAGTAATTAATAGTCACCACCGCAAACTTGTTCTATCCTCTACCCAAGGGTAACAGGCCCGCGATGTTGATCCCCCACTGGACAAAGGGCCATGGGCTTTGGATATGGGTTAACTTCTGTGCAGGTTGTCTAGGGATATTAGCAAACCTTTGACATTTGTCACTTTTTTCACGAACTCCTGGGAGTTCTTACTTATTGTCGGCCAGTAATATCCTGCTCTGACGATTTTGTTAGCAATCCTAAGCTTGGCTATGAGGGCTTCGTACTTCGCTTCATTATTGGTTGCCAGGAACTTGAACTTGAGAGTGTATTCCACCTTTTGGCCATCTGGGGTGACAAGAACAACGCCTGCCCCACTTGACTGTTCGGTGGAGAAGCCATTAACATTCAAGACCCAATTGTTCTCTGTGTCCTCCATGTCGGGTGGGATTTTTGGGTGGGTTGTAAATTCTGCAATGAAGTCCGTTGCTGCCTGTCCGTTAACGGCCACCCGTGATCTATATTGAATGTCAAACTGACTGAGATCTATTGACCACTTCATGAGTCACCCGGAGGTCTCAGGCTTGTGCAGGACCATAATTGTCTGTGCTTGGAAGTAGGGTCTGAGACTTCGTGCTGAGTTCACCAGTGCGAAGGCCAGTAACTTTATCTTTGGGTATCTGTGTTTTGCCCCTTTGAGGGCTCTACTAGTGTAGTACACAGGTTTTTGGATCTATTGGTCTTTTCGCACAAGGGTTAAGCTCACTACTATTGCTGAAATGGCCTGGTGGAGATAGAGCTCCTTCCTGGCTACCGTTTGGCTGAGCAGGGGGACTGAGCCTAAGTACTGCTTCAGTTGTAGAAATGCTTCTTTGCATTTGCTCGTCCATTAGAATGCTTTCCTTAGTGTCTTAAAAAAGGGGAGGCATTTGTTAGTGGACTTAGAGATGAATCTGTTCAAGGCTGCCACTCTTCCTGCCATCCTCTGAATGTTTTTTATTATCCTTGGTGCTTACATTTCCATTGTTGCTCTGACTTTCTCTAGATTGGCCTCTATTCCCCTCTGTGAAATCATGAACCCTAGGGATTTCCAGAAGCTATCCCAAATGCACACAGGGCCGGGTTCAGCTTCATGTTATAAGCTCTGAGGGTCTGGATGTTGGGGACTGCGGAATTTCCCACGACCTGGCTATAGTGTATACACATACTACCAAAAAAAACTGATCTGATTAGCATAGCCTAATCTACGTGATTAGAATCGTACCTTCGAGATTTCTCTAGTTTAATCCCGAAAACAAGAATCAGCACCAAGCACGAATCAGCAAGCTCGAACTCAACCTTCGGACTTCTGCTGTATTCCTCGTACACGCCTTGCTCTATAGAGAGTGGGCTCGCTGCTGCTAGGGTTTCTCTTCCTCACAAAATCGTATTTCTCTCAATTATGTGTAGAGTGTCTAACCCTAGCAGCTCTTAGAGCGCGTATATATATAGGCTACAACAGGGACCATAGGATTAGTATAATTAGGGCTTCCTACGCAAATAAGGACTCCTAATCCAACCAGGATTAGTCTTTATTTACGTAAATTATAATTCATACCACTAAGGAATTATAATTGCACTCCCTGTTATACTAGAAATTATATTTCGAGCTCCATATTATTAAATGCTTATTTATCTCCCCACGTTAAGATTACAGATACCCGTCTATTAAATTAAATTACTGACAATTAAATTTAATGGACTTATTTAATTCCTTGAGACCTTCCACTTAACTTATTTGATATGTCGGATTCATAATCCACCTGCAGGGTTTGACATAATCAAAACTTATAAGCATCCTCAAGGGGGTATCATCAATCCCTATACGGGGACGTAGATTCCATCAATAATAAATATTCACCATACACGTAATGTCATTGTCCAACTTACTGAGTTTATTGACCCTTAAAGAATCTCACTCTTCTATGAATCAAAACAATAAATACTACATGCACGTGTCTATTTATTATATTAGGATTAAGAGCATAAGCACTCATAATAATCATGAGGTATTAATTGTTTTATATAGTCAGTATAAAAACAATTACCCCAACACGGTCCTGTTCAATACACACAAAGTGTACTAGTGCAAGGAGTTGGAACTATACCATTCCCCACAGTCAAGACAGACCTATTAAAACCTTGTACTACAGTCCTACTGATGGTGTGTCCATTTCCATCTAAGACTGCGAACGATTAACTTATATTCCATAAGAAACCGATGATCTGATCTTCCGTGTGTAAGTCGTACTCTACACACCAAATCATCTACTATATAGAATAAGAGACACACATGCATAGTCATTAAATAAATAATGCAATGCAAACATTTCTCACACAGATTCTCATTAAAATGGAATAACTAATTTATTAATAAATACTAAAGTCACTTCACAAAGCATGTCTTTTAGTATAAATTTCCAACACTGGAAAGTTTCTTTTAGATCCTCTAGATGGTCGATTGTCTGTTTGTTGTTGACCAGCATGTCTATCACGTACACCTCCACATTTCTTCATATATAGGACTTAAACATCCTGTTTACCAACTTCTAGTAAGTTGCCCTGGCGTTCTTCAGGCCAAAGAGCATGACTTTGTAGCAGTATAGTCCTCTGTCGGTGATGAAAGCGGTGTGTTCTTGGTCTTTTTCGACCATCTTGATCTGGTTATACTCCAAAAAAGCATCCATGAACGAGAGCATCTCATATCCTACGATGGAGTCTACTAGAAAGTCAATGGTAGGTGGGGGGAAGTAGTTTTTGGGACAGGCCTTGTTAAGGTCTGTGAAGTCCACACACATCTTCCATTTTCTATTCATCTTTTTCACCATCACCACGTTCGAGAGCCAGGTCAGGTATTGTGCTTGCTTGATGAATTTAGTTTGGACGAGTTTGTCCACTTCGTTAGCTATGGCTTCGTTGCGCTCTGAAGCGAAGCTCCTTCTCTTCTGCTTGACCGGTCTGGCTTCAGGTGAAATGTTGAGGTGGTAGGTAGCAATCTTGGGGTCGATTCCTATCATATCTTTATGAGTCCAAGCAAAGACGTCAGTGTTGTGTCTAAAAAAACTTCTTAGCTCCTGTTTAAGTTCTGGGGTAGCATACCCCATCATCACAACCTTTTGCTGGTCTAGGACGTTCATCTGGTTTAGACTGTCGATGTTGACTTGTTCCAGCTCTTCCACTGGTTCTCATCTCTTCACTTCTTCCTCGTTTTTGACTTCCAGCTCTTCTATTATGAGGGTCTCCTTAGCGATGTCCCTCTTAAAGGATGCCATGAAGCATTCCCTTGCTATTACCTGGTCACCCTTGACAGTTCTCAGTCCCTACTTTGTTGAAAACTTCAATCTCAAATGGTAAGTGGACATGACTGCTTTGAACTAATTCAGGGTTGTTCGCACTAGAATCATGTTATAAGTTAAAGGGCAGTCCACCACCAGAAAGTTGACCAGGTTAGTGGCCTATTGGGGGTCATCTCCTAAGATGATGGGCAGCTCGATAGACCCTATGGGGGTAACCCTATCTCCTGTGAACCCCACCAAGTGGGAGGTCATGGGTTTCAAGGCTTCCTTATGTATTTGCAACTGCTCGAACACCTCCTAGAAGATGATGTTTGCTGAGCTGCCGCTGTTGATAAGGATTCGTCTGGATTGGAAGTTGGAGATAATGGCGGTAAGACTAGAGCCTCGTCATGAGGGTGGCTGAGCTCTGCAGCTTCCTTCTCTATGAACACTATATCCGAAACACCAGAGTGGGATTTCTTACTTGGTCTCTCTACTACAAACACCTCCGCTTGTTTTGCCCTTCTAGTATGATTCTTCTTGGCTGACGAGTACTCGTCGCCCCCTCTAAATCCTCCAGTGATGACCATTCTATCCGATCGGTCGTTGGTATACTGGGGCTCTATCTGGGCTCTTTCTTTCTACGACCCTCGATCTGCCTTAACCTTGGCCAGCAACATATTTCCCTAAGTGTCCCTCCTTTATCAGGTTTTCAACTTGTTGCTTGAGATCGAAGCAATCATCGGTGTTGTGGCCATGATCCTTATAAAATCGACAATACCTCCTCTGATTTTTCTCTTCTGGGGGGCTCCTTAGTTTCCCAGGCCATTTTAGGTCCAGGTTATTCCTGATTTCGTTGAGGACGTGCTCCAATGGCACGGTCAAAGGGGTGAAGTTGCAATTAAAGCCAACAAATCGACTTCTACTCGCTTTAGCCTACAGTGTTGATTTTTCATTCATCGGGGCCTTCCTGTCCCCGTTGTCCCTATTATCATCGGTTGGCCTTTTTTTCTTTTCAGAATGGGAGTTAGCATCCTTGTCATGACTGCGTCTCACATTCATGGTATCTTCAGCATTCATGTGTTTTTGGGCCCTGACCATGAGGTCGGCCATGGCCTTCGGAAGTTCTTTCTCCAAGGAGAAAGTAAACTTGTGGGTCTTCACACCGCTCATGAAGGCCGTGATGGCGACCTTATCGTTGATGTCGTCTAACTTAAGGGTTTCCAAGTTCAACCTAGTGACAAACTACTGAAGAGTTTTGTCTTTCTTCTGCTTCACATTGAGTAAGCAGGTGGCTGGTTTCCTCTACCTTTGACCTCCGATATAATGTCCTACGAATAGTTTGCTAAGCTGAACGAAGAAACTGATTGTGGAAGGTTAGATCTTGTTGATCATACTTTGGCTACTCTTTTAAGAATGATTGGGAAGGATATGGACATGATCTCATTTAGGACAGCTTGAAGCTGTATTAAGGCCTTAAAGGTTTCCAAATGGTCCAATGGGTCCTTGGTCCCGTCGAACATTTCTAGAGTTGGCATCTTAAACTTGAGTGGTAGGGGAACCCCCATCACTGCCTGAGTGAAGGGGGAATCGGTTTTGTTTACTAACTCCTCCACGATGTTAGGAGTCCTCGTCTTCACTACTTCCATGACCTCGGTCATCTAAGCCTGGAGTGTTTTGAGGCGTTTATCTCAGGCTAGGGGGTTATCCATTCTTTCTCCCACAACTTCTGTGTGTTGGGGGTAATTTTGCAAGTGTGAACCTAGGCATGGTTATGTGCTTCGTCCGACTGGGCTCCTCTGTTTTGGGGCAGTAGCGCACCGTTTGGTGGCAACGTGCTGCTGCCCTGCAAAGCGGGGTTTTCATTTACGAGTCCGCCGCTGTTGCTTCTTCGTCTATCCTCCAGTTGAACTCTAGGTGGTTGGCTACCTTCTAAGGCAACGGGGAGTCATTGGAGCAACTCCTAGTTCTGGGTTATCAACACCTGCATGTTGGCCATCATTTCGGCCATTTGGTTTTCTAGGGCTGTAACTTAGTTTGTGCTTTGATCTCTCATTCCTTGCGGCAAATACGAAGTACCAAACCTGGTTACGACCATGAATAGGAAAAAATCGATTGCCACAGACGGCGCCAACTGATGGATCAATAAATTTATAAGGTCTGCTCCCAGGCCGGTGACAAATTGCTCTGGTGAACTGAGAAGAGTGTCTAGGTCAAGAAACACCAGTCTGGTGCCTGCCAAGGACTCTCCTGATGCCATAGTTAGGTTTGAGAATATAATTGGACAGAGTTTTAGCTAGGGTTTTGTTATTCGTACCTTGGAGAAGAAAGCTTGGGTCTCCTTTTATACATTCATGATTAGGAGTGGTCCCAAGTATGTTTGTAGATAGTTAGTGGAAATAATCGCATTTCCACGTGGCTGTATATCGTTGGACGATCAAGTCTTTGGCAGGGTTGTGGTGGACGTGGTTGTCTCCCACACATGGAACCTCCTAGGACGCTTGTCAAACTGACGTCGGCAAGGTAGGGAAGGTGGTTGTCTTTCCATGCATCTTGTCTTTTCGGTAGTACATAGCCTAGCCTAGTGTCATGTGTGGTCCCCACTGGCCAGGTAAGAGGGATGGTCGATCGCTTTTGTTCGGCACTATCTGCTTGGTACCAAACCGATCGGCCCTGGTATGCTCGGCCATCTTTCGTTCAGTACTACTAGAATGCTCCGTCATTAATGGTCTTCCCGGTTAACCTCTTATAGAGGTCCTGGTCAGCCCTCACCAGATCGGTCCCTATCATATGTTGTCTAAACCATGTGATTTATTATGATTTATATCTTATTTTTATTTTTACATAATTTAGGCTTATTTTTGTGTCTACTTCTAATAAATATTATTTTTCTAGAAATTATGGACGAGGGCCTCAAGAGACAGTATTGGTACATGCATGATAGCTAGAGAAAAAAAAAAACAAGATTATGTTAATTCCAAGATTGATCCCTTTTATGTTTGTCAAGGTATTGTTAATTTAGGTTTATTCACGATGTTTCCAATTAAATTAAGAAAATGTATTGTAACAATGCATTGTAACAAAACTTAAAAAAGAAATCAAAACCAAGGATTGATTTAGCTACCACGGACAGTCCTTCGTCCGAACATCACAAGGCATCTATTTCTTTCTCTCATTCATTGAGGTACCCATTTGCTCATGCAAAGACCATTCGTTATTCTTTCCAAATTCACACTTATAAATATGTATGTATATATATATATATATATATTTCTTTATCTGTTTTGTTTGGGTTAAGTAGATTTTGTTTCACTTTTTGGCTCTGTGATTCACTTTGCTCTCTGATTAGGAAAAATGTATATTATTTTAGACAACGGTGGTGGTGGTGCTTGGTGGCCTTAGGAGTGGGTGGTGGTGGTGGTGGTGGTGGTTTGCGGTGGTGGTGCTTGACGGTAGCAGTTTGTTCATGGACATGAGTTAATTTTGTCAAGTTTACTTGTACCCTTATAAAGTGTTAAGAGACTAATTGTCTAGCCTCCAACACAAATAGTTCATAGATTTTAAAAAAGTCCACACATGTGCAAGATTTTACCATCCAGAAGTGTTTGAGTTGAGGAAGACCATCAGCACTGGTGAAAAGTTCTTATTTACTTTTTGCTACTCAATCGCATGATATGTCCACACAAAAATATAAAGGTTTTCCACGTAGGAAAGGAGATAAACGTGAAGCAAGCATTATACTTCTCTATGAAATGAGCCACGCATCTAGTATTTATGGCATTATCATGGACCAAGCTCGCTGTAACTATCAAACTATGAACAGGAAAGTATACATATGGACTACTGTAGTAGATGGGAGAATCATAGTCACTGTCAGAGCTCATAATATTAGCAAAACTCTCATAATCTAGGGAAGCAAACTCGTCCCAAGAAGATAATCTGAGTCCACTTTGAACCATCATCTCTGCCATCACAATGCTCATCCTTGGAAGTAGTAGCAGAGTAAGACTCCCCAAGCTCCTCCTCCTTTTTAGCTAGGGTATTTTCCATGCACCCTAGTAGCCAAATCTCAAGCATAGGAAATCAGTCTTGATACCACTTCGATAGTGAAACGACATGCTTTGGGCAACCTCAACATGACAATCCCATCTGCAGTCAGTTTATCAAGTGACTGAACCAAATCGCAAGACGGCTCCCGAATAGAAAAATCAACCACGTTGAAAGAGTAAATGTCCAAATCTGTCCTGTTCTACGTATGCCTATATAATTAGTGTTATCTATGACAATATCAGCGCAAAATCTAGGACCCCCCAATTGAGAGTGTAATGCATCGAAGGGCAGCGGTGAGGTCTTCCTAACCATGAAGGGGTTAAAGCTTTTAAGGTTTGCGAAATCTCTTAGATATTTGTCACTATTCGGGTCATAACCACCCCAACCGCAGAGAGCCACGAACCAGGTGAAACAAAACCCATCCGGCAATAGTGGTCACAAGGAGAAAATTTGAGCAGTAATTTCACAGTAAAATAACCTTTAGATTCCGTTTGAAATCTGAATTTGTGGTGAAAAAAAAAATGTGAAGGAAAAGAGAACGAAATAAAAAAGCATTTTTATTCTCTTTTTCTCTATAATTTTCTTTTTCTTTACTTTTTCAATAAAAAATCTGAGTTCTAAACAAAGCAGTAGTATCTAAGGCGTACAAAAGGATTATACAATCAACCCGTGAATGGATAATGAATGCAAGGTCATGAAGGTCTCCAAGCTTACTCTTCTCGACTTCTCGTGTCTCTATTTCTCTTGCTCGTTCTTCTTCTATTCAGAGCAAGTGCATAAATTCCAAGCTTCATCTTACAATACAAATACTTGATAAAAAAATAAATTAGTATTTTCTTTGGCCAAAAATATGGCCATAAAATACAAGACATCTTATAATCTCGCAAAACGCTACATTAAATCTTAATTTATAAAACATGGAATGTCTTTATATACTCATTGTCCCGCCCTGGTTTTTGAGTGCTCAAGGTCTTTTCGGCCCGAAGACCCTAAAGCACGGAACTCTGTCACTAGAACTCGTCCTCTTAGAATGACAAGTGTGACTAGGTTTGAAAATTGATTTGACTAAGGGCTTTTTAAAAAAATAGGAGTAGTCACCTAACTTGATTAAGGTGAGTTAGGGCACCTAAAACTAAGCGCTAATCCGAAGATTAAACTTAGGGTTTTTGGAAAAGGTTTTTGAAAACTCTCTCACGAGAGGGTTTTTAAGAAAATAAGTTGTTTGGTAACTTTTGGAAAGATTTAAGCCCTTTTGAAAAATAACTCCATTTTGGTCATTTAAAAACAGAAATTTATGATTCAGGGGTTGGTTACGTGTAGGGAAGATATCCTAAGATCATCACCCTACCCCACCCTTTCGGTACCTACTTGTCTAATCACTCTTTGTTCACTCACTAGAATAACCGGTTACCATTGTCCACTTAATATTCACTTTAGAATTTTGAAAAAACGGGGTCTTGTCATCACTTTTCAGATGGATGATGCATGATGCAAGTTTTTGGAAGAAGTTTGAAAATAATAAGGGTTTTAAGAGAGTTTGGAATAGGAACTTTGAATTGATTAGAATTTTTGAAAAAGGGATTGGAGTTGGAATAAAAGTTATGACCGCACCATTTTAGGTTGCCTACGTATCTCATTTGGCGAGAATCAGGTCAATCGTAGTTCGGGCAAGAGCCCGATGGAAAATAGGCGCATTAGGGCCTTTGGAAGGTTTGAAGACACTTTGGGTCTTCAGAAAAGTTTAAGACACTTTGAGGTTTTTGAAAAGGTTTAAGACATTTTGAGATCTTTGAAAAAATTTAAGACACTTTGAGGTCTTTGGAAGTTGAAGATTCTTTGTGGTCTTGAAAGTTGAAGACTCTTTGTGGTCTTGGAAGTTGAAAACTCTTTATGGTCTTGGAAGTTTTGACTTGAAATTGGATGGTGGAGTGTTTTGAAAATGTTTTTGGTAACTTGAGGGAGTTTTGGAAAAAATGCTTTGGCATGACTCAAGAGAACTTGAAAGTGTTTTTGAAGTCTTGTTTTGAAAACCTTGGAAGCGTGATTTTAGAATGTTTTGATGAATTAGTTTTTGAAAGTGGTTTTTAGAAATGACTAAGGGTTTGGAATCTTAATATGGATAACCTTAGAGGTTGATCTTGATTTATCACTTGTCTTTGGAATCCCTAACCATGAGAGGGCTAGGGACACCTTAAGTTTGTGACATTTTGAAAACATTTTTAAAACGCGTTGAAGATGGAGTGTAGGAACATTTGAAGAGTTTATGGAGTTGGTTTTTTTTTTTTTTCTTTTGACATTAAGAGAGTAGGAGGTTTTGGAAAGATAGGTTATGAGAATAGTTTGAAAATTTGAATGATCATTTAAAAAAGGGTTCAAGAGTTGGAACCTTGAAGTGTACTAACCTAGGTTGGGTTAGCCTTGGGTTAGAGGTAACCTAAGGTTGACTAACTTGGGTTAGGTTAACCTAGGGTTAAGATGACCTATGGTTAACTAACCAAGGTTGGATTAACCTAAGGTTAGGATGACTTAGGGTTAGGTTGACCTAGGGTGAGTGAACTAGGGTCAAGTTAACCTAGGGTTGGACAACTAGAGTCAAGTTAACCTAGGGTTGGACAACTAGGGTCAAGTTAACCTAGGGTTGGATAGCTAGGGACAAGTTAACCTAGGGTTGGATTGAAAAATAGTTTTGAAAGTTGGTTTAATGCACTTTTGGAAAGAGCTTTGAAAAAAAAACAAAGCATGTTATGCAATGGACTTTGGTGGACAACCCTTTTGAAGATCATTTCCATAAAAATTTTGACTTTAGCCAAGATCATGGTTTGTATGGTTGGTGTTTGGAAACCATTCCAAGGAAGGTTTCCTCAATGGTCATTATAACATTTATCTTGACAAGAGTAGAGGTTTCAAAAATCAACATAATAATGGCAATTTTTGAAAAATCATTTTTGATGTAAAGATGGAGAGAATGCATTTTTGAAAATCATCTTTTGAGAAGGATTTTGAAAACCACTTTTCAAGGGGACCATTCCATCAAGAGAGGGTTCGTATGGCCAAACAAAAGGGAGACCACTCAAGAGAGGGTTCCATGGGGCCATTCCAACCACTACACTTAAAAGAATGGAAGTCTTGAAAATTAGAGAATTAGAAAGCAACCCTTATGCAAATTAAAATGTCATGATACCAAAATGAAAGTTAGGAGATTAGTAGGAGGTCTTCTAAGACATAATTCCTAAAATATCATCCTACACTTCAAGTGGCCAACTCTTGAAACAATTTTTGAAAGAAATATAGAATTTGGAAATGTCATAAAATTAAGAACAAGGTAAGCATTATGGAACATGACAATAAGCATAAAATGAAGCCAAACACACAAGATATGATCAAAATAGTAATATGCAAGGGGTCATGATTCACATACAAGGCTTTTAGGCTACACCACATAAACAAGAGGCTCCTAGGCCATACCATCTTAAAGTAGGCTAGTGAGAAGTCCCCCTACATGGTGGCCCTTACTTGCTTTCCTCTAGGCATGATCTAAGAGCCCTCTTGGTTTAAGCATACAAGAAAGGGGGGTTGAAGATGAGGATTAAAATAGAGAATAGCCCAAGTAGGCTAGGAGGGAGAAGAGAAGAGTGGGGGAGAGCACAAATGTAAAAGGGATACCACCTTTTGCCTTCAACACACTTGTAGTCTTCAATGGATGTCTTGATTGGAGCTTGAGTGACTTCAAGAGGGCTTGAGAGGCTAGAGTGAAGTGTGTAAGTGTGTATGAGGCCTTGTATGTGGAGTGTATAGGCTTGGGAGAGGTAGAAACTAGCCTAATTGTTGGAGGGGTGGAATATATGTAAAGATTCGAGTTTCTGGAGTGATTTCATCAGAACTTCGCATCAATTTCAGACTTGGAATATGCAAAGGGGGAGGCCTCTATTTATAGGCAATCTGGAACAGGCCTGACACATGTGCTACATACGCATGGCCAAAATTTGACCTTGCGCATGTAGGACATGCACAGGTACTGTTCCATTGCCAAAATGACACGTGGCACCCCATATACTGGTTAAATCTCAACTGTTGATCGAAAGTCGGTCGATCTGATCAAAATTTGAGCGCATGTAGCATACGCTCCTTCACCGGGAAGGTTCATTCAAACTTTGCCTCTATAATTGAGTCAACCGAGAAGGTTTCGGGAGAATCGGTCGCACTCGAGATGTTCTCCTAGTGCTTCCGATAAACTTTCATGTTTTTGAAAAGTTTGAATTATGTTTGGAGGTGAGTGATATCGTCTTGGGAAGTGCACCAAAAAGGTCACTTTTGCGGAGCGTCTGTGATACGCTCCCTCGGTGTTTGAAAGTGGTTGTTTTCGTTTCGTGTGATCGAGGCCTTCGAGAAGCGATCCATTCGATCAGACCGTACCGATGGAAAGTACTCTGGAAATACTTCCAGAAATTCCCAAATTTACATATTTCTCAAGTCGTTTGACAGTACTTTTTAATTAGGGAATCAGAAAAAAAGTCAACCTTGGCAGAGTGTCTGTGAGACGCTTCAGGGGTTGCTGAAAGTTATAGTTTTCACACTGTACGATGGAGGGCTTCGGGAAGTGATCTATTCGATCGAACCGTATCAATGGAAAGATCTATGGACGAGCTTTCGAGATTTTCCTGATTTATGCATTTCTCAAGTCGGTTGACGGTGCGATATAACAAGGGAATCAAGGGAAAAGACAATTTGGGCGGAACGTCAGCGAGACGCTCCAGGGAACTTTTATCCCGTCGTATGAGTTTAGTGTCATAGGGTCCTCCTTGGGTTAAATAGGGGCGTGTGGTGAAACCCTCTGCTCGAGATCTCAAGGTCGGTGCTGTTTCGAGGCATATTTGGGCTTCTAGGGGTAAAACGGTCATTTTGACCAAGATTGGCTGGAAATGGTCAGGAATGGTTTGGCGTGTTGTGTTAAGTGTGTAGGGTTATTCAGGGATGGTTTTGGGAGAGTCTTTTACCGTTCGGCAGGGTTTGCGTAGTGTTGAGGTGTTCAGGGGCAAAATGGTCATTTTGATCGGAGTAGACCGGAATAGGACCGAATTTGGACCAAATGGCGTGTGGGGGACGCCTAATGGTTTAACAACATTTTGGAAGGATGGACTTATCGTTTTGAGGGATTTTGAACTTTTCCAAAACATGCCTAAAGGCCCAAGGGGCAAGTTTGGTCATTTTTCACTGAGTCGGGCTAGCAGGCGCCGGTGTTGACCTAGGTGTTGGTTCCCTAGACCGCCCGGTCTAGGAAAACTACTTGTGCAATGTTGGTCCCTAAGAACGCCTGGTCTTAGAGAGCTACCTGTAGGGTGGTGTCGGTTCCTGAGAACGCCTGGTCTCAGAAAGCTACCTGTGAGGGTGGTGTTGGTCTCCGAGAGTGCCTGGTTCCAGAGAACTACCGAATGACGAACATTCTACATTGGCGGGCTAGCAGGCGCTAGAAGTGAACTGTCTGGAATTTGATGAGGTGCTGGTCCCCGAGATCGCCCGATCTTGGGAAGCTACTTGGATGGCGTTGGTTTCCAGGACCGCCCAGTCTAGAAAGCTGCCTGAAATAATGGTGCTTATGGCTCCAGCGGGTCCTTGTGGGCCCGAGAAGCGATCAGTTGACTGAATTGAAGATTGAAAGGCTCATCTTGAACCTGCGTGTGTTGTGGTGTTAGAAACCAAACCCGGTCGGGCCGGAGATCGCCGAGCAGGCAAAATGGTGCTTACACTCACGTGCAAGACTTCACTCATCATCTTCGTCGGGCCTTTTATCAAAACATATTTATTTTATTCAATATATATTAAACCAGTGTCACTTTTTCAATATTTACAAAATAATGGTTAAATGTCAATATTATTGACGCTTTTAGGAATAGCGTCAATACAAATGACGATTTCAATTTCAATTTTCTTAAGTTCGTAAATAAAATGAAAACATCAATTAAAATGACGCTTTCCGTTTTCTTTTTAAAAGCATTAATATGAATAACGCTTAAGGTCAACGTGTGGAACTAAAGACGTCAATACTATAGATGCTTTTTATTCCAAAGAAAAGCGTTAATACTATTGACGCTTTTCATTTAAAAATACGTTAATAATGTTGATGCTTTTAGCAAGCCACACGCTATATCAAAAGTTCTACACAAAAAAACGTCATTAGGGTTTTTCAATCTCGGCCCAGTGCTCTCTATGCTCTTTGTTGACGCTTTAGGGTTTTAGCATGTTGACGCTTTTGTGTTCTCTGTCTCCGTCTCGACCCAGTGCTCTCTGTCTCAATCTCGTGCTCAGGTCGCTTGACGCCGCCGACACCAAAGCCGTTCATCGCTGCTCTCTCTCTCTCCCGACGACATTAGGGTTTTTCATTGACATCTACATGTTCGTCTGCCTCTCTCTTTTTCTATATATATATATATATTGTGAGTATATATGTTGTTGATTTGAAAGAAAAGAAAAGAAAATTCTGGATGTTTTAATTGGTTTCCACAATACAAAACTGGTGAGCTTTTTATTTTTTATTTTTTTTTATAGTAATTCAGTATTATGCTTTATGACTTACATTTTCCATCTTTAGATTAAGCGTGGATATGGGCATGGACCTTGGTTTGATATTGGTACTCTGTTTAGGTACACACTGTCAGAGTGGAGAAATGGATAAATGAAATAGTTAATAGACATTTATTATACCGTAACATAAGAACCGTCTCGGCAAACTATAGCTACGGGGGCTAACGGTGTGTCAAACGGACTCCAGGTGTAGGAGTTTGTGCATTTTTTCTTCCCGGAGACTTAACAATTTGAAAAACTTTGAAATCGGGGTTCAGGGATGCCAAATCTTGCAAACAGCCTCCGTTGGGTGCGAAACTCAACACACAGCACTGTCTCGGCAAACTACAGCTACGGGAGCTAACGGCGGGTCGAACGGAGTCCCGGTGAAGGAGTTAGTGCATTTTTCCCTCCTAGAGGCTTAGTGATTTGAAAAACTGTGGAATCGGGATTCGGGGATGCCAAATCTGGAAAACAGCGTTCGTTGGGTGCGAAACTCGACAAACAGCACCGTCTCGGCAAACTACAGTTATGGGAGCTAACGACGCGTCAACAAAGTCCCGGTGCAGGAGTTAGTGTATTTTTCCCTCCCGGAGACTTATCAATTTGAAAAATTTTGGAATCGGGGTTCGGGAATGCCAAATCTTGCAAACGGCCTCCGTTTGGAGCAAAACTCTACACACAGTACCGTCTCGGCAAACTACAGCTGCATGCACTGATGGCGCGTCAAATGGAGTCCCAGTACAGAAATTAGTGCATTTTTCCCTCTTGGAGACTTAGCGATTTGAAAAACTTTGGAATCGGGGTTCGGGGATGCCAAATCTTGCAAATAGCCTCCGTTTGGCGCAAAACTTGACACGCAGCATCGTCTCAGCAAACTACAACTGCGGGGACTGACGGCGTGTCGAACGGAGTCCCAATGTAAGACTTAGTGGTGAAAGAGTTAGTTCATTGTGAATCAACAAAAAAAAAAAAAAAAATTTGCTAATATAAAAACGTCTTTCACATTGACGTTTTTAGTTGCAAACTAAAAACGTCATTGACAATGACGATTTTATTGTAAATTAGAAATCGTTAACAGGTATGACGCTTTTTGTTATTATTCGAAAATTCAAAATTGGTTAGAGAAAATTAAATGTAAAGCGTCATTATGTTTGACACTTTTATTAAAGGCATCAGTCCTAATGACGGTTAGCCCGCATTTGGTAAATATTCAAATTTTAACTCTTGTTTAATATATATTGATTAAAATAAGTATGTTTTCATAAAAGACCCCATCTTCATCATATGCATAGATACATACACTAAACTTGGATCATCAACTTAAACTTCATGTCTTAAAATGTTAAATAATGACATGACCAAAACTAGCCCAATGTATAATAAAGATACAAGGGCATATAATATACCATATACATGATTTAATGAAAAGCAGTAACTTTAATAGCGTATGAGATTAGAATAAATCATGTTTTTGAAAAATAACTCATAAAATGCTCAATCTCATTTATTCAAAACAATTCAAGGATGCTCATATCTTTCTATGCAAACGGAAGCATCTTTAAGTTTCATCATATCAATAAATTAATTTGCAATGTGCCGATGTTCTCGGACAAAACTGATTTACTTGTAAAACAGGAAAATCCGTACAATAACCATCCACGTGGGAATCCAAAAGTGACCATAAAGCACTAGGGGACTTCTCCTAAAATTATAATATCAAGACCGGCCTAATTGAAGCCTTTCAGCCAAAGACCTACAGATATGGCACATGATACCATTTCAAAATGGATCTTTAAGCAATACATACATAGCTAAGTCCATGACTTTGCTAAATATTCTAAGTGCATAGCATTTATCTCAAAGCATGACAAATATACTCGAAATGTTAGAAGTATAGCATTTGAAAGTAAATTAGGTTTGAAAGATACCTCTTAATACCCTCATTATCACCTTAATCTCTTAGGCACATTAGTCCCCCTTCAAGCAACCATCATTAACATGTCATGACATACTCCAAGAGTTAAATGTGAACTATATGTTGACATCATCTTCAAGGTGCTCAATTATTACACTAATTCTTCCTAAAAATCAATTACCTTAGTCCTAGGTCTAATGGACATCAAATGGTGATGTTAAATTCATTTAAGAGTTATAAAAACAGAGTTCAAGTTCATTGCCTCCCGATTCTCAAGTGAGCTGGGTGGATAGATTTCGCACAACTTCAAATGCTTATATTTTTCTCTCATACACATTGGCAGACGGCGCCGGGGGCACCCCAAAAAATTTTCAAAATTTCCTGTTACCATTATAGATTTTTGAAAATTTACAACGAAATATTTGTATTGGCCCCCCAAAATTTTAAAAAAATTACCTAGGTTCCTACACAATTTAAAATTTTTTTACCTTGGCCCCCCCTAAACAAAAATCCTAGGTTCGCCATTACTCATAGAGACACTTATTTTCGCCCATGACCTATTGCTAGAAATTTGTAGAAGTCCTGTTTTTAATGGCTTTAGTTTTATCTCAAAATTCAAATTACAGAGAGAGATAGGACACGAAACGTACAAGTTGCTCAGAGGTTACATTCTAAATTTTGGGCCCTTGGTCCAATTCTGCTCAAGAGCCATACTAGGCCACATTCTAGGTCTCAAAACTCAAATCAGAGTTTTCTCAAATCTCATACGAAACGTCTTCAAGCATTGGTCTTATAGACATAAGTTTGAAAATAGCATCTAATTCAAAACTTTCTATTGAAGCTTGAACCCTTTTATATTATTCCATTCAATCAATACCTTATACAAATCTTATTCTAACTTCTTGTTAAGAGTGTTTCTTCTAGTTAAAATGAATGAAGCAAGTTTCAAATAAGAAATAATACCTTGGTTTTGAGTGTTATGCAATTCTACTTTGGTTTTCCCCTTTTTCTCTTTTCGTCTTATTTTCCTTCAATTCCTCTCATTTTCTCTTTCCAAAAAGAAAATTTTGCACAAACACCTCACTCTATCTATCTCTCTATAGTTACAAGATGCCACCATCATAGGAAGAAGCGTGTGCTTTATCACCCAATACTAATCACCCTCTAAATTAAATTTAATCAATCACTTGACTAATCATGCTTATCTTAATTAACCACAATTAACTTTAGTCATGATTAACGTTTCACATATGATTTGAAAATATAGAAGTTAATCCAAGTTATTTAGGTATATTGATTAACCATTCAAACATCATTAAGCTAATTAGGCAAGTCTCATTCAAGTGCCCCTACCTAATATGTCTCTACACAAGCAGACAAGAGACATTGATTTCTCTTTAATATTTTCATGTTCAAGACTTAGTTCAACAAAATTATCTAGTCAAATAAATCTAGACATTGGAAGTATAAAACACTTGATTCATGTAAGCACAACATGTCTTATATTAGAGCACAACTCATCCAAGGGTAAAGGGCATTCTCAAATTTTTAGCAAGTCATGCTACTCTAATTTCATGAAATTCCCCCACTAGGAGTTCAATCATTTGATGGGAATATATGCCTTTCCACCAAAGCATACAATATGCTCATTTAAAAGGCATACAAAATATATACATATCATCCTTATGATTTAAAGTAACACCTTTTGTATAACATGAAATGCCAAGATAACTACTATGCAAAAGCAGCAAAAGAAAAGTAATGCTTGGGGTATTACCTGCACCTTGTCTACTTTCAGTTTACCAAAACCTGGTTCTTAAATTTATCGAGGAAAAAGAAAAAAATAAAAAAATAAAAATGAAATAAGAACTGAACTTGTTTGACTTCAAATTTGGTTCTGTTTCAAAAAAAAAAAAAAGAAAAATCAAAACTGATACAAAAACACTTGTTTGGCCAACAATTTTCAGGAAGGTTTTCTAAAGAAGCCCTACTTTTAGAAAACAACTCAGAAAATATTTTAAACTCCCAAACGCCGTCATTTGAAAATGAAAACGATATTCTTCCAAACTTTTCATTGTTTTTGTATCCTTAACATTACTTCATTTCTCTTAAAATACAATTTTCTTGTTTGGTTATCCATAGAAAAATAAACAAGACAAATAATTTCATTTCCCTCACTTAAGTTCAAGATCCAAACATGCAAAAGAAAATTGAAGAAAACATAACAAAAACAGAATTAAGGGAATATTTTTCCATTAATCGGAGTGGAATAATCATCCTTCACTGCAACACCCAGTGTTTTTCTCCCAGCAATTTTCTGGACCACATCATCAGAATATAAGGTATGATATGAGGCACATGCTACACTACAAACCCCCTTAGAATGAGAAAAAACAAAAAAAAAAACCTCTTGTACAATCTAACCTTCACTGATTTCAGTTATACATTATATACATGGCAAGATATTTGAAATCCTCGACCTAAAAGAAAGAGAGAGTGCCCTAGAATTTTTTCTAGCACACAGGTTTTCTAAAGCTCCCCGACATTCTCAATTACACAACAATACAACTCTAACATGAATAGAAGATTTATCATCAACTTTCGAAGAAATGAAGTAATGTTAAGGATGGGGGTGTAGACCTAAGACAGCTACCCCCGGTTAGTGCTATCACAAGATTTGTTGATCAGAGCCCGTGGTAGCGTCCGCCTCCAAACTACGCCTCTTCTTCTTTCCCTCCCCGTGTCTTGACCTTCTTGGTGCCTCGTCTTCACTTTCGCTCTCATCATTCTGGAAGTTATTTCCAGCACCAAATTGTTCCTCTTGTTGAGTTTTTACTCCTTGCTGATATTGTGCCTCATCATCTGCTCGTGAACCAGTCATCTCTTGACCCTTGCCTTGATCTGAGCCTGCAATGTATCTGTCATTCCTATCATTGGTGGGTCCCCTCTGATCCCACTTAACCAAACGATTTGAGTGTTGCGAGGGCTGTGATGGTGGTGGCGGAAACATTTGGGGCATACCAACTGGCCGACCAGCTCTTGGTGGGGCTGCAGCTCCAATTCCCATCCCACCCATAAAAGGTGCTCGTCCTGGACCCATCATCATCCCAAAACCAGCAGCCGGTGGTCGGCCATGAAACATCATGCCAGAAGCAGGACCTGAAAAATCACCAGGGAATCTTGGACCATATGGAGCAAAAGGACGAGGACCAACACCAAAAAGATCAGGCATTGGAAAACCATCAGGCGTGACAGCTCCATAAGAAAATGCATCAGCACCCATCATAACAGGGGGAAACCCCCGCATCCCCGGGAGAGGCCTGGCTCCACGTGCTAAAGGCATGTGAGGAGGCCACATCATTCCCCTGCCCCTTCCTCTGCCTTGAGCTGCCGCCCCAAAAGGTTGGGCATAGCTCTCGTCCTCCTCCTCACTTTCTTCCTCTTCCTCCTCTTCATTATCCTCAAATGGGACAATATCCGGGCTCTCAGTCCCATTGTCAGGATTGACTCCCTTCGCTTTTTCCTCCTCTCGCTTAGATTCTGCTGCAACTGAGATAGCCTGAAAAATGAATAGAAGAAAGATTGCAAACAGTTTTTGTTATCCAACAAACTAGCATTTACAGCATGTAATGGTGTAATGGTGGCATGGCACAACATAATATTCAGTACTTTTCTGTCTTGATTATCTTGAAAGAAATTGTCCCCGTTTAAGTGGCCACACGGCAGAAGGTTCATGAGTGGTCCAACATACAGTGAATAAGTCCTACCAAACTGATGCTATCAAATGATAGACCTGGATATAGGAAAGAAAGCATCCCAAGGAAGAACCTGTGAAGATCAGCTCATCAGCTAGAACTGACTCCAAAGTCCAATGAATAAGCATTCCAATAGTCCATAGAAACCAATTTCTAATCTCTCATTGCAGTACCAAATCCTGGTTCAAGTAGAAAAATATATATAGATTGAATAGCAATACTGTGAAAGTGGGCCTCCTGCTTCCATTTGATAACCAATTCTGAAAGACCCGAACCATAACTGCCTCGTGAGACACAGGCTTCCATTCATAAAATTTTGAACCAAAGGCGATAGCAAAGCATTACTTTCTCCTCGTATCATAAAAGGCATCAAGCATAGTCATCACAACTTTTTGAATCTGCTTGAGAGTAAAACTTAAATATGAAAAAGAGACAAACAAGAACAACCTCAAGGTAGTAGTCCTTCACATCCAAGCAACCATATCAAAATTTACTCTAGTCTTTCGAGTCATTTTGTAAATTATCACTGTGGCCTCTTATAAAACCTAAAAGAAATAATAATAATTTTGACAAAAAAACTATGGCATACACTTTTCAGATCAGGACCCAAATAGAACCAAGACCAGTTTCATATTGCACAAGTGAACTCCTATAACCAGTTGCAAAGAAGCTAGGAAAACTACATTCTCAACAAATATCCATAAATTTGAAGTACCACATAGAGCACTGCACTACATAATCAAGAGCAAGCTCCACACTACTTTGGGATGAATAAGCAGATAGATAGGATATAATCAGCAGACAATATATTCAAATTTCCATTATGAGTTGAGATCCTCTTGGGGTTTCACATGGACCTATCAGGTGATCAGGAGCCAGTCCGTTTACCAAGATATGAAGAAATTACAATCCAATAAACCAATAGCAACATAGATCATTTGAACCATGAAATAACAAATTGGCTTTGACAAAGTCTATACCTGCTGTTTAAAATACAATCCAAATTTTCCATTAAAACATATATTGACACTGCACATTGCATATTCGTATATATTACCTATATTAAGTTTTTCAATCATAAAGTTATGTGGTAAACTTTCTAAATATATAAGGTATTATTTGTGTAAATTTTATTATGCAAGAAAGGTGTTACATTACAAAACATTAACTAACTCAGAGAATAATCAATAATTTGCACAATAGTGAATTTAGATATGAACTATTCTCTAAAATATCAGAGTTTGAGCAATCCCCAATCAAAACCAAATCCAATTTGCCTATAGCCTAGCTTCACTCATTAGAGCCCAAACAACCAAAGGGCGAAGCCTTAATGCATGAGAATTCTGCCTAATGAGTACTCCACAATTTAGGCTCTGAATCACGAGAGAATTAAGCCCCAAGGCTAGATAGATGATTTTATACCTCCGTTTAGAAAAGGTTGAAGTTCATGCAACCAACACTTGATTAACTGATTTGAAATTTTATCAACCACAGCAAACTCAAACAGTATGTGGGGCTTGCGCTTCACAGCAAACTTACTGTTTGGAAGTGCAAGCCCCACATATTTAAGAAATCAGGATATGGCAGTACCAGTGTGCCTAATCTTGGAGGTTTGATTTCTACTTCCAGACTTTTATATGGTTACACTTTTAAGTTCTAAACTTCTTCCAATAAACTTCATCCACTTCGCTTGGTGGATAGAGTTTAGCCTAGTACAACATCGTAAACAGGTTATGAAAATGCAACTCCGAACCAACCTATTTATCTAATCAGAACCAATTAAAAAATGTCAACCTGAATTCTTAGTATAACTAGAAGGTACTCTCATGTGGTAAAAACATTGACTCCTTATAATAATACAAGCTTCTCCTAGCAGATCTCCTAGATCCAAATTCAATTGCAGCTGATATTTCAGCTTTCATTATTGCAGACACCACCCCTTGCCATTGTCTAATGCATTAGGTAGAGCATGTTCATCCCAAGCAAAAGAAGGATGGAAGGAAGAGGGCGATGGAAGCACTTTCCTTTATTTGGTAAAGGGATGAGAGAATGGAAGGGAAAGGAGAGGGAAGAAATCCACCCAGTGGCCACCAAATTCAATCCAACCAAAATTGGGTGGAAGCAAGGAGGGAAAGAGCTTAATTTTTGCCAAAAAAATGTGAATTTACACTTCTACCCTTAGATTTTGATTTTTTCCCCTAAAAGTAAGGGGAATAATAAAACAAAATAAAATCCATTCCTTTTTTCCTTTCCTTTCCACTTAACCAAACAATGTGGAGGAAACCTACAACGTACTCACTGGGATGTTTCTTCCATCCCTGCTTTCCCTTCCTTCCTGCTTTCCATCCCTCGAACCAAATATAGCATTAGACTCTCACCAATGTCTCCTAGCAATTCAAGTTAAAAAGACAAAATGTGATCAAAAGCTGATAGTCATAACTCCATATGGAGGTTATTTTTATATGTCAGAAGCAAGGAGTTCCTCTCTTCCACCGTAGTGGTGACCCGCATGGTCCCCTTCTATTTTTCATGAAGAGAATGCAATACTGGCTTCCATGAAGGCAATCTTGTGTTATTAATTGTCACTATTCTCTCCCGTCAGATATTCTCATCTGCCCTGTGCAATTACTCTCCTTCCTGCACTTGCTTTTCAATAATCCCTCTTGGGGCCATAATATTCTGAAAAAGAAAAGCCATTGGTATGTGAGAGAGGGACCAGCTAGAATGTTCAACAGATGTGATTCTCAGATACCAAATATTTTGAAGCCGGAAGATTATCATCTGATATATAAGCCTAGAACAGAAAATATTTTAATAGCAAGATATCTTCTTTTTTACCAAGGTATTTTATTAGCAAGATATCTAAAGGACTGAAAATCATACAAACGCGTTAGTGGGCTAGAAGTAGAGAATTAGTATGCATTAGTCAATTCTAGAAATCAGCACCAGTATCTACAAGAAATCACCAAGCCTCAGGGTTTTAAAGGACTAGTCACCTTTAAATGAACCAAAGAATCCACAAACAAAGCTCCCAGAGAAGGGTTGTGAACATCTTTGCAATAACATTACGTAGTTATATGCTATTGAGATCACAGATTATTAAAGAAGAATCCCAAGCCTGCTTTAGATTGTGGACAACAAATTTAAGAATTCAACTAGAAAAATCTGCTTGCAGAGAACCTATTATGGTATTCTTCTTATAGAAGTTACCTGAAACAGGAGAACTACTTTTTAAGCCAAAGAAACCGTAAACATCAACCATTGCTTCCACCATAAAATCTGCAAAATAATTTTATTTCGGCTGCAACATATTGAAATCAGGTCCAAATTGTGCTATCTCAGCAGCACAGGATAGCTAGTTAACTAATTTACTAGTGACAGCGAGACAATATGTGAGGACACTTTCTAGTTTCTAACATCTATATAGTAAAAAATTACCACAACTACACACATCACCTGCTAGGTCACCATCTCTGCGGTTCAAAAAGGCCACCAGGTAACTCAGATCCATCAAGTAATTCAAGAAGCTCAATTAGATGATTCAAGGGGGAAGGGTGGGTGGGTGTGAACAAGGAAAGCAAGAAATATAGAAGGGATAGGAGTGAAGCAGTTTAAATTTTGCTCTAGAAACAATCAAACAATGTTGAAATTGAGCCATCTTGAGCTGCCGCACAACAATATATGGGTAAGTTTTGAGGTAGAAAATCCCATATATCTCAAGCAAAGATACTTCACACATCCTGTTTGAATTTGATGGGAAGTGCAGTATAAGTGCAGATATTGTCACTCTGTTTGGAAAACTCAAGAACATATATTTATACTAATAGTGCAGGATCCTCTTTGCAGCTCGTAAAAGAATCGTCTAAAGTAGAGAAAAAAGAAGAAGAAATACCATGAGTTCACCATCTGGCTCAAGGTAGAGCAGGGAAGCCAACTGTTCACCAACAGAAGGCTCTAGCTCCTGACAATCTCTGCTAATCTGCAATTATAGAATGAAAAACAACAATAGTTAAAAGCTGATTGGAGGTCATCATAAGATTTTGGCTATAGACACAGCAGAATTACAAGAACCAGAAAGACCAATGAAAATGTACCATTTGACTATTAAATAGATATGTGGTGAAATGGTAAAAAATGAATCAGAATTAAAATATTCACCTTAGAGCTTGAACTTCTTTAAGTAACTGTGAGCATTATTTGGAGCTGAGTTTTAACATTTCCACGTGCAATCCTAACAATTTCATTCTACGCATTTCTTGACCCATATCTAGCAATCAATCTATATGAATAATCATGTGGATTTTCTCAACGCAGTTGGCAGCTTTTGTAGCCACATATTATCATCATTCTGGCCATTGTGTATACCTATCTCCAACTCTAGGAAGTTTAAAAGACAAAACCATGCTAATATTCAAGCATCACAACATAAACCTAATAGCAGTGACAAACACTATATCATCATAGAATCCTCACAAACATAGGGAGTTTGGGAGCTGCCATGATCTCAAAATAATCTATCCTCTATTATATATTTATAATATGAAAAGCAGCCGTCAAAATAGTCATGGAACCCTCTCTATGTACCAGTACACTAGAGCCTTATGTTAATATAGTGCAACCAAGACCAATAGGTCAGGCTAGGTCACGACGATAGGCCTCTGGTTGGTTGGAGACATCCCTCAGTTTGTATTACAAAATGGAGTAGGAATTCTGTTTTTGTCTTATTGTAGGTCAGTCATCTGATCAACCTGGAGTTCAACTTATGCTTGATTAGTATTGATTTGGAGTAACATCATAACAAAATGACATAGAGAAAGTCAACCCTCTAACAACTAATAGTCATGGAGAAAAAACTTATTAATTGCAAGAAGTGATGGGTTATACAATTTTCTTGCTTTCATTAACCAAAAATCTTCCTCAGATTTATATGACTTCTGATAATAGAACAAGTCTGTGTTTAAGTCTCCTGAATAATATTTCTTGTCTTTTCAAAAAATACATACTATCTCCAGTCACAATCAAACACTCCAAATATCATTCTATACTAATTAAATTTGAATTAAACTCCACGAAAATTGCTCTCACAATAAGAAGTATCTTCAATTCTAATAGTGTGACCTATACAAGCCTAACCCTATCGTTCCACATTTTAGAGCATATGGCATACCATGTTCCCATTCTCGTTTGTCATACCGGAACGATCTGCATTTCGGATAACATAGATTTTGCTTGAACCACTTTCAAAGTTGTTCATATATGCAAATAGAAGGCTTAACAAGAAAGGTAACTTCTTCCATTTCAAAGAAGGGCAGGGGCCAAGTGAGCTTGGAACCTCATTACCACAGATTAGGAAGAAGTTCCCTAGACACCTGCCTCAAGTGGAATGGAAATCACCAGTGACCAGCCCAGGCAACGTGCCTCCTTAATGACCCTTCGGGAACTGTAAAGCTACTTTCAGTTTCTGCATTGGTTACAGAAAGAAATGCAACAAGAATCATGCTAGTGACCCTTTAGATGTAGAGATCAAAACTTCGTTTGATAGAGTCCATGCAGCAACTCTTCAAATATTTCTGTTGTTTTCATTGTAACTAATCATTACATCCACCCAAACTGTCAATACATCTATAACCACTTCGGAAAAAACCCAAGACAATTTGCCTCCAACACTCATTTGAGTCAAATAGTTGAAACGTAAACTGCAATAAATGGTTGTAGCTTTGAGGAACTGTCATGGGTATATTCACGTCTTATGATATGTGTAAACAAAATGTGATTGCATTTTTTCCCATTCCCTCAGCAAGGATACTATTGGAGTGTCCACCTCATCTTCTCATCCCCCAAAATCTCTCTTGAATATCTTCTTCGCATTTACTTTTTAGGTTAAAAATCTAAACAAACTCAACTCACTCACAACCACTTCTAGATCCTCTGTTGTTCCTAGCCATGAGTTCTCAAAAATGGTGGTTCTCTCCCCCTCTCTGGAAAAAAAACCTATTGCCTTATACAAAATGTGCTTCCAGCACTTCTGCTACTTATTTCATTCCATATAGAATCTAAATTACTTCTAAAGTTTCTATTTTATGTTCTTTTCTCTATTCACATTTGAAAGATTGCTCTGCCAATATGCCATTCATCTGTCTTTGAGTACTCAAAAACAAGTCACACTATATTATAATCCATAATCTGAAACTCAAGAAGTTTTGAATACAGAAGCTGATATTTTACAATTCGGGATCCTTCTATATTACTGTTTGTATTTATGTGACTGACCCCTTTAGTTATATTCATGCTGAAGTCGTGGTTCAAACAGCAGGAATCACTTGTCCCTTGACCCAGTTCCTCATAAAAGTTACATAATGTTCTGGTTTAAAGAACATTGCCTACTCCGTACATATATAAGAAAGAATTCAATTAACTGACTCTTGCAAAATTTTAACTTCTCCATGCAAGCTCAGTGTTTTGTTTTATAGCCAATATAAAATGAGAAGGAGAACAATAACCCAGCAGGAAATTAACTGTGTCAAGAAATGTATAGGAATCAACATGGATTTAAGTAGTACCTTAACCGGCAGGTTCTCATTATACGGGTTCCTCAAATGACGAGTTTTGTGAAAAGACAATTCGCATAACTGCATTTAAGATATTACAATTAGTTATACCGTCATGCTGACCTTATGATTTACCAAATCAATAAAAGAACTTGCAGATGCATTTAAGAAATATGTGGTTCACTCTGTTTTCCAGATAACAATTCTGTTCGATAAACAAAGGAAAAAGGATCAAGAAGAAAGTAGTCCCACAGGTTAATCAAAAAGATTAAAAGAAAGAAAATAAAAGTCACCAAACTATCGACAGTGAGTCAAATAGATAAAAGCCATAGAATCTAACCAAAAACAAAAAATAAGAGTACAAAACATGAAAAAATACTTTATCTCTCTCTTTCTACCTTCACTGGAAATCAATAAAAATACTTTATCTCTCTCTTTCTACCTTCACTGGAAATCAATCATAAAATACTAGCGAAATATCGTCAAAAATAGTCGTAAACCAGATACTGAACTGTTTGAGACATAATTGTAACACCCTAAACGCTCGCATCTGATTTACACATTTAATTATGCGATATGTATGCTTAATCATGTATAGATCGTGGTTTTGTATGACTTTAACTGCTTAATTGAGTTAGAATTGCATGTGTGTATACACCTAATTAGGGTTTCTCATAGCTACCTAAACTGGACTTTACATGCCAAAATCAGATGACCCCTCTGTAGTTTAAAAGTGAACACGTGACCCTTCTATAGTTTGGACTCATCTGCAAAATGCATGGAAACTATTAAATTTAACAAAAATTCTATCATAGAGGTATTTTCATCATTTTATATCCCCAAATTAGAACATAAAAAACGTGATTAGGTGAAATAACAAAAAAAAACCCTCAAAAGACAACCCTTTATTTTAACATAAAATGGCCAAATCGTCTCTTTGGTGTTTTAATTTGGAGATATAAAATGACAAAAATACCCCTATAACAAAATTTTTTTTAATCTAACAGTTTTCATTTATTTTGCAAATAAGTCTAAACCATAGAGGGGTCATGAATTCACTTTTAAACCACACCACAGGAGGATCGTCTGATTTTGGATCAAACCACAAGGGGTAAAGTGTAATTACCCCTTAATTATATTTTGAAATATTTTTGTAAAAGCTAATTTTAATTATTTTAGGCTAATCATAATTAATTATATTAATCGTGTTTATTAGACCTAAATGTGATTAGCTAGTGAAGGGAATTAATTACCTTTGACCATGGTTACGTAGAACTAACCTTTAGTTTATTAGTTCTCACCCATTTGGTTGCTGAGAGAGTGCCACCTCATAATGAACGACTCTCCCCTCACTCCTCAGAGAGACGCGTCCCACTATGCATGCAAATAATAAGACATGGGACCTACTGCGCTGTACTCTAGCATTTACTTTCACTCTTCATCACAGAGAGAGAGGGAGAGAGAGAGAGAGAAAGACATATGAGAGAAGCTAGAGGATTCTAGAGAAAGAAGTGTTTGGCAAGCTGGAAAAATAGAAGAGAAAGTGAAGGAAAATCCACTGAGACTTGAGTTTCAGGTATGAAACATCATCTTTTGCTTGTATACTTATGTTTCATTGGCTAGAATCCTCCTTTTAATGCCTCTATGCTGTAGAATGATGAATATAAATATTGAGATAGAGCCAAGTAGGGTAAACCCATTTATGGTCTTGTAGATCATGTTCTAGAAAGAGTTATTGAGGTGTTCTTGTGAAATCAACCATACTCAACCCTTCTTTTCCCTTTGATTGTGACTAGAGAGTGTATTTGACATCCTTAAACCCCATTGAATTAATATTCTAGAGGATGAAAACCTCTGGGGATGCTTCATAGATATATATATACATACATATATAAGTATGTATATTTATAATGTGAACTGAGTTGAACTTCTTAGTATGAACAGTCCCTACTTTTCTGGCCACAAGTCTCCAAATACTTGGAATTTTGCTATGAAATCAAATCCATTAGAAAATAAACTTTTGTACCTTTCCATTGATAGTATGGACCAAAACCGGAGATAAAATGAGTAAGTTATGGCCGTTTAAAGTTGGTACCCTAAATCTGTCTCGAAACTGCTCCCTGTTTATAGGTGTCGACACTTGAGTTTAGGTGTCGACACTTCTGACCCCAGAAATTGGACCCGAGCATTCTGCTTAGAGGTGTCGACACTTTGCCTCCAGGTTTTGACACTTTTACCCAGCTGTCTACACTTTATGGAATAACAACTTCGCAATTGCTTCACTTGGACTCCAATACACTTTTGCATTGTTTTGATACACAATAATGAGAACCTTAAGTTGCTTCTTCAAGAAAATTGTGGACTTCCTTGAAGATTAATACTTGGTCACATATAGAAGGAATTGAGGAATATCATCCCGTCTGCTATCTCTTGTTCACATTTATAACTAAAAACTGAGTCATTTTTTTCCCACCATGGCTCTGACAGTAATCCATAACAGGATAACAACATAGTTGCTAACAATTAAGTTGAGCATGAGACGAACTTAATATTGCTACAGATTCAGGACAACAGACATTATGAGACATTGACTACTAAATAAAATCTAATAACCAAGAAACATGTTAGTTAAGAGAATGTACCTTCAACCATTTGACACAGAAATTCCGCCCATAATGTGCAGTTCCATGTGCATACTTCCAGTTCCCTCCTCCAATAGAACCACCAATTTTAGATGTCATTTTTGCACAACCCTAGCAAATCATAGATCAATTCGTACTCAATACCACTCATAAAGCAAAAGCCAAAACTTTGCATATGCAATAGAATTCCTTTAAAACCTAGCAAGCTGTGTATAATCTGTTGACTGAGAACCACAGTGTTCTAGACTCCAATTTGCACAACTACTACAGGATACTAAACCCAAAACCTACCTGGAAATGTCGAGTCCTGTTTACTGAAAAGATCAATATAACATTTTCCACAGTGTCAAAAGCTTCATTTAGTTTAGACTCATTGCTCCGTTGAGTTGCCCACACTCCTTGGTGTACCGATAATTCCAAATTTTCACGATTGCAACTTTTGACAATAAAATACCTATATTACCATGTATGAAATGGAAAAAGTAGATTAGCAACAAATTCTTAGAGAAAACAACCTAAAAGAGATGGTATATCCAGGAGATATGTAAATAAGTAAATGCAGGCTGCAGCTTGAAAGCCCCATAGGTAGGACAGATTGACAAAGCCATATCATTCACAGTCAAAGTACATTTAAAATTAAAATCAGTATCCACCAGGAACAATGGCTTTTAACTTCTTGACCCAAAATTAATATCTGAAACAATGCAACCCTCACGCATCATGACCTCAGACCAATAATAGGAGACCCATGCAGCACATTAATGGCAGATTGCAGTTTAGCATTGAGATATATAAATATAATAACTATTCAGAACAGTGTTTTCTTCCTTAACTAGAGGCAGCTGTTAAATTTCGAGTTTGATTCAAACTTGATCTTAAACAAATGCAGAGAAAGGCATCAAGTTTGCTTACCCATATTCGAAAAGAGACCCGAGTACAACAACAAGAGGGCAACACAGTAGCCTATACACTGCTTACACCTCCATAGCTTCTACAGTGTCCAAAAATTGACCTAGGTTGGGCTTAACCCTCCCTGAAAGCCAACTATACAAAATAGATTAAAAAAAAATTACTCTTCAATTCATACAATTGCTCTATACTCGAAAGATCCCCTATTTAAATCTCACCAAATCAACCACATCAAGCAAAAAAGGAGCTAGAAGCCATGCCTTCCTCCTCCTCTTCCCCACCAACTATGCAACACCTTCGAAATGCTCCACAAGAAGACCCAAGACATTCCAAGAATCATCAAAACCCAAAACTCCCTAACAAGAAGACGATGAAAAAGAATATGAAGCACTGACTCCCCATCTTGTTTGCATAAACACCACCAATTGAAAAAAAAAAAAAAACACACAATGTTTCTTGATCAAATATCTATAGTAAGATCTTCTTAGGTGTTGCGCATCACACAAAAAATGCTACCTTTGTAGGCGCTCCACAAGACTATATCCGAGTCCAATGAACATTTACCACTGTATGCCCCCAATTAAGACTTCACCATAAACTTCCCATCATGAGAAGCTACCCACTCAATGTAATCTTGCCCCTCCCCAACACTTTCTAATAAATACACCACTAGGAGTAGCTCCACCTAAGAAGCATGGATATTGACACAAATACAAACACGGGACACGAGACAAGGCAATTCTTAAAAAATGAGGACACAAACATAGTAGGAATACGGCAAAAAATATATTTATTACATATTTCATTTGTTATGTATATGGATGTAACATCCACAAATTACCCAAAATATGAAAAAATAATATAATTTAACATGAAAGCACATTGAATCAACAATTTTATCATCATTTAACATATAACATGATGAAAACATGTTTATAATTTAAACTTGCAATGTGTCTCATGTGTATCTAAGTTATGGATACGTGTTGCTAGTGTTTCCATTGAAAAATAAATAAATAAAAATTCAAGACACACCAATTGGCCTATTCGACACATGTCCCGGAGTGTTTGAGGAGTGTATGTCTGATGTATGTCCGACACGAATACGACACCCTATTAGAAGTGTATGTACTTTCTAGAGCTCCACATACTCACCAAACTTCCAATCCTGTAAATTCCTTCAAGAAGAATATATCAAAACACTTGATGATTCACAATCCAAATATTTGCTGCAACCAAAACCTCTTGATCCATAGCCAATAAAGAAATGGCAGGAAAAGCTTCTTCCAACCTTTTCTCCACGTGCCACTTATGACACCAAAATTTCACCCTCTCAAATCCCAGCCACCATATTAGGATGACCCCCAAACTCCTCCCAAACAATTCAAATTCCTTTCCACAACCCCCTACCAAATGGCAAGGGTATCTCTGAAGTTGCCCAATCACCCATTAGGACCCATATTTCGGGGCCGCCACCCTTCCCCAATAACTATCCCACTCACATGCAAATCTCCAAAACCATTTCCCAAAAAAGCCTTATTAAATATATATATTCTTCTAATCTCCAAATCACCTTCTCTAACAAACGAACAAATTGTATTCAATCCACCAAGTAATATTTAAGTTCTCACCTACAACTCTCCATAGAAAATCACGCTGTAACTTTTCAAGTCTCTTAGCCACAAAGAAAGGAATCATAAATGAAGATATGAAATAAACCTCTCTAGCACCCCATCCCACACAGGTTTTGCCATAAAGGATGACTCCAAAGGCAAACCTAGATAGGAATCAGGTAGAGTTCCCACTCCACACCCAAGGACAAAAGCCAAAATATCCATGTTAGCAACCTCACTAACTTGGATAAGCTTTGATTTGCCCAAATTCACCTTCAAACCCCACACTGAAACACACAACAAAGGTGACATAGCTGCTCCAGATTCGCTCGACAAAAAAAAAGTGTCATCCGAAGACAGTAAAAGAGATACAACTCCTCAACCTAGAATACAAAGTCTCATTAACCACCAACCCAACATCCAAGATCTGACTCCCCTCCACAAATGCATTATGAGAGCCTACAACTTCCTTCATCCGAGTAGCTAACATCTTCGCCACCAATTTATAAGCCAATTGACATGAAAGCTTTAATATATTTAGCTCCTCCCATTTTCAGAATTAACGCCACAAAGGATACATTTAGACTTCTTTTCAAACTTGTAAAAAGCCGCCATCAAACCTCTTCCTTCACCAAACTCTAGCAATGAGAGAAAAATGCCATAGTCATGACATCTGATTTTGGAGGTTCATCCCCATTTAGGGATTTAAGGGCTGGAAGAACTTCAAAAAACTCTCTTTTGAATCTACTCCTAGCTTCATCAGAGATGGACCCAAACTCTATATCATCCAACTATGGATGCCAAGACTCAGACGTAAGTACAGCTCCTCATAGAAGCTAGCAATCCCCCGACTCTTATCTCCTTATCATCAACCAAAACTCTTTATCTCCAATCCTCAATTTGTAAATAAGGTTGTTATGCCTCTAAGCATTCCATGCCCAATGAAGAAAAGAGTGTTTCTATCACCTTAAGACCTAAAGACCTAGCGTTTCGATGCCAGGCAGACACTTACATTTTTGTTAACTAACCAAACTCCCCTTATTCTCTTCCCTACTTAATCTATCAGCTTCTGATAAACCCCCATTAGCCTCCAACTCATCCGCAAGCCAAATCTCCTCGTACCCTCACTTTTTGCACCTCTAACTTTCCAAATTCCTCTGTATTCCATCTTTTGAGATCATCTAAAAGCTTCAATTTAGCCAAAATAAAACTACTGCTACAAACTGAGTTGATCATCCACCAAACAGCCACACTTTTCTGAAAATGCTCCACTTGCAACAACATATTTTCAAAGTGAAACTGAGTCACCCACTTCCAATATATGCACTATCCAACAAGATAAGCATATGATCGGGCGCAAGTCGGGGAACAGATAGTTGTACAACACCCAGAAAGTGCTCTTCCCAATCCATAGAGACCAAGAACCCATCAGTCAGAGACAAGGAAGGAGTGGTCTAATTGTGTGACCACCAAAAAGACCTCCAGTCAAAGGCAAATTCATGAGCTCAAGCTCATCAATAGAGGCAGAGAAATCTTGTATTGCTCTAATTAGTCCACAAAGTCTTTCATGAGGAAACTTGTGCGAAGAGATGAGGGGTAGGCAGGCTGATGCGGCGAGCCAGCCAAAGGAAAGTCCTCTAAGAAGTTAATGGCAAGGGCTGACATGACGAAGGATCACCAGAGGTGAAGGAGAGAGAGCTAAGGTGATCCTAGGAAGAGAGAGAGTCAGTGATATCCAAGAGAGAGAGAGAGAGAGAGAGAGAGAGCCTCTTGCTAGCTTGGAGACATCTTATGATGATGAGTTCATGTGATGATATTTGCTAAGGGAAGGGTCTTCCTCTTATATAGGTGAGGGGGCCTTATGGACTGAGCCAACCCTTGAGTGCTTAAAGCTAGCTAGAGGTCAACCCTGTAACCAAGATCCTCCCCAACGGATAGGTGAGATTCGGTCAGATATTAGTAATTGACTTCCATTAAATGGTTTTGTCTTATTCTTATGGCGTATAGTTAATGGAGATCTGCTAGAGATCTCTCTCTGTAAGACCAGTCAAGGGGCGAGACCCCCTTGACGAATTCTCAATTCTAACCTCTAATCATTTGTCTCCTGATGATCCTGCGCAAGAGCAACCGAAATAGGGTCCCTAGGTCCTGCTCCCAACCTAGATTGAGTTGCCTTATGGAGAATTTTAGCCAAGTAATGGACAAGTGGCTCAATGGAGGGTACGCACGGGAGAGAGGTTCTGTAGCCGAGTCAGGAGGTGTCGAGTGTAAAGCAGTAAAAGAGGTGCACTTAAACGGAGAGTCCCTCAAGTCGAGCTGAGGGGATCCCTCAAGGCCATTCATGGGCAAGGGCCCTCTTGGTGCCTGAGCTTAGAGGGGACTCCTTAAGCATTGTCCTTGACTAATAAGGCTTTACCACTGAGGGGAGGATGACGTGGCGCTGTTGTGGGTTGACTTATAGAAGACCTGACACCATGTACCTACACTACCCATCCTCACCTTCCCCTAATATCCACATTCCCAGTATCTCAGCCCCTACATCTACCCCATCCGCTACAGTCTGCTTAATCACCTCCTATCCTGCAGTCTGTGTTTTCCACCTTTCTCCGAAAGCTTCCCAAGCATCATAGCTTTTGACTTTAATCTAGCCACTAGTGTGCAATCCAGAGGGTCTCGGACATCCAAGTCAAAACCCAAAAACTAAGAACAAGTGCCCCCACTAGGACCACAAAAGTTCTTATCAAAGGCACCCCTATGTTGTACATCAATTCCCAAAGCCTTCCCCTCTGCAAGACCAGCAGCCCAACACCCCCGTTGCCTTATCTTCCTTCTCCAACTTGTCACCCACCTTTAGCTTCACAGCCCAAGAGCAGCAACATAGGCCTAAAGCAGGCCTGACCTCCCTCAATCTTCTAATTGTAAGCCTTTTGCTTTCAAATGTCAATTCTAAAGAATTAAGTATCGAATTCTACTCTCTCTAAAAGGCTTTTCTGCTTGGCATCAAAGATCAAATTTTCATTTCGGTGTCTCATTTTGTCAGCTTGGAAACAGAAAAATGCCGAAATCATTTAAAAAACATGAGGAAAAGAGTTTGATAACTAATGATTAGCTGCTATATAGTTATTGAAATTTTATTTTAGTTATCAAACTTTTTTTGTGTTCTAAAAAAAATAAGTTTAGTTATTCGACAAATTGTGTTTTGCCGATATTTTTTAGAAAAATTCTCCATTGGTAATTCAAAAATAGAAAGAATCTAAACATGCTTGAGATTCTAGTCATCCATTCACATAAGGAACACAAGTGTACAATTTGGGAGTAGATATCACTATGAACCGAAAATCATTAAATGATAGTCAAACAAATCAATGCTATTATCAAATACAAGTACTTATAATTCTAAATATGCATAAGGCTCAAACAAGATTATAATAATAATATTTTCAACCAAATCATGTTATCAAACACAAGTTCTTATAATTGTAAATGTGCATTAGGCTCCTATCAAAGTGGTTGCAAGGTGTAGCGATGTTCTTTTGGTAACAAGATTGGTATGGTCTTTTTAATAAGATTAAGAACAAGGTTCAACACAGGCCAATAAATGTTAGAGCCATTATACGAGAAGCAATAGGGAAGAGAAACAAAAAGGTACTCGTAATAAGAGTGAAAGAAATTAAGTGGCTTAAAGATGTCATATTTCTCTTCGCTTTATCTCCTCCATTCTACTTTCTCACATTTTCAACCAGTTTCGAGATGTTTTCTTTGCTCTCAAATCTTTTTTATTTAACAACAAAAAGAGAAAATCAAATTTTGTTAGAGATTCCTATTAGGTGCCAAAACAACTCATTGTTTTGATGCGTTTCGTAATGTTTTATCAAGTTCTGGTGCTTTCGGTATGTTTCGATGGAACATTGGAATTTTGGCCTTCCACAAACATTTCATGGCAGTTTCCTAGGACAAGGAAATGTTTAGACCATTTCCATGGAAACGAAATGAGAAAGACACAAGTAGGACTCTCTATAAGATATCCTATCAAACAATTTAAAGCCTGCCTTGGTATCTTATGGCTTGGCTTCAAACAAAATTGGGTACATCAGAGTACTCATAAACGCACTCATTACATGAATTTGTACTTCCTGGATAGCCTCACTAATGTTCGTTATATGGATATGCTATTCCTCACGATTTCTCATCATATAACATGCATATGGAAACAATCTTATAAAATTACCTGTTCCAACAACCATTAACCTGTCACAAAAGCACCTATTAAAATACCTGTTCAATATACTGATTTTATATCAGTTGGGAAAAAAATCTATTGTAATAGACCACTTCCGCAACACATCCCAGTAAATTACTTTTTTTTTCTCTTACTTCATGACCTCCCCTACTTGTAATCCAATTTAGGGAAACCAAAAAAAAAAAGCACTTTATAACAATGTAAAAGGAAGGCGGTTCGTTGATGACTGCCTTTTTAAGTTCAGGCTAGGGTAAGACTCCAAATTTGGAGTTTCTTACATTAGTCAAAGTCCATGTCAAATTAGTGGTCTTCCATAACACATCCCAGTAAATTACTTTTTGTTCTTACTCCGTGACCTCCCCTACTTGTAATCCAATTTAGGGAAACAAAAAAAAAATCACTTTATAACAATGTAAAAAGAAGGCAGTTCGTTGACGACTCTGCCTTTTTAAGTTCAGACTAGTGTAAGATTCCAAATTTGGAGTTTCTTACATTAGTCAAAGTCCATGTCAAATTAGAACATGATTCCAAATTTGGAGTTTCTTACATTAGTCAAAGTCCATGTCAAATTAGAACATAACAACCACCCGATATTCAAATATGTACCTATGCAGGCCTCCATGTTTATGCATGTATTGTATGTATAAATGATGGGTGGATGGATACCTATGTCAGAAGTAGAACACTTAACTCCAAAATCCTCCACAGAATTAGCTGTTACACTAAGAACTAAAACCTTTAGCTGCCCTCCATAATTCTAGCAATAATTACATCACCTGCAAGCCTAATCCTATTCTAACCCATTTTCTTCTATAAAGGAAGCAGCATTTTTTCACCTTCTTAGACCTCAATCCTACAAGTTATTCATAAACTTTCAGTAAGGCACTGCGTAGATAATCCATAGTCTACGTAGATAATCCATAGTTGGCACCATTCTACCTGATAGGATCCTCCAGTGCAACCTTGCTAGTATCACAACTGCTGGTAACCATACTTGGCAAGAATCACCCCCACAACATCATCATACTCCCACCAAATAAATGAATAAATAATAACAACAACAATAATAGATTCACCAGGGAAACTTCCCAAGATCTTTCTGTGGGACAAAGGAATAAATGATAGAGTGCATTCTACTAAGGGAAGCAAACAATGTGAAAATTGAAAAAGTGACACCTAAAAGTGTCCTCCCCACCTATATGATGAAATGGTTTGGCAATCTTCTCAAACCTCTCAGCCATGAGAATAGGACACAAAAGGGATAAATGATAATTTGGAATGCAGCTAATGCTCTAGACCAGGATGGACTTCCTATCTTGGAACAAGCTTCCCTTCTAAAATTGAAGCACATTTCAACCTTCTCAATGCTTGGCTACAAGACACCCACGACCCCCCCAACCCCTGGGCACGCACAACAGTCCTCCTCTCAAAATAAAATTTTATGAAAAGAAAAGGAAAAAGAACAGATGAAACATTGGGATCCCAGACATAGAAGATTCACACCTTTTCCCAAAAAGGATGTTCAAGTATGAGAGCAAAATAATACCATCCACATCCTGTCCAAGTCCACAATGAAATTAAATGTCATCTAAAGCTCCTATGTTCATTATCACAACTTCTTTGGTTTTTTTTTTAACAATGTGAAGATTAACTGTAAAGTTGAAAGGCACATTAAATGTATCACAACTTATTCAAGATCACCAAAGACATCAGAAAATCCAAATCCGCAATAAAAAATTGGGATCATATGCAAGTGCTAACTTGAGCCACTCATAATAACCATAATCCCTCCAATCCCTCCAATTACTGCAATATCCTACTCAATGCTTCAACAGAAACAATAGAGATGAAAAGGAAGATGACGTTTTCTTGCTTTAACATTCAAGTACTTATCAGCAAACCACTAAAAAGATTAACAAATGAACCTGAGGAACAAACAAAAATTCAAGAGTAAACAATCTAAAAAATCCTAGTTCATATGTTATTACACCTTTGGTCCTTTTCCACAACAAGAAGTATAATACATCTCAGATAACCAAGAGTTGAGCATTCAATGTCAATCAAAACCTAATTAACACTTTAATGAAACTTTTCTGAAACCAAAAACAAAGAGGGAGAGACCCAAAAGTGCCATCATACAAGAAAGGAGAACTTCCAAAAGAATATTATAATTGCTACCCTTCAAACTAACAAGATGACAATCCCACAAAGATGGCACAAATTCGTTTGAGAAGAACAGTAATAATAGAAAACTTGGAACCCTTTGCAAGTTTACCTTCATCCTTATTCCAGTAACAGACATCATAACCATCTCAGTTTACACCACATCATCTTCCAAAGAATTCAACCATTCTACTCAAGCTTCACCACTTTCAAGTTTCAACTTCAAAATTCACCCAAACAACACCCTCCTGAAACTGTCTTTAGATAATGAGACTTTTTTATTACGTCCAACAGAAGTGAGGGATATCAGCAATCTATGGCTTGGTAGGATGATGCTCATTTGTACTTGTTTCTAAGAGCAAGCCTAGACGGCTCACCAAGGCACACAAAAAGCACCTCATCCTACCCAGGGAAATCCCTTCAGTTGGGTGCAGATAAATCCTGGAGCACATGCATTTTGTAGGTTCTCAGTTCATTTTCTAATCACTCAATCTTATTGATGCTGCAACAAAGATGGTCATTGATTGCTATGTCCTTTAACATAGCATAATATTATCCATTATTCAAGTCTAGTCATATTGTCTACTTGCCATGAATCTATTAACACTCAAATTAGGCATGTCTTGTGATCGATTTTCAATGTCTATAGGAATATGATATATGTTTAAAATCCACAAGATTGTAGGCTTCTATTATTGCAAACTTGCTTTGATGTTTGATTTGCCAGAGCCTTTGCAAAATAAAAGATTTAACCCCCCAAGTTGATATGCCCAAAGAAATCAACTTTTTTATCTTTTTCTGACTTTTGAGTAGTTTGTGTTCACTATGTCATATTGTTTGAATTGAAGATGCATAAAACAAACATTTCTTTTATGCATTGCACCTTACTTCAACCAAGCTCAGCCTTATGCTGCACGTTGCACTTATAGCTCTGGTAGACCTTGGCACCATAGCCCACCTTGAGCCTTTAATAAATAGAGCCTTGTTATAAATGACTCAGATGAAAGAAAATACTTTTTTGAGCAGACTACATGTTAATATATATTAATTTGTCATCGTGTCAGTGTCCTGGCTTTTTGCAAAATTGTCGTGTCAGAGTTTCTGTATCATGACGTATCACAACCATGCTCAGACATGCCCCACGCTAAGGTTCCTCACGGCCTCAGACATGCCATAGGTGGCAACCCGTGACACTGCGTCACGTGTCTATATCTATGCTTTTTGGATGCCAATCGATATAAACATCACAACTTTATCCAACAAAACACAAGTAGAAAAAGCAAATAAGAAACTCCAAATAAAATTATCAAACATATTAATTGAGAAAACTCCCGTTACTTAGGGGGTCATATTGTGGAAAAATAAAATGTTTATTTGACAAGTATGTGTTCTCTGTAGGAGACAAAAAACACAAGCTATTGAGTCCATAAAAACTACCAACAACATAAGTAACAAAATTTAACAACATTAATATCTAGAAAAAAAAAACATGCATTTACAATTACTATAAATTAATTTTTCTCTTTTCTCTTTTCTCTTTTACTTTGGTGAGATGTATTGTTACATTTAAATAGACAAAGAAAGTCGTAAACAAAGTCCAAAACCTAATTGAGAACAAATGCGTCATATTTTTGCAAGAAAAGAAGAAACAAAATATCATAAATTTCAAATAAAGTTTCACACATTACATAAGTACTCATGTTTTTGCAAACAAAATGTCCACTTAAGAAGAATGTGTTGTATATATAACAAAAAATACATCGTTACAGGTATAAAAACTACTAAGAGTATAATACTAAATTTGACTACTTAAATATCAGAGGAGGTTCAGATAAAAATATATAATTTATAGTTACTATAACCACTTTTGTCCTCTCTCTTTTGCTTGGGTCTAATCTAATGTATTGTTTCATAAAGGATCAAAGGACATAGCAAAAAAGGTGATAGAACATTTGAAGTTGAGCTATAAATATTTTGGACCTTATGCCACTATAGATTTGCAAATGAGTTATTTAACTTATGAATGAAGCTAAATTAGATAAAAAAAAATACATCCTCAAAGACCTTATTATTGTTCCCAACAAAACATAAGAAAGTATTGATTTCTTATCTGCCTTTCCAGATAATATGAGAAGTACTGTTATGTATTGAAGTTCCAAGTCTATTTTTGGTGGGAAAAGGTCTTTGTCTACTTCTCATGAAAGATAGAAAACAGTTTAAGAAGCTGGATTTTTATTTTTGACTTTTCAAGGTGGTCACTAGTAAGCAATTTGTGAGCAAGTATGTCATTATGGTGGCTGCTTGTAAGCAGCTTGTCATCTACTTCTTGTAGTGGCAACATGTTGGACACATGTCGATAGGCGAACGATTGCATGTGGGCCATGTGTAACTAGCTTATTATTGAGTGGTTGCATGTTTGCCACTTGTCGCCTTGTTTTTTTTTTGTAATTTTTATATTCCTAGATACTTCACTAAGAAGGAACCTCCTTTTAAATGTTGTAATCTTTGTTGCGAGAGAAGTTTTGAGAAACTGAAATTTCATATTTCAGTATTTTGTTGTAGCCTTATTTTGCTACTTCATAGGGCTTAGTTTTGAGCCCCATAGCTCGTGGAATTCAACCCTTGTTTGTTGGATTTTTCATAAACCATACCTAAAAATGTTCATCATATATTTAACATTTCAATTCTCCTCATACAATTATCATCCAAGAAAACAAAGATGAAAAACAACTTGCTAGCTGTACATTGTCAGTAATCATAACTAAGAATTTCAATATTAGATGTCAAAGGGAAATCTTAAAATTATTAAAATAATTAGTTTTAGACCCTGTGCGATGCACGAGAATTGGAGAACTTTTATGGGTTCACTTTAACGACAATGATTTCAAATAAAACATAAATATAATTTCTTTGGGCAGGTTTTTAATTTTTTATACAATTTAATTAAATATATTGTTTATTTGTCTATCCCTATATGCTTGTAGTAAATTGAATATTAGTATACTTAATAGTTTAACTATTCTGTATTATAAAAATAATAAAAATTTCCACAAAATACCTAAAGGACATGAGGTAATTATTGTAAAAATAAAAGTAAATTATCTGCACAAAGAGAGTAATGAAAAAGGGCTAATTTGTAGTTATTTTTTATTCATCAAACATTATATATGATCTGTTTAGTGAAGTATTAAAATCATCAATAACCCACATTTACATTCATAATTAAAATAATTGAAGAAATGTGAAGATATTTTTCATCTGAATTTGGTAAATACAATATACAACGACATGTAATAGTTGAGGTAGCTAAGAAAATATTTATCAATTGACTTTTAGAATTCTTATTAAATTTGACTTTTACAATTCTTATTTAATGAGGATGTATTCTTTTAACATGAATTTTAAAAGGTCTAAAGAAGTAATATTTTTTTATAATTACTTTTTAATTTGCATAACCCAGAAAAATTTAAAAAAAAAGGATTAAAAAACCGTCTCTCAAAGTGAACCACTTGTCGGAATCAAAGTGATAATGGCTAATGCACAAGATTTTTTTTTTCTAATTTTTAGATCTATTATTTTCTTGTAGTGATTTTACATATATTTTTTTCTATTCTTGTTCGCATAAAGAGATTACTTCAATTGTGTGGTTGATTTCATTTATTTTAGTTCCTATATTTTCAAAATGTAGTTGAATGTTCATTGGTTCCTTTATTGTAAGTTTGTGTACATACATGGTTCATGTATTCTATACATATAGTTGAATGTCATATTAGTTCATGTATTGTAATTCATGTGCATATACTTATTATATGAAAACAAAGGTCATTAAATTTATGCATGTTTTAATTATGTATTCATCTAAAAAAAATATATATTATAATTTTTTTGTTATTTTTTTAATTTTTATATAGTTTATTTATGTAGTCATTTCATTATTTATTTTTATTATTAATATACTTAGTTGTTTTAAGTATGTTTATATAAAAACAAAGATGAATTATTAACATAATAATGAGATAATTACTAATTGAAAAGGCTGGGAAGATAATAAAGTTTCTTTTCATTTGAATTTAATAAACACAATGTATAATGGCATAAATTTCATACCACCAATGAACAACCATGAAAATCAAGACATCATACTTGTTCATCTAGACAAACACCATAAAATACATGAACTAATTAAGTACAGTGATCCATAGTTCAAAGAGTAAATACATGTACAACGAACCAAATAGTAAACCAAATCAATTATTCATTATTTTTTCTTTTGAAAACAAAAAACTTTTAATCAAAATTTGAGATCCACTCAAAATAAACCACTTGTTGTAGCCACAGCGATAATGGCCTCCTTTTCTATATTCTATATAGATATTACAAATAATAAAATAATAAAATAATAAAATAAAACACTTACAACATATATTGTAAATACTGGTGTTCTCTATGTATGGTGATACATAAATGTTGCTATGTATTTACTCTGTATGTACTAAACACAAGTGTATGGAGGGTTCAATTCTTTTAATGAGTATACACATTCAATTATGGCACATACATTTTGACCAAAAATAATGGTACATATATATGTTACATATCTATCCATGCGTGCATATGTATCATTGTACACATGCGTCACAACCATATTTGCAATGACTGGTAAAACCGTAAAAGCCTAGAGAAAATTATTGAATGAGACCAAAAAACAAATGCTTAAAAAAGACCTGGAAAAGGCCACGACAATAGTTGATTTATGTGATAAAATTTACATTATATTTTGGAATATATCTCATACTTAATAAGAAAACTACAAAATAAAATAAAATATATGCATAATATACCGATACGTTCTATATCATTGTATTGTGCAATATATTGGCTATACTTGTAGTTTTCAACACAAACCAATATATTTGGGTCACAGCTAATTCAATATCTGACAATTGCAAAGGAGGCTTCAGCAAAAATTATTCATATTCGGGTTGAAATCACAACCATTTACCACAATCCTGACTACGTTAACTATCCTTTAGTTGAGGTTCCCTTCAGCAAGCATTTAAAGGCAATGTCAGGCAATAACACACCTAAAAAACCATAGTAAATAAGGCATGTTTGTCAGACTCGTATGCATAATTTGCTTTATCCACAAACGTATAAGAAATAAAGCATAAAAACTGGAACAGGCAACACAACATAGAAATATAATTAAGACTCATTCAATTGATCATGAGCATATTATCAAAATGAATGCACTAAGGGACCTTTTAATCTAAAACAAAAGATGACAAGAAGTATGAAAAATTATTAAAAACACAGGAAAATCTCTACCAAAGTATAAAGGAAAACATGATGGTAAATAGACATTTGAAAGTATAAAACCGTAAACGTGTTAATGCAACAAGGGGCTTCAAGAGGTACCAGTTTTGCAAATCAAGCTCTACAAGACAGCTTTCATGTAGAAGGCAGGAAATTCAATGTACCATGCACATATCAGAGACACGGATTACACTAAGCAAAACATGTTTACTCCTGTCTACATCAAAACTTTGGGCATGAGCCGAGAGAAGGTAAACCTCCAAGGCTGCACCCTGTGCAACTTTCCTTAAGCCTCATCAAATGAAAACTTCAAGCCATCAGCCTGACCTGCTCACTAATTATTGGCTATTTTGGGAGAAGAGAAACCAGCAAATATGGCTAAAGTGAGAAAGAAAAAAAAATGCCCAAATTATATTGGAGACTTGTTTTTCACAGATTTAAGAAGCAAAAAAGAGCAGCAGACCCTTAAAGTAAGATTAAGTAGAAGAATATTCTCTCTCTTGAACCCTTGCACTCCATATGACTAGCTTCAATGCTATCACTTGTTCATTGTTACCATTCTCTAATTAAACAACTTAACAGGGCAATACCACAATTATCGAATTCCTTTCTTGCTCGTCCAAGCAAAAGCAAGAATGGAAAAGAGTGAATTCATACATCAATAAGTAAATCAATAGTACAAATTAAATTAGTAGAAACAACTATCTCTACTACCATGAGCTTTGAAAAAACCAATTACAGCTGACGTAGGAGGATAGCCCTCTTTGAAAAAATGTCCATGATTTAAGTACAAGTAATTACTCGACCTGATTAAAAACCTTAGAACTCTGAACACACCTAGATATTCCTTGAGGCAGGGGCGCAGCGGTTCTATTCCCTTGGTTTTGCTGGCCATTTGGAAGATTTTGTATTGGGGTCAGGACAACCTGTTGTTGGGACTGTTGAACTTGTTGCTGCGGCTGCATATTAGGGGACTCTGTTGTTGTAGATTTTGCAGCTGTGCCTTGATTAGCAGCATGCGGGCCTTGTGGAAACTGAGATTTTTCTGTTTGTTGAGGATAATTGGCATTTCGGTTTTGAAAGAACCTGTTGGAGTTGCCATGATAGTAAGAAGTCATCTGCTGAATCTTCTGAAGGACTTCTTCCACAGGAGGTGGAGGTCCCGGCAGCTTTGCATGCCTATAGCGGCAATCAGGACCATTTGGACAAAATCCCAATTTGTACCTGCAATGACAAAACTATGGCATAAGAATCATGCGGATGCTCTTATTCACATGAAGTAATTTATTTCTCAAACTACTCAGAAAGCAGTATGTTAACATAAAAACAGATCCTCTAGCTTACAACAAATGCATAACATAAACCATCTAGGTTACATGGACTTGTGTACAGTGTCAGGCGGATATGTGTCTAAGAGTCGGGTTCATCTAATTCTCATGCCCAAGTAGAGTAAGACATGGCTGAATTGAAATTTCTTAAACACTTCCTTCATTTATTTAGGGTATATTGGTGTTTACGAACTAATATAAAACTTTTCATGCATAGAATGGGAGTCTTATGTATAGTTTCATCCCATACCCTCACCCAAGTTTCAAATTTCCAACACCAATACTTCATAAATTTAAAAGAGTACATTATATTGGGGGAATAAAATGCAGTCCCTGTAACATCCTAGACCCTTGCGCTCCATCATATGTATTTGAATATGTGTTATATGTGTTTAGTTATGCTTGGGTTGTGAACTAAGCGTGCTTTGCTTTAGTTAACTAAAATTGTATAAATGCATATATTTGAGTAGGAATTTTTCATAATATAATCAACCATAACAGGATTTTTAGATGTGTTCAAACACTCTAATCAAGATGCTTAATTAGCTTTCTTTAATGATAATGAAATTTTACACAATTCTCTAAAAAGTGATTTTGATTAGCTAAGCTTAATTGTGATTAATTAGACTAATCGGAGTTACTAAGCTCAAGTAGATAATTATTAGACTAAGCCTTGATTAACTAACACTAAGCATATTTACTTAGGCAGTTTAATGACCACACATGGCTCACATGAGAGTGCCACCTCACTTGAGGGACACTCTCCTCACTTGTGAGAGGGACATTGTCCCAAATTCCCAATCACTCCATGTGGTCTTGTTATAACAAGATGTGTGTGTGTCATGCTTCTAGCATAAGAGGGAGAAATAGAGAGATAGAATGAGCTCCTTGTGCATAATTTGCATTTGGAGAGAGAGAAAATGAGATAACATGAAGGAAAATAAGAGGGAAAAGAGGAGGAGGAGAAGGAGGAGGAGGAAAAAATCAAAAGAAAACCGCATAAAACTCAAAATTAAGGTATGATACCTTACTCTAAGCTTGGAAAACACAATTACGAACAAGCTAAGATAATATTTGTATGTAGCTTTGAGCAAAGTTAAAGACAAACATAAGAGAAGTAATCCTAGTTTTGAAGACTTAAAAATGATGTTATGTAGAGATTTATGGAGTTTAGATTACTGCTTTTAGAGGCTTTGCATGAGACATTCTAAGACTCTAATGTAAGTTTTGAGACCTAAATCAGTGGTCTAGCATGGCTTTTATGCGAATTAGATCAATAACACAATAACTCAGAATTGAACCTTTGACCAGTCAGTACATTTCTGATCATATCTTCCTCTTTGAATTTTGTAGCGAATTCAAAACCTTTAGAAACTAGACTTCCATACCTTTCCAATGACAGGTCATGGACTAAAATCCAAGTCTGTACGAGAGAGATACAACCGTTTGAAATTGGGGCACTGAATCTGCCCAAACTGAATTAGTGCATTTAACTTGAGTTAAACTTAAACCAACTACTGTATACTTGAAAATAAGCCCTAACAGTAATAATGGTGCATTATTTGCAATGTTTGATTAGCTTACATGTTCTAATTGTGTAGAACTAATATAAAAAGAGTAATCCAAAGCGTTTAAAGACTTGAGATGAGTGATGTAGGTGCTTAGAGCTATTTATTTCAACTTGATTTACTTATAAATGCTTACTTTGATATATTTTCACTACAAATGACATGCTTTGATTGACATGCTACATTTTGCAGCAATATTTGAATTCCATTGACTCTTTTGTTTGTGAAATGCTTAGAAATGTGTTTGTTTAAAATGTTTTGTGTGCCACACTCGGTAGTCCTATCTCGGAGGACTTAAAATAAACTAATATCTATTATTGGGGAGACGTTCCCTAGAGGCCACATGGTTCTTTGCGGGTTCTATACGCGTAAGAATCAAATTGAATGCTTCGGCTCGTTGTGCCCAAAGAGTGTGAACACATGATAAATTGTGGAGTTTCTTTTGAAAATATGACGATCTCATTATGATAGAAATATGAACGACTCTCCACTACTTTAGAGCAAAGCTATTATTCTTACATTATGCTTTTTAAGTAGCAATGTTAAATAAATTGTCCATTGTTTAACTTTAAATATATCACGTATCTACATCGTTCAGTAGGCCTTGCTCATATTGTTGATTAATATTTCAGGAAATGATGATGCTTCGAGATGTTTTGAAAATTTTGTTTGAATGTCTTGGAGACCTATGGTTTTGCTTTGTGCAGAAAGCATACTACCTTTTAAGTTTTTGGCCTTATGTGACTAGTTTAGAAGACAAGGTTTTGTATATATTTACTTTGTATAGCCTTGGGATAAGCCTAATAGTTTGTAACGACTCTATGTATATAGTTTTGACTTGAGGTAGGTTGGTAACATAGACACTTGCTCTGAAACTTGTTGGGAATACGTAAATACTCTATTATGCTTATGCTATTATTAATACTATGGATGTATGCATAGATGATCAACTCATTTCATGTGTTAGGTTTTTGGTAACTACGCTACTAGCCGGTAATGACCCATAATTAGCATAGGGTGGGTTGGGGTCATGACAACTCCCAGTAATGGCGAGAATTCAAGATGATGACTCAAAACTAACAACTTAATAAACAAATTAGCTAGTAATGAATAGTTAAAAAGGAATGGAAAAAAAGATGGAAAGACTAAGCAATATGAAAAGGAATGCAAAGATTTTTAACCCATTACCCTTTCAGAAGTGTTTGCAAGATTTTTAGCAAAGGTTCGACGGTGAGATTGAAACATGGTCTGGACAGAGTCATATCACTTAAAATGCCTTTGCAAGTAGGAAACAAATCCTGGATGTGATGTTAGTAGCCAATGAATGTTTACATTCTAGATTAAAGATTAGTGAGTCAAGATTAATCTATAAACTTCAAATTGGAAAAGCTTATGGCCATGTAAATTGAGATCTCTTCCTCTATTTTCTAAAGAGGATTGGCTTTGGGGAGAGATGATGGCACTGAATAAGATCATGCTCTCTAATTCATATTGGTTACCTGGGGATTACAAGGTTGAAGGAGTTTAATCAAACCTTGTTACAAGAGTTGTAAAATTTGCATGAGATGGATAGCTTTTGGACGAGAGTCATGGCCATGAAATTTGGAGAAGGAATGGATAAGTGATCTAATAATATAGGTAAATATGCCCCATACATTGAGTCATTAGAAGGGGGTTTGTTAGCCCCAAGGTTTCCAAAAGCTCATTTTTTTATATTTTGATGATACCAAGCTTTAATGATTTTATATCACCTGGATTTATATTTAAATCTTACTTAATATTTGGTTTAGCTTGTATGTTGAACTGTTTGACAGGTTGTCTTTCAAATACAATGCCAATTTGCAAAGCATCTGGAAGGAGCATCTTTGAACATATTTAATGAAAGATATGTATAATCAGATTATAGAAAGGAACCAAACTAATAAGTAGATTTTGATAATCAATTTATAAAAGGAATGAATTAATGCAATGATCTTGGTGCTTATGGAAGGATTCAAATTAATGAGAAGATTTTGGCACTTAGGGTTTCTATATCAATGATATTATATCATACAGCCTGTCATATTGTCACGGGCTGGCAGGCCGTGCATCACACGGTGACAGTAATACGACCCGCCATGATCATACGCAGCGAAATTAACTCGTGAGGCAACTATGCACCAAGCAATAATCCCACCAAACTCAAACACCAATACATAAGAATATGCGCTCATCTAGGATCCACCCGTAATGTCCCGCACATCATGTTAACCTTCATCCTCCGACACTCAAGCCATACGGCTAACTCAAGCTATAGGCGATAGCAACGCCATTCTCAAATGCACGAACACATGACAAGAAATGTGCTTAGCACTAGTCTCTCTCGAAATACAAGCAATACAGCTATGTGCAACCGAATATGTGCGTAAGCCAAGCATCACCCGTTAGGCACGACGCCTCCATCTATGAAACTCTTAGCACCCCAGGTCAAGATTGCCCGCAAGGATAGACACAATTAAATAGCAACCAATAAGTCCACAATATATTGCCCCGCGACACCAATGCTACCCAAACCAAGCGGCCGTGTGTACAAACTTGAACCCAATGCAAAAGTAAACATGAGACACACGGCATATAAGTGTGCACATCAAGACCCAATCCATCATGAGCATAAGCCCCGCCACAATACGAATACGACATAACGAGTCCGAATGTCACAATTCTATCCTTGACGCTAATGCCCAACATCTACCCCACCAAACACAATACTGCCCATGTAGCCTCTTGACTAGCATGAGGTCTGCAGTCACGTATCACAGTCGGCCCCCAAGTCTCGCCCACTCTCTTGGAGAACTCACTTGAGTATTGTCCATTTCGGTAGCACTAGGGAATTGTAGAGTCAACACCAGAACCCCCCTTATAATAGCATTCTGAGCCATTTTCAAACTTATAGGAGAAAACATTATGCCCCCTCGATGAGTCACAATTCATAAATTCAATAAATATAAACAAATATAAATTACAAAATTACCATGCCACCGGCCAACCATGCTCAAGCATGCTCCACGTCAAGATCCATCACGACCCCAGATGTGCCATGAGTGACAACCCATGACATTCTCCACCACTTCAACCATCATCGTTCTCGATGATGCCAAAGCCCAACGCTAACTCCTGACACTCACCACCACTAGTGCCAACTCCTGACACTCTCAACCACTCGAACAATCAACGCCCTCGTTGATGCCAAGCATAACGCAAAATGTGGTAGTGCTTATATGCCCGCACAATGAGTTACCACCACTCCTCACAGACCAACACCTCTGTGCTGATAGCCTACAAATCTAGTCTTTCCTAAATTTGTCCTCACAGCTACTCGAAGCAAAGGTTCGCCCAAACTCCCATGTTGAACTCGGCTAAGCAAAATACATTTTCCACCACATTAAGCAAGCACAAACTCCTCTGAGTAAGTGTCCCGTACAATATTGCTCCATTCGTCGACAACATATACCTAAATAGGCGTTGTCCGTCGCACGCTAAGGCATGCGTTGACCGTCACGCACCTTGCACCACTTTAAAGAGTCGATGCCCTCATCGACGAGCACTCCACGTACAATATGCGCTATCTGCCGCGCACATAAGGAAAGGCATGCGCTGACCGTCGCGCACCCTCCTCCAAATTTGCCCTCACAGCTACTTGAAGCAAAGGTTCGCCCAGACTCCCATGCTAAACTCAACCAAGCAAGACACCTCTTTCACTATATTAAGCAAACACAAACTCCTCTGAGTAAGTGCCCCGTACCATATTGCTCCATCCGTCAGCAACATGTACCTAAATAGGCGCTGTCCGTTGCGTGCTAAGGTGTGACACGTACCACACAGTGACAGTAATGCGACCCGCCATAATCATACACAGCGGAATTAACCCGTGAGGCGGCTATGCACCAAACAATAATACCGCCTGCAAAACACTGATATGGATACAGACACAGATACGAACACAAACACGAGACCCGGCAATTTTAAAAAATAGAGGACACAGATACGGCGGGGACACGGCAAAAAATTATTATTATTTTATATATTTTTATTTTCCTTATATATAAATATAACATCAAAATACCAAAAAAAATATTTTAAAAAAACTCATTCCATGTACAAAAGAAAAAAAAAAACTATCTCATCAATCATAATTCATAAGCCATAACCTATTACACGAAATATATAAAAAGCATTTATATTTCAATAGTCAATACCCAATAGAATAGACAATAATTCATCAATTCATCATCCAACAAGCAAATCAACAAGATAAAAGACCATTCAAGTTTACTTTTATAAGACAACAAATCAACAATTTAAAATATTCAATGTAAAATTTTATAATATCACAATTTATTTATTCTTATTTTGCAGGGCAGTATGCACATTAAACATAAAATAAAAGCAGCAATGAAAACAAAAAGCAACAGGGGCAGTGAAGAATAGAAAAATAAAATAAAATCAGAAGACAAAAAGAACAAGAGAAAATAATAGCAGAGAAGAAGAAGAAGAGGAGCAGCAACAGAGTCCGAGAATAAAGAAGAAGAGAAATAAAATCAGAAAACAAAAAGAACAAGAACAGGAACAAAATTTTGGGCAGAGGTTCAATGAAGAAGAAGGGAAAAAAAAAAAAAAAAAAGAACATAAATTATGGGCAGATCAGCAGTCCATAGGTAAAAAAAGAGAAAAAAAAAAAAAAAAAGAAGAAGAGGAAGAAGAGCAGTAGTCTGCAGGTAGAAAAAAAAAAAAAAAAAAGACAAAGAAGAAAAAGAGCAATTGTGTTCGAAGAAGCAGAAGAAGATGAGCAGTTCAAAAGTAGAAAAAGAAAAAAAAAATAAGAAGAAGAAGAGCTTACCGTGTAAGGATGCAGTGGTGTGATGCGTCTCTCTTTTTCCTTCTCTTCTCTTTTTTCCTCTTTTTTCAACATCTAGGGCTCCATCCAATCCTCCAACGATTGAAATAAATTAATTTAAAAAATTACAAAATGTCTCAATTTAAAGTTTTGATAATTACACTTTAACACCCGCTGTGTCCCAAACATGTCCCAACCGTGTTCTAAACGTATCCGCTGCTTAAAAAATTATTAAAAAAACTGAACATGCCAGGACAAGTATTTTGACGTGTCCGAGAAGAATCCATGTCCGCGATGTGTCCGACACACATACGATACCCTAATCGGTGTGTCCGTGCTTCCTAGAGTCTTGCCAAACTCAAGCACCGAGGCATAAGGATTTGCGTTAATCCAGAATCCATCCATAATGTTCCGCACATCATGTTAAGCTCCGTCTTCCGATGCTCAAGCCATACGACTAACCCAAGTTATAGGCAATAGCAACGTCATTCTCAAATGCGCGCACATATGACAAGCAATGTGCTTAGCGCTAATCCCTCTCGAAACATAAGCAATATAGTCATGTGCAACCAGACATGTACGTGAGTCAAACATCACCCGTTAAGCACGACGCCTCCATCCATGAAGCTCTTAGCACCTCGCATGAAGATTGCCTGCAAGGATAAGTATAATTGAATAACAACCGATAAGCCCACAACATAGTGTCCCGCGACACCAATGCTAACCAAACCAAATGCCCGTGTGCACAAGCTTGAACACAATGCGCAAGTGCACACGAGATACACGGCATACAAGTGTGCACACCGAGACTCAATCCATCATGAGCATGAGCCCCGCCACGATACGAATGCAACATGTGCGAATGTCACAACTCCATCCTCGACGCCAATGCCCAACATCTGCCCCACCGGACATAATGCTGCCCATGTAGCCCCTTAACTAACATGAGAACTGCAACCACGTACCACAGTCGGCCCATAAGTCTCACTCACTCCCTTGGGGGACTCACTTGAGTGATGTCCCTTTCGGTAGCACCAGGGGATGGTAAAGTCAACACCAGGACCTCCTTATAATAGCATTCTGAGTCATTTTCAAACTTGCAGGAGAAAATATCCTGCCCCCTCGAAAAGTCATAATTCATAAATTCAATAAATATGAAAAATACAAATTACGAGATTACCATGCCACCGGCCAACCATGCTAAGACATGCCCCAAGCCAAGATCCCTCGCGGCCCTAGACATGCCACGGGCGACAACCCGTGACACTCCACCACTTCAACCATCATCGTTCTCGATGATGCCAAAATTCAGTGCCAACTCCTGACACATATTTATGTGTGTTGCAATATTACAAATATGGAAGTTAGCTTCATGACAAGTATTATGGTCAAGAAAGGTAGTCATTCATAAAGGAAAGAGGAGCAAATGTTCGGGAATCAAGGAAGATCTAATAGGGAAAGTCAAAGCCAAAATCTGAAGACAAAAAGATTTTAAGTTTCCAGAAGCATCTTGGTCTAAGCTTCTATGCTGAGAAGGAAAGTCAATTTTGGGTTATTCTTTGAAGAAGCTATATTCATCTATGAAAACTTGTTGCTGTTAAGGAAGATTACATATTCAAATATTGCAAAATTTTCAGTCAAAAGTCAAGGAAAATTCAATTTCAAAGTCAGCAAGATTTATGGAATAATTCTAGGAAATCTTCAACCTTTGTTTGGAAAGGAAAATGTTGTCAAACAATATTCAAGGAATTAGTTTAGAAGGTGACCAACATATTCTCTACTATATTTGGAAAGGTAGTATTCAAAGATCATCTTCAACTGTCACTTCAAAGAAGGAAATAGAAGCCTGCAGATTTTTAGGCAAGATTCTCTCTAGCAGCTACACTAAAAAAGAAGACCCGTGATCATCTTTATATATACACGGTTGGAGAAAAAGACAAACCATTTCAGGCAATCTTAAATGAAATCCTATTATTCAAGCTCTTGATTTCTTGAAAGTTCATATACTGGTATTTTCTTATACTTCATTGGAATATCCATCTTGTGAGAGATTGATGCTTTATAAGCAAGAGATTTGTTGCTCTTGTTCTTTATTCTTGTAAGAGAAAGGCTAACTAGCTGGTAGCTAAGGTTAGGTGGTTGAACTAGCACCTTGTTCAAGCTTGTTGAAGTGTCCGATCACTTGAAAGGTTCACTAGCACCCACAAGACTAGTGGTGGAAGGTTAACTAGCACCTAAAAACTAGTGGTTGTATCTACATAAGAAGGACGAGTGGACGTAGGTTTTGAAGTTCAAAACCAAACCACGATAAATTTGGTGTCGTATTTTCTTACTTGCTTTACTTTTATACTTGATTATTATTTGTGTTGGTGCTTGAAGTTATTTCTTGATTATTATTATGCTTACAGATTTACTCATTGATTTTTGACAAATCAAGTGATTTCTTTATGACTAAGGGTGTTGGATTGATCTATTGAGATTTGAAATTAATCTGCTCAAAGTGCACTTTTCAACTAGCTATTAGGTGCACTTTTCAACAAGAAATCTGTCAATCCTTGAAAAAGAGTTGTTTGCCCTGTTATTATACCAAGTGAACTTGGCCAGCACAAAAGGAAGATCCATCAGCTCGTTATCATCAATAAAATAAAAAAACTCTATCATATATGAAGATATATGGTTGCACCTTTCCTTTCAACTGGGAATTTGATTACCCCTCCCCCCCCAAAAAAACCAAAACACCTATGGACCAAGGCTTCTCCCACTTTCTTTTTGCTTACATCAATTCCACCCAAAGATCCTTCCTACTAGCATCTAGTACTGGTCCATACACTGTTGAAAACATCCACTCGAATCCATCTTCTACATTGGAGAACAGACACAATATTGAATGCATCGCCAAAAACACATCCTTCTTATCAACCACTCCACGATCCCAAACAACCAGAATCCCTCCAATTGTGCCTCTTGCTTCCACATATTCCCATCCCACAAAATGAGAACTCCACAGACTTTTTACTATTTCATTGGACACTAAATCAAGATTCATTTCCTGCAAGCTAACAATGTCAACCTTCCATTCTTTGATCATATGCTTGACTACTTTCCGTTTATCTGGGTCATTAAGCCCATGCACATTCCAACACAGTATTTTTAGCTTCCTATAGAATACACTTGGTTTCTTTTCCCTTTCCTGGTTGCACTTGTACTCCCTTCTTCCCCTTTCTTTCAGCCATCATAGTTCATCGACCAATCCAATTTCTTCAACTCCTTGTCCGCTTTAGAGAGCCTATTTCCTTCTTTTCTCGTTACTGCTTTGCGGCTTTGGGTTCTCCATCTATTCTTGATTACGTCTAACAGAGTAATAGTTTTAGCTTCAAAGCCTTCACATGAAACTCCCAGAAATGCACTACAATTCCTTAATTTCTTTTTCACCCAATCCGACCACTTCTTCTGCCTGTCTTCAATGCTTGCCGCAACAACATTCAACTACAAACCATTGTCTGGCCAATGTATTGCCAATGGAAGGCAATTTTTTGGAACAACCACTTCTGATCTCCCTTATCCACAGGCTCATCTCCACTAAAAAAATCCCACTACCAATCCTTTTTCACTTTCCAGACCTCCAGAATAGACAGAGACATAGTTCTCTTCATCCTCTGTTCCTTCCCATTCATTTTTTACTAAAGCCCACCACTTGTTTTCTCTCCCACAATCCTTGCTGGCCTCCTGTTCTGTCAATTCCATAGTCGTGCTGGCATACCCTCCTCCTAAAGAGCTAGGTTGCTTATCAAACTTCATGATATCAGCTCTGACTGTCAGGTTACCCGAACAAGAATTCTCATCGCCCTTCTTTCTATGATCTCCCACCTTAGAAAGAGAACTAGTAGTTCCATCTAGTCTAGCCATCAATAGCCCTTCATCCTGGGCCTTTTTTGTAACTAGGCCAAAAGGAACTATTGGACCAGAACTGATTGCCCGAGAAAATGATAAAGAAAAGGAAAGGTCGGACTTGTCTCTGCCATGATCAAAGCTCTTGCCTGTGAGCTTAAAGTTAAGAGTTACTAACCTTTTGATTCCTTCCTAGTAAAGGATATCTGGCCTGCTCACCACACTAGACGTACCCGAACCCATTTCTGCTCCTCTCACTTGTTGACGTACGCCGGTCAAATCTATTATATACCCGATGGTCCTCTTTGGCCCATTTAGCTTTCTCAGCCCATGATAGCTTCTGAAAACCTGGGTTGGGCCTAGCATGAATCTTACCTCTCTTTGGTGCCTACATTGTTGCATCCTCCCCCCTATTCGCTCCTTAGCTTTATCTAGGCCTTTTGATTCAAAAATTGAATCCCGTGTATCATGCCGACGCTACCTACCTGCCACTTCTATCAGTCCACCTACTTTCCCCATAGTATCACGCGCCTGGGGATGTTCCTACCTACGCGCCACCATCATCTTGTTGTGTATCTCTGTAAACCCCACCTTCGCTTCCTGAGAGCTCTTCTGGTAGCCCACTCGTGGTCTCGATTCCAGTCAAATTAGAATTTCATAACATACTCGCCCTACTGCTACCTTCACATACGGCGGAACTACACAGCCATCCCCCTTCGTCAGCACCCTAACCCATCGGAGATGAGACTTCATCGCAGTAGCTTTCTCAGTTCTGATGAACCCTCCACAAAAATCACCGATGGCTTGGAAAACGGCTTCATCCCAAACATATGCCGGCAGCCCTATAAGTCTAATCCAAACCTCCTTCGGACCAGCTTTAGGCCTATGACAACATCCCCAAGGAGACTACCAATCCAAAAAAGCTAGTAAGTCTGCCATCCACCATTCCCGTTGCTTCAACACTCTCGCCGCCTCATCTGGCAATGGAAACAAAAACAAGAAGAAAGATCCACTTAGTTCCACTACCTTCACTCCAGCTAAGACTCCCCATTTACAATCTACCCATGACTGTACCGCCGTCTTCTCCGACAACGAGGTCCCCCACTCCCCAAATCGACCAACCGAGCACCATTCCAAAAACAAAACCATTTCATTACAAGAGTCATGGGCAATTTCAACATCGCACTTTGATGTTCTCCCACTGTTTAATACCCTCACCACATTTTGCAGCCACGGCAAGATCTCCGCCGCCTCAAGGAACAACTGACGGGGAACCTCCTCCCTCAAGTCCCCTTCCAGAACAAACCTTCTGTAAATCTGAGCTATCGAAGACCACCCAGCCCCATCCTCAGTCTCCAAAACCCTATGTTGTCTGATACCCCAATCTCAAGAAATCTTCCATCTTTGTTTGCTAACACCTAACACACCACATATCAACCACCATCTTGCTTTCGCTTTGTCCAACCCAGCCTTCAAGTGTTTGTGGATGCCTCTGCCATTGTATCGCAGATCCATCTTAACTCCCTTGCCAATATCATCTTAACTCCCTTGCCAATATCTTCACTCGTCTTCTCACACCACGCCCTCTCTCCACCCATTCGAAGGAACTCGTCTTCTTGCTTATGTCGATTAGATCGAAGGTCTTCCACTGGACTTGAAAATTTTTCTGTCTTAGACGCATCCTTGTGTCAATGTTTTTGCAATGCAATGCCCAAAATAAAGCCTTTAGAACTCATTAGTAGCTAGGAGATGTTACATCTCTGATGGAATTCATTTGGGAAGCTTTGAGTATTTCCTTGTTTAGTGGACGAACTGGCTTCTTTCTTGGATAGGGTGTAGGAAACCAAAGTGAAAAAAGGAACTCTTGGAATGCAGCTCCCCCCTGCTTATGGGTATTATTGGTGCAAAAGAAACACCAAATCCTTTGACAATGTGGAAAACCAATATATAATATGAAAAGCATTTCTCTCAGAATTTTGTTATGTCAAGTAATTGGAAGGGCTAGCCCCTCCCCTTTGACTTCTTTGGTTTTTTAAATTGGAAGCTTAAGTTACCATATAGAAGTGTTTGCACAAGTTTTATGGGATTGTTTTTTGTCCTAGCATACACTTTGCATAATGAGGTGGGCCCCCTCTGGTACTTCTACAAATGCACATCCACTCATATAGGAAGGGACCAAAAAACAAAATAACAGAAGAAAAAAAACCCTCATTGCTATCAATCGAACCTTATAACAATTGTTAGGCATTAACCCAAAATATTTGGTCTATTTCACTAATGGATAGCCTATAAGAACATTATTTGGTCTATTTCACTAAATGCACGGCATAAAAGATCATATAAGATCATTATTTAGCCATCGATACGTTCTTTGAGTTTATGTTATTGCAGTACACTTTGAAAAATAAAATATTAGCAAATATGTTTAAGGCCTAAAGAAAATGTTTTGGTTGTGATTCAATATCTAAGACATGTAGAACTTAATTTCTCTCAATAACAACATTTTATGTTCTGCCAATCGAACCACACACAATTGTCCCTACAGAACTTTTGCTTAACGAGGATTATGCACAATAAAACTCCATTCCTTAAGCAACTAGTCAGCCAACTATTACAAAACCAAGTCAAGCCAAAAACCAAAAATGGATTATTTAAAAAGGAATAAAAGAACAAAAAATAACAAGTGAGTTCTCATATAATCAAGCAGTGAATAAGGTGTTATTACTGCATCAGCTTTTCACATCATGCGTGGCATTTATAAGCAGATCACATGCGTACAGCTTATTAGTATTCGATTGCCATTTTATCCAATTCCACTGACAAAACAAGGAAGGCCACCTTGGAAGGAGCTACCAAGTCTCTGTTGGCAATAATCCCTCCGAGGAGTAGTCTTTCAGTAATTCCATAATTTCCATATCAAAATTTAAATAGGGTTTACTTATCGTTTATGGGTGTGTACGTGTGTATGTGGTTTCATCAAAAAAAAAAAAAATCCATAAAAATCCTTAGAATCACTATGTTCCCTATTTAGAGCTCTTACGAATTTCATAATTATACTTCATCATTTCACAAAAGATCAACAACATTCAAAGTAAATAATGTTAACGTACCGAGATCATTCTTTCGAATGTTTCAGTAGCTTGCATTGTAAACACCAATTACATATTCTAGGCCCAAATGCTACTAAAAAGTTCAATAACAACCAAAGTGCTTTAGTCCACAAAATTTGAAAACACTAAAGAGCCTAACAATATAAATACACACACACACATATATATTCATATTTGTATACGAACTATTTGCCCAATCCACATATTACCCACAATCTAAAATGTTGCATTTAATCCTAATTCATCAAATTAATGAGAAAAAGCAATGCAATTCACAACCTATAAACTTTCTCCTCGTCTTGGGTGGATACGCAATCTCAAACCCAAATTCAATAGATTCAACTCAAGCACACAAATGACGTCAAAAAGATTAACAAGCAACAGAAAAGAAAAAAACGAACATACATGTTACACTCCTTGATATCCTCATTGGTGTGCTTGAACACGCAATCCTGCTCGCGGCACTCCCCGTAAAGCCGGAAGAACCGGCACACGGGCATCCGCGACTTGTCATACTGGTGGAGGAACCCGCAGGCATCACCCTTCATACAGAGGCTCCGGAGCCAGTGCCGGCACACCGTCTGCCGGAAGCTCCGCCGCCCCGCGGGGTTGCCCGCCGCCGGATCGGGGCCGGCGGGCGCGGCGGCAATGTTAGTGGCCCCAGCAGCTGCCCCACCGGTGTCAGATTGGACTACCGGTGCGGACACCGTTGGGTTAGGGGGCCCCACGTCGAGACCGCCCTCGAAATCGAAGCTCAGACCGCCTTCTCCGTCGTCCATCGATATACGTCTCTGTTATATTGCTGTCTAGTTAGGGTTTAAGGGAAGAGTATGTTCATATGTATATATACTTGGGGTACGTGCGCTGCACGTGCTGCGACCTTGGTTCTTTAACAATTAAAGAAAAGAAAATGTATAATTGAGTTTTAAAAAAAACTGGGTCACAAGTAAAATATTTCACACACAATAGACTATTTTACATGCTGTGTATAGGGATGACAATGGTGTAAGTTTGGGCTAATTTTTTTGATAAAGGAGAAAAAAAAGTTTATTTTTTAACTTGGGCGCTAATTTAAGTTTATTCAGTAATTCAGGTTGAGCGTCATTTCAAGCGGTGTTATTATTAAAAACTCCTTTTCAAAATGCATTTTTAAGTTATATTCAACAGAAAAGAAATACGGGAACTTTAGATTGTATTCGAAGTAATAAGAAATATGGGTAGAAAAATCCAAATAAAAACGTCATTACAAATGGCGTTTTTTCCCAACAAAAAGTGCTATTTGAAATGGCATTTTTTCCTAGGAAAAAATGTCATTTTGAATGGCGTTTATATGCCCTAATTTTTTCACCCCGCCTGCTAAAAGCTTGACTCTGTCTCTCACGCTCAATTCTCTCTCTCTTGCTTTCTCTCTCTTGCACGTTGAGTCTTATGGTTAGTCTCTCGTACGCTCAATCTTCTCTTTACTAGTTGTGTCAATCGTCTCTCTCACACTCTCCTTTTCGTAGCCTTTACTCTTTGAAACCTACAATCAATGAGTAATCGAAAACTGAAAAAATTTGTGATTAAGTAAGTCTCTCTGTATATGTGTATATTTATATTTGTACATTTATGTATATATGCTTGTTTGTGAATATGAAGATGATATTCTTGTAACACATACTTTCTAATGGGGTCAGAACTTAAAAAATATGTTAGTACCCATAACAAGAGCATAAAAAATTAGTAATGTTTTTTTCAATTTTTGCTACCCCTGAAAATTTGTAAAGGTTATTGAAAAGAACTTAAGGGTTCACGTAAAGTTAATGATCGGGTATTATATGAAAATTATTTTATTTATTAAAAAAATTTTAAAAACAAAATTAATTTTGCATCCTCAACTTTTCAAAAAAATAAAAATAAATAAAATACAAATACAAATAAACAATAATTAAGTCCAAATAATAATGATTTAAAGTATATATATATACAATATGTAGACTTTTATATTGTATATAAATTCAAATCTCAGTTTAGTTCTTAGATAAATTAAGGTTCATAGAAGTTTTCAATATGATGCAGGTATAGAAAATATGAATTCAATAAGTGAACCGAACCTTTGGCAATTCGAACTAAACTAATCTTGGTCCGTTCTCAACTTTTGGACTTAAAATCGAAGCAACCATCCCATGGAACCGACTTGACCCGAGTAAGTTCCAAGTTTTGATTTTGAGTCGGGTTGATTTGAGTCCATTCAAGCTGAATCCACTATTTTGTATGAAATTTAATATATTAACTTAAAAAATTTCAAAAAATAGACTCAATTTAAGTACAACAAATAATGATTCACATACATATATACAACAGACAATACGTATATAAAAATTTGTAACGTAAATAAAACCAAGTCTTGGATTGGTTCTTGAATACGTTCGGATTGTGTTTATTGAAGTTGAATAAAAGAGAAATTATTGTGTAAAATAAATTTACTATATGTATAACACCCCCAAAATTTTGATGACTTTAAAATTATTTATCATTACAACCATTGTGATCTTCTGTGCAAAAAACCGTGTAGGAGTATTAAGCGACTTAGTATATATTTTAGAAATTCGTACAAGTTATGTTCAGAAAATATCTTATGCACAAGGAGAATGTGCTACATCTATTAATAGCATGCATTTTATTAAGTGGTCTTCAATTGGAGTATAAAGGATTGGCGGTCAACCTATAGACTTGTTTTTTATTCACATTGGCACGTGTAAGTAAGGTGTCGACAAAGCGAACAAAGTTTAGTAAATAACATTCTAGATGTCATGCGAAGGACAGCCGAGCGCTTTGTAGCCAAAGGAGAGAAAAACAAAAAATAGAACTATGAGGCTTGACATGTGGTGCGGCTAAATGGAGACCCATGAGAGATGATTTGTCAAAGCTTTACCATTGCATGCAACTGTGTGTCAAGTAGTACGCCTCTACTCATGCAAGCTGCCACGTGGATTAAAATATGTCATTGCATGATTCAACATGCTCATGAGTTGTCAATCCAAGGAGGTTTACATTGTACTATAAATTGGAGGTCATTCGGCCATGGACTCCTCACATTGGATAAGAAGAAAAGAAGAAGGGCTGCCAAGTGGCTATCCAAACAAAGAAGAAGAGTCGAGAAGGAGAGGAAGAAAAGGGAGGAAAGAACAATAAATAAAAGAAAAGAAAACAGAAAAGAAAATTTTAGAAAAAATTTATTACTTTGATTTTAGTTTCTATAGAATTATTTGGAAAGCTGTGGTGATCTCGTCAAAATTGATAAAAATCACTTGAAGTAATCGAGTTGTATACAATATGCTTATTTCTAAAATCTCTTTGTAAAGAGTTTATTCATATTATTCCTTAATTGTATTCTTGTTGAGTATTCGTACTCGTTATTTAACTCTATAATTATATTTATTGTTCGATCTATTAAATTCATTCTGGCACATCCTTGATTTTCATGTTCGTTGATTTATTCGTTGATAAAATTATATTTTTAAAAAATTATTGGGTTATGTTTTTGACTTATGTGCCGTGGAACTGATTAGTATATGTACAAACATACCTGTTAGCCTGTTGTTTGGAAATTAGTTATGAAATAATGACCCTATGGGATGTTGGTTATGGAATCTGGAATTGTTATGTGGCACGGGTGACGTTTGGCATGGTACTGAGAAAGGTTAAGTATTGAGTCTAATAAAAATGTGAAAATTGATTATTATACCAGCGTGAATTTTGGTTGGCTTCTAATAATAGTAATTATTATTATTTTAAATATCATCGGTTGAACTGATTTATTCGTTGAGCTTCATTTTTAAATATCCTGAATCAAGCATTTGTACTCATGTGTATTGCATACTTCCTGGTTAAATTTTATCTTTCAGGTGGGAACATATAAGGTACCGGTGGAATATTACATTGAGCCTTTACTTTGAAGACATTGTTTTGGGTGTTATGTAACTTGGAGCTTAGGAAGAATTAGTATTATTTTTAATTATTGTTTTGAGTTACTTGTAGTTAAGACAATTATTATTGAAGTTGTTTGGGGTTGTAATTGCTATCTCGAGATTACTACTTATGAAGTGGAAATAATTCTTTTGGAGACACGATTATGTTATCAAAGGAGATTTATTTTCTATTTTGGGAGTTTATTTATTTGATGACAGGATTTGAGGTTTATTTTATTTACTAAATGGTCCGAAAATTCAGGTCATTACAACATGGGGTCTCCATAATAAGCTGATGTGTTCTAATATTCTAAAATAAGAAAATTAAGTGACAAACACTCTAGATGTGCATTCTACTTTGTATAATATAAATTTCTCCAATACAATTCTCATTTTGCCACTAAAGAAAATAAAATTCATATTTTCTATAATTTATTTGGTGACTTGGTAATGGAATTTTTACATAACACAAGAGTTCAATCTTGTTTTCACTATGGAATTGACGATAAAAACCCTCAAATTGATATAATCTAATGGTTGTTTGGTTTGTGTTTTGTTTCACTTTGTTGTGTTGTTTTCGAAAATTTCAAAACAGAAAACAAAAATGTAACTGGCACATATTTTCATTTTTAATATTTTGAAACTATTTTCAAAATAAGACTCCATCATGCAAAAATTTAGTAAAAGACCAAAAGACATTACCTCACTAGTATTGAAGCCACCAACTGAGCTAAAGTTTTCATCATTTGAAATGGACCTATAGCTAGCGCTAATAGGAAGGGCTACGCGTGTTCTTAACAGAGATTATAAATCTAAAGAAGAAACATAAAGACAATGTCATACCCCCAACCTAATTAAACATTTATTACGTCACATTAGGCAAGGCGTGATCGCACAAGTTACCGTACTTGCGAATGACACCTTAAAACCTCTCCAAAAAGAACACAACAGAATATAATGACAATGAGAAATAAATATAATAAACTCTCCATCAAGGAAACCACAAATTATAAATATATCACCAACTGGAAAATAATCCACAACTTTCCAAACTTTTCTATTATCTACCATGTTAATACAAAACATAACATCAAGACCCAACATTCTATTAAAACACAACCAAGAAATCGAAAATATGACAACGAAACTCTCCCAAGGCCCAAAACTCGACTTCCTAATACCGGCATGAATGTCACCCTGGCAAAGACCCAGACTACAATGAAACGAACTCCCTCCTTTGCTCACCTGTCAAAAAGTCTGTGTAGGTATAAGCTAAAAGTCAACGTGCTCACAATAGATAATCAAACTCATAAAGAATGATAAATATAATCATAGAATCAACCATTAATGAATAATCCATCACCCAATGATATATACTCATCTATAAAATAACAACATCAACAATATATAAACATCATCTCATCGCCCTCAACAATGTAATATACTTCATACGATGTAATGTCTCTTGTGATGCAATGCATAAAACACGCACATGTGCACACAATTTTAGATAACATTGGCCCAATATATTGATAGCGCATTATCAATGAATACCCACCGTGGTAACGCTAGGGTAGTCCACCGTGACTAAGCCTTGGTTAACCCACCGTGGTTAACTCTCTCCAGTGCAATGCAAAGCATATAATATGAATGGTATGCAATGCCACCATATATATAAAATCATCAATGTCTTCACAGAACTTCTCATATATCTAAATATCAATTTCACCTCATATATGAATACCTTCAACACCTCATATGCATTCACTACCACTATACATATAGAAAACAAACAATGCATTCAACATTAATAAAATTGTCCCAAAATCTCACAATCCCACAATTAACACCAATATAGATAATATTACAAATAACACCAATATTCATACTAGTACAACAAATATAGTCATTAAATATGAATGAGACTATCTTAAATCCTACCTGTCACCGTACTCACACCATTGTATGATTAGTCCTTGGTTAATGTTGATGGCTCTTGTCCTCCGTGAACCCTTATCACTTCAATCGTGTTAGTTTAGGAATGCCAGCAACAATAATCAATATAATGTATGTATAATCTCAATTAAACTCCAAATGTAATGCAATAGTTGAAAAGAACAAAAATACATTAAGTCCTCTAATCTGCCAAAATTAACACAGGCCTCATAATCTGGACATAACTTCGTGAATTTATACCCAAAACTTTCCAAACTTTAAGAACAAAAAATATACATCTCAGAGAGTATCTAGACCAAATTTCATATTTTTTGAACATGTCTACATATTTATTTGATATTTTCTAATGCAGGGCAATACTGCAGAAACTCAAATTCAACAATGGATGGTCTATTTTTGATAAATTAGTAACATAGGTAAACGACATATAAATGACCTGAAATTTGGTACATATTATTATCAACCTTTCTCCTAGATACAGTAAAAATTTTATAATTTTTGGGCTATTATAACTTGGTCAAATACTTTGTCAAACCAGAGGTTACAGATTTGGGCAGATCTGGGCATCAGACTTCTACAGTGGCAACTTAATTTTGAAAAATCACCATAATTTGAATATTAAACATTTTTGCCTGAAACCAAAACCCATATTTTTCTAAGATCTCAAAGTTTAGGTATACAAAAAATTTAGCTATAAATCAGATTTTTAAATAGGCCAAACAGCCTCCAAAATTGGTTGTTTTTGTAGATTTTTGCAACAGAAACTCCTCATACTTTGGACTGAGTTTTCTCTCTCAATTCATAACCAAATCAGATGAATTTTATATCTAAATTGAGCAATTTTTCAAGTTATTTCGATATATGGTCTCAAAATTTAGATCAGACCTTGTTAAGGTCTTGAAAACAAAGTTTGAAAGTTGCTACTCCTGCCCCAGATTCTGGGCAGCAACCATGGTTTTTTCACCCTCATCTTTCTCCTTCCACCACAAGGATGCATATACAACATACAACATATATACATCATACAAAAAATAAATATGGAACTCACCTTGATAATTGTAACTAATCTTTCCTTAGGGTTTTCCTTCTCTTCTATTTTATTTTCTTCTTTTCTTTGTTTCTTTTGGCTGCACCATGGCAGCCCCTCCTCCATCATCTTCGTGTGTTTTTCTTGCTTGAAGTAAGGTGTGTGAGACCCATGACCGAGTGGCCTCCTCCTTGGATTGACAAGCCTAAAGAGAAGCCTTAATGCCTTGACACGACAAACCATCTACCACTTGTTTAATTGCATAAAGAGAAGCCTTAATGCCTATAGAACACTTGTTAGCCTTGATGACACTTCCAAGTCATTATACTTCAATTGAAGTCTACGTATGCCACTAATAGATATAGTAGATGTCCACTAATTGATATAGTACATGTAAACCTAAAGCACCAAGCAACCCACGTGCACTTCTTAAGCCATTACACTAAGTCACAATTAATTTTCTAGAAGTCATCTATGCAGCTTGTGTAAATCTCCAAGTCTTTACATGTGTATCATTTCTTTAAGCCCTACTTTGTACACAAAGTCATCAAATTGATTTACTTTTTTTTTTTTTTTTGTATTAGAAAAAATACTGGATATTACAGATAAAGCCAGAGTTAATGGATGCCATTAGTACCATATGTCTATGTATCGTGTTTTGTAGCTGTGTTGTTTGGCATGAAATTTGTAGATATGTAATTGATTATTTTTTCCTTAATTTCTACGTTTTTAGTAAAGTCAAGTCTGCTTAATAAGGTGGATTAAAACTATATATGTTTGATAGTAAGTATAACTAAGAAATGACGACAATGGTAATGTTTTATTGGGGGGCGGGGGGGAGGGGGGAAGATAGTAAAAGACCGCCAAGAAGGCATAGCCTATGATATAGAGGCTAGCGGCTGCTATGATGTAGAATTAAAAATCTCACTTGCTGGGTTATGGGAAATGATCATGCCTATAATGGCTGGGTATGGAAAATATGTGAATATAAAGTTCATATGTAGATACCCTTATCGACGAATTAGAGAAGTCCTGGTATATAAGAAGTTGCCGATCAATGACGACATGACATTGCAAACTGTCATGAATCTTCCTTCTAGATATAGTGACCTGCATTGTGTTGAAATATACATTGTGAATGAGGGGAGCACAATGACCACCAGTATCACTCATGCAGATATGAATTGGGGAGATGTTCAATCTTAAGGTGAACTCTTGATGCGGGGGGGGTGATGTATCGACGTTGGGGACATTTACTGGAATGCTTACACTTGGGCAGAGTAGTCAAAGCGCACAAGGTACAGATGCGTCGGGCTAACGAATGTCTAACCTATTCAGCCCAAATAAGGATTACTCGGAGGGTTAGAGTAAGTTTTAACAATTTCAAGATTTTCACATTCCAGCTACACCCCACCCAAAATATGCTTCGGGCCAATGAGGGTGCGCAAAGGTGGGAGGTCGTCAGATCAGATGCCATAGTCTTTCCGTGCCACCAGGCCATATCGCATGTGACTCCGACGATGCTAGCGTACACATATCACAGTCAGTCATGAGATGAACCCTCTTCATCACGTGCGACTAGTTCCGAGATGAGACCGCGTCACACTAGCCCCCGCCACATTACCTCTCCTATTGCGTATGACTAGGGATCTGGGTACTCGGTACTCGGCGATGACGAGGATTTTGACGCATATGTCGACCCATTATTAGCATCAGGGCAGCATATAGAGACGTCTTTCATGCATATAGAGGGTTGCATTTTACCTCCCATATCGTCCTAGTATGCACCTCCATATCCACCATGATATACAGAGGGACCATCTCAAGAGGCTTCGCAGATCATGCAGGCAGAGCCACAGACACAGCCAAGAGCTACAGAGATTACGTCAGATCACACGTGTCTACGAGAGCCGTAGGCCGATGAGCGATAAGAGGCCACCCCGATGTGGTACTGGAGGTCATGTATAGTAGTTGGGGTACTTTTTTTTTTACACTGTAGGGTTTGTTATGGATACTTGTTTCGAAGTAATTTCATATTACGTTTTTTTATTAAAAATATATTGTTGCAATATAAATAAAGTATGGTTCATCTGGTATGTCAGTCTTTCTTCTTAGTTGTTATGTCAATGGTAAAGCCTGGTTTGTCCTTAAGTCTTCACGTGAAGTCATGTCAATGGTAAAGCCTGACTTGTCCTTGAGTCTTCACGTGAAGCCTGCACAAAGGGCTTATCCTACAACCCAATAAATTCACGTGAACTATTTACTCCTGCATTATGCCGTATTGTTTATATATACGTCGTGTAATTACATGAAGAATTGCTAAATCATACTTCCAAATATGTCGAATCGAAAAGGATTATTTAGAGCATCGTCTAGTCGTTCGATTCTAAGCAGCGACATGGATGAAAACCAATCCTCAGCCATCCATATGGTGCGTACATACATGGATCCAGTCGATAACAAGTGGTATGGGTGAAAGCGTTGCTTTTTTAACAAACCTATCCTAATGCACAATACAGTGGGTCCGGTCAGCCACGTCTTCATTGATGATGCATCCTTATGTCCACCTCATGGGGTGACCGATGACTAATGCAGAAGGTTACCGTGGGAGGACTTGTTCGATAAACAGTGTGAACAAGAGATGTATTGCCGATGGCATGGCCTGTGTGTCCAAAGGCCCGTCACCTAAGTTGTTCGGTAGGTCATCTTACACCAAGGTCATGAAAGCACTCGAATGCGAGATCGATCAAATGTAACAAAGGTTGGATAGATATCATTTTACATATCATGCAAAGAAAGAATGTGTTGATCTAACACAACGATTAATAGAAATTACTGAAGATCCATTGCTAGTGTCTAACCCAGAATTTTCAGACTTCTTAGAAGAAGAGGTCACGATGACTTTGTTAACTATCTACCTAGTAGCCTTACCATTGCTGACAAACCACTATATTGTTATGAACATAGTCCATAAAGCTTGTTCTGCTTTTTAGTTTAATATGATGTAAAATAAGTTATTACGTTTTCATGTAATATATGTGTGAGTTTGGTTTTTGTCATATTTGTCATTTTTTATTTCATGTTATTCAACTCGATCGTTGGGGCACCGAAATGGGAAGGAAGGGTCCAGAGAGTGTGAAACTTTACGGGAGGTACTGGTGTGATAAGAGTGACGTGTGGGAGTTGACGGCACGTCAATCGGTTTTTCGGTTTGAAAGTTATGCAAAGTTTTCGAATTTCAAAACTTACGTTAACCGAAGTAGGCCAACTCGGCCGTTGGGGTACCGAAATGGGGAGGAAGGGTTCAGGGAGTGTGAAACTTTACGGGAGGCAGCGGTGTGACATGAGTGACGTGTGGGAGTTGACGGCACGTTAATCGGTTTATCGGTTTGAAAATTATGCAAAGTTTTTGAATTTCAAAACTTAGGTTACCGAAAGTAGGCCAACTCGGCCGTTGGGGTATCGAAATGGGGAAGAAGGGTCCGGGGAGTGTGAAACTTTACGGGAGGCACCGGTGTGACACGAGTGACTTGTGGGAGTTAACGACACGTCAATCGGTTTCCCAGTTTGGAAGTTATGCAAAGTTTTCGAATTTCGAAACTTACGTTATCGGAAGTAAGCCAACTCGGCCGTTGGGGTATCGAAATAGGGAGGAAGGGTCCGGAGAGTGTGAAACTTTATGGGAGACACCGGTGTGACACGAGTGACGTATGGGAGTTGACAACACGTCACTCGGTTTCTCGGTTTGGAAGTTATGTAAAGTTTTTGAATTTCGAAACTTACGTTATTGGAAGTAGGCCAACTCGGCCATTGGGTTACTAAAATAGGAAGGAAGGGTCCGAATAGTGTGAAACTTTATGGGAGGTATCGGTGTGACAAGAGTGATGTGTGGGAGTTGAAAGCACGTCAATCGGTTTCCCGATTTGGAAGTTATGCAAAGTTTTTGAATTTCAAAACTTAGGTTATCGGAAGTAGGACAACTCGGCCATTAGGGTACCGTAATGGGGAGTAAGGGTCCAGAGAGTGTGAAACTTTATGGGAGGCACCGATGTGACACGAGTGACGTGTGAGAGTTGACATCACGTTAATTGTTTTCCCGGTTTAGAAGTTATGCAAAGTTTTTAAATTTTGAAACTTACGTTATCAGAAGTAGGCCAACTCGGCCGTTGGGGTACCGAAATGGGAAGGAAGGGTCTGGAGAGTGTGAAACTTTACGGGAGGCACTGGTGTGACAAAAGTGATATGTAGGAGTTGACGGCACATCAATCAGTTTCTCGATTTAGAAGTTATGCAAAGTTTTTGAATTCCAAAACTTACATTATCGGAAACAGGCCAACTCAGCCGTTGAGGTACCAAAATGGTAAGGAAGGGTCCGGAGAGTGTGAAACTTTACGGGAGGCACCGGTGTGACAAGAGTGATGTGTGGAAGTTGATGGCACGCCAATTGGTTTCCCAATTTAGAAGTTATGCAAAGTTTTCAAATTTCAAAATTTAGGTTATTGGAAGTAGGCCAACTTGGTCGTTGTGGTACCGAAATGGGGAGGAAGGGTTCAGGGAGTGTGAAACATTATGGGAGGCACCGGTGTGACACAAGTGATAGGTGGGAGTTGACGGCACGTCAATTGGTTTCCCGATTTGAAAGTTATGCAAAGTTTTTGAATTTTGAAACTTAGGCTATTGAAAGTAGGCCAACCCGACCGTTGGGATACCGAAATGGAAAGGAAGCATCTGGGGAGTGTGAAACTTTACGGGAGACACCAGTGTGAGACAAGTGACGTGTGGGAGTTAACGACATGTCATCGGTTTTCCGGTTTGAAAGTTATGCAAGTTTAAGTTCAACTGCTGTAGAGGGGGGAAATTTCTAATATAAACGCCATTATGAATGGTGTTTTTTCCTACAAAAAACGTCATTCAAAATGGCATTTTTTGTTGTATTTTTCTCTCCGTATTTCCCTTTATTTGGAATAATACAACCTAAAATTCTCGTATTCATTGTTTAGAATACAACCTAAAAACGCTTTTTAAAAAAATGTTTTTAAAAATTACGCCATTTGAAATGGCGCTTAACTTAGATTGTTGAATAAACTTAAATCAGCACGCAAGTTGGGAAATCAGTTTTTTTTTTTTCCCCCTTTGATAGGGAAATTAGCCGTAAGTTTGAATAGGAAGCCATACTTCATTCCCGTCATATCGTCATATTATGGTGAACCCTCTCCCATTTTTAAACACATTAACGGCAAAACAAGGGACAGAATCACAAAAATAAGAAAAAAAATTCACAATATTCATATTTTTAATATCATATGTACATTAATATATATGTGTGTGTGTTTAAATGGGGCGACTCGGCTCGATTAATCTCACCATATACCCGTTCAAATAGAGGCGGGGTGCGCCGTAGACTCATGATGTCGGGTTATTCTGCTTTTGTCATCCCTAACTACATAGAAGTCGCAATCGTATTTATCAGAACAAAACTAGTGATTCATCCAATCAAAGCATTAGTTCAACTGGTTATACAATAAATAAATAATAATTATATATTTAAATAAAATTAATCATCAATGACTTAAATGAAACTTACTTTCATACAATAATTCAAAAAAAGTATAAAAAAATAAATACTTATAAAAATAAATAATTATAAAAACATTCGAGAGGGTTTCTTTGTCTTCCCAGTGTGATATTTTAATCATATGCTCAATAGTGCTTTTATTTTTAAAATAATTGTGTAAAACTTGACAATAATATGTATTATACAGTTTTTGAAGAAAAATAAAAAAGAGAGAGATGACCAAAAAGTAACTACACTAATTAACTTTAGGGAAAAAATACATCTGTTGTATTCAAAAAAATTGTACAAATAAAATATTTTCGGGGGCACTAAAATGTTAAAACTTCACATGCTATTAAAACCTTATACAATTTTCACATATTTTTTTAAAAAATAATCTCAGGAAAAAATTGCCAAAATCAAAATACTTGTTTAGAATGTAGAAGGAAAAAGCACGGATCTAAAAAAATTTAATAAAACTATTTTATTAATAATACTAAAAAATGTAAAAGCCTTATTTAAACTTCTTGTATTATGCCTCATATAGTCTGCCCTGTGCTGTTACCGTGAAAATAATAAGGCATTATTTAAGGCATCATGAAAAAAGACCACATTTCGATACCTAGTGAAAATATTAAGGAAACACGGAATGACAACCGTCTAATCTTCAAACCAGTTCCACCTAAATAGGTTTGAAATGAACGAATCGAGTCAAATACCGGTTACTCAAGCTTAGTTTAAAAATCTTTAATAAGTTTGGAAATGTATTAAAGTTTAGTTTGTTTAACTTTTGAACCAATCTCAAATAAATTTGAACTAAACTGATCATAAACCAAGCTCCAGTAGCTTAAAGTTTTTAGTGTAATATAAACTTAATAGAGTTCAAACCGAGTCTAAAAATTTAACAAGCTTCAAAATGTGTTTAAGTTTGTTTATGTACATAACAAATCAATCTCGAACAAGCTTTTGGGTCTGTTTGGTAAGGCTTATTTCAAGCTTTTTGAGCCCTTTAACAAACCGAACGGAAGTCGAGCACAAGTAATTTTGTTTATTTTATAGTCCTACCAATAAAGAGATAATCAATTAGTAGGTGCCTACCAAAGGAAGAATATATAAATAACAAAATTATATTCTTACTTGTATTCATTATTCAGACACATCCAACAAAATAATATGGCCGTTAAAAATCACTGTATCGGGTCCTTTGTTTTAAATTGACAAGTTTCCATTCAACCATATTAATAACTATGTATACTTTTTTCTACTCTGTAAATAATGTTCCAAAGCAAGACTAAACTAATTATATTCAACACGTGGATCCAAGTATTTTAGCAAGTCTACGCAACAAAAAACAAACTTTTATAGGATTACCCCCAAAATAAAAAAGTAATTTAATAAGTTTACCACACCCCAAACCCAAATAAAAAGAAAACAAAAATAAAAAAAGTAATATAATATGCCTATGAATGTTTCCATACATAAAACTGAATAGAAATTTAAGACACTTGCAAACAAGAATTACATGGCAACACACAATTGTGACAGAATACAAAGTCAACAGCCAAGGCACCAAAACGTGTAATGACAAAAAATAGATACAAAAACACATAAAACCAGGCACCAAGGCATAATGCAGTTAGAAGAGGGACATGCAAATTAGACATTAAAAATAAAAATAAGAAAGATACCGGGACTTGGTGATATAGAGTGTGTATGAATTAGGAATTTCATTTAGAGCTCAATTGGGAAGTCATGTAGTCAATTTATGGGTTGAGTCAAGGCATGCAAAGACAGAGAGCCAGGTGGGGGCAAGTGGTGGCATGTGCCCCCACTGAAAATTATCCAAGAGTTACTTCTTTATCTTTTAAGATTAAATGAGATTGAAAACCTTTCATAGTTAATTAAGAAGGAAAAAAAAGAAGAAGAAAGTCTAACAAAAATTTAAGCGGATTATCAAGCAAATCAACATTTATTTGATAAGGATGATATGCAAGTAATTTCTTTCATTGAACTTGTTTGGCACATCGATGCAGCTCGCCCCTCTGAACCAAATTTCTGACACTATCCCTGAAGCCATGGTATGGTTTTATATTAGTTTTTATATGACTATCCTAGTGGTATGGTTTTTGTATTTCCATTTTATCAATTTTTAGAAGCAAAGGATAGTTCGAAGTCCCAAAATTCATTGGACATGCATTGAGTAGACGCTTACGAGCCACATTTGCAATCATGTTCATATTACTTGATCATTAGGTATGGGTCTTTCATGGGTTTAAAATGTTCAAAATTTTGTGTCTTTTTGCTTACTAATCCAAAATCCTAATTCTAGTAATAATAGAAAACACTCAGCAATTTTTATTAAATAGAAGCTGAGTTTGTGGAGTATATAGCTCAACCCTTGCAATAGTGAAAGCCTTAAAGAATTTCAAGAGAAATTTATAGATTCACTTCAAAGAATTGACCTTTTGTGATTGCTGAAAACCGTCGCTGAAGTTTTAGTGACATTGCGTAACGGCCAAAAAGGGGTCACTGAAGGTGGGTCGCTAGTACTTTACATCGTGTTTAGAACGTGAGGCAGAAAAGGAAAGAAAAAAGAAAATTTTACAATTTTTCCTTCCCTTGTATCATTCTACCAAGGAGTAAAAGAGAAGTGAAAGATAGGAAAAAGTAAAGGAAACAAAATAAAAAAAAAATCACTCTCTCTCTTTCTTCTTTCTTTTTACTTTTTTGTCCTTTTCCTTATAAAACTAAATAGAAACAAATTTCTTTCTTTTTATTTTTATTTTTATACATACAGGTCTTTAGTGACGGAATTCTACCATCGTTATAAATTCGGAAAAACTAGAGATATTGGCACGGCACTTCTATTGTCGCATTTAGCGACGGCAATTCAGCCGTTGCAAATAATGTGTGAGTAAATTTTTACAGTCATACAACTGTCGCTAAAAGGTAAAAATACCTTTTAGAAACAGCAATTTCTGCTGTCACAATAAATATAATTTTTCAAATTCATTTAATTTTCCTACTTTGCCATGAAATATTTAACGTGTAATAAAAAAAAAAAATTCCAAGAACCCATATATTATACTCATTCAATCAAATCCAACAATTTACAAAAGATCCAGATAAATAAAATACACAACAAAAATTCAGTTCCTTCAACCTAGGGCTGACAAAGTGAGCCCATAACCATTAATCCGCCCAATTATGTCAATGTTAAATAAATTTAGGTTCAATAATTATAATAAATGGGCTGTTATTGGACTAGTTACAAAATACTTATTTATTAATGGACTTAAATGGGTTGATTTACAAGACCCATTAAACACCCAGTTAAAACAAACATAAACAAACCCATATCACAACATAAACCCCCACCCATTTTAGATTGGCTTTCTTTCACTTTCAGTTCTAGCAGCAGCAGCAACAATCACAAAACCATTGAACAATAATGCCTCCATTGCCTTTGCAAAACTCATATACAGTAACCCACACAACCATTGATCGTCGTCGTCTTCGTCTTTCCTCATCAAATCAAGTGGCAGCCATTGATCGTCGCAAGAACCATGGTCCATCGAACGCCAGACCAATGTAGCAATCTGCATCACCTATCCAGAAACATAGTAGTAGTACTAGTGCCGAACAAATATCATAGAGATCCAGTGGTCTCATTGTCAGAATCTCACCTTCTCAACGTCTTCATCGTTGGAGCTATTGTATTGTGGATCTTCGTTTCAGAGTTGCGATGTCCATGAATCTTAGGGCTTCGCTAGGAATTTTGTAATGGAAATTTTTTGTTTTAGCACGTTTACATATTGAAGACAAGGAACATAGCAAATACAGATTTGTTTTGAACTCCCAAACAAAGTTCCCCAGCGCCAAAAAAAAAAAAAAAGAACGGGTTGGTTTTGGGTGAATGGGTTTAACTTATGTCTAAGTAAGCCCGTCCAAATTTAACCCGCTTATTAATTGAACATATTTGGGTTAATTCATTTAAACCCGCAACTCATAAACACCCAATCCAAACCCACCCATTTGCCACCCCTATACGATGGCAAAAAAGAACAATTTAGCTGCCTTGTAAAGAGAAAAGACGAGCCTCACAAAACAGTGCTTGCAACAGGACTAGCATCGGCAGATCCTTCAAGCATAGGGTTTAACTATGAGCATTCGTCTGAAGACTGAAATTGGGCCTAGATGTATTCATTATTGTAGTCCACAAGGTCTGGTTCTCATTCTGTATCAAAGACGGTATCTCTAGTTAGTGATGACACAAAATCAATTTTACCTATTTCATTTTTATGCTCTTTTACCCTCCACTTCTTCTCTCATCCAATAATTGAGATGTAATTTCATATCCTTTTCCTTTTTATTTTTCTTTTTCCTCAACAAATCCGAGATCCAAACACAGCGTAAAGATAATACAAAATAGAACTAATACATAACACAATTGTAACTTCGGATCCATAGCTAGTTCCATTTCAGATCTATGGAAACTTCAATGAGATGGCAAAAAGCTGTGTATGAAACATAACATAATGGTCCATTGGTTCATGACAGTGTGCAACCAAGAAATTGCATAGACAATCACCAAATCAGATAGACTGGAATGAACTCAAGAATTAAAGATTCTTAATGAGGAATTAAGGACAGTGAATCACATGGTATAACAAATCAAAGGTTATCACTGCTTAAGCTATTAATTATTAAAAAAAAAAAAAAGTAGTAGTTTCCACAGTAATGCAAAGTCAAACTCACCACTCTTTGCTTTGAACCCCCTCTGTTTCATCATCATAATTCTCACTGATTTTTCTACAATATCCCAGTTCCGAACTTTGCAGTTCTGGGTTCAACTCATTGGCGTCTATCAGGTCACCATAATTATCTGGACTTACAAAGATTGAATTTTAATCTTTCCTTTGTTTTTTGTTTCTTTTTCTGAAATCATGTACTTGACTTTTTCCTAGTTCTTGCTATCAGTGGCCTCTCAGGTATTGCACCGTATTTTTCTTATACTGCTCTGTGAATTCCTAATTATTTCTACAAAATTGGTCTATATATATATATATATAAACACAACCAGGAATTTAGGATGCTGCTACTGTGGAGAGAGAACAAATAAGGGAGCAAGGGATGTACCATGCTTAGATGGACGACAAGCTTCAGGCTACAGGGCTCTAAGATAAATGGGGAGGTCACACTTATATACAAAAACCCAATATATATACATGTGTATATACGCAGATAAAACATAAGTACAAATATAACAAATGGAACAAGCACTGTAAGGATAACTTATAGATTTTTGTATCATACCTGATTAGCTTCGAAATAAGGAACTTCTTAACATCAAATGATGCTCAGTTGGGTTCAAGCTAAATGAACCTGCATGTTTCTTATAAGGTTAAGCATTTATATCTAAAAATGGTTAAAGTGAAGACACGGCTTTTCCAAAGTAATCCAAACAAATATGTAGAAAGCAAACAAATTCATACACAGAAACATATACATAATATGTATATCCACAAACGCACAAACACACACCAGAGACAGAGGGGGGAATAATCGATATATGCATTCAAGATGATCGAAAACACTCTTTAATAAAACAATATAATGAAACATAAGAAAAGTAGACTCATGAGGACTGTGACAGACCAATCAACCAATACATAATAGAAACTAATCCCTTGTTTAAGATGAGAAGTGGAGAAAAACAATAAAATAAAAGAAATAAAGAAACAAGGCAGCAGGTATCAACTTAGGTTTTGAATTATGTAATCCATAATAATTGAAGCCATGAAGAAACCAACACCAACCCTCTCCACATTTACCTAAAAAAAGAAAATGAAAAAAAAAGAGGGATTGATGGTTCAGGTAGTACTTGTTAGATTCAGCTAATGTTTGAACACAATGCCTATCAATGCTGCACCATCCTCCGCCCAAACCTGCAAAACATGCAATGCATTTCCAATCAAACACGTTATCCAATTTCTTTTGACTTAGATTGAAAGCTGCACAAGTTTATACGAACAATACATAATGTAGGCATCTGAATATTCGTTATCATTATCTACACTAGAACAAAACATCCATCAACAGATGCCACTGGACCATTTTAACATACTTGCATATGACCTTGTATCAACTCAACTAGAGCCAACCATTGTATTAGGCAAAGTTGAAATGAGAACCAGTTTTCTTATAAATCCATGATGCAAAATTCATACTTCCATATTTCTATAGTTTCTCAGCAATTCAACTTAGAAAAACAGGAAACTACAGCCTGCTAGACCATGATAAAAGTCAGTTATTTCAATTTCAGTGAAACTTAAAACACACAAACCTGAAGCTTTAAAAAAAAAATTCCCTACAATTCTCTTAGCAACTAAATGGTATATCAACCAATACTAAACCAATCTTCCATCACAAAGAAACTAATGACATTAAAGGACACTGTTCTCTCTGCAGCCAACAAAGCACGTCACCGTAATAAATTACATGAAATTATTTATTGGTTGGGCCTTGAAAGTAATACACGCCAATGAATGAGCTTAAGACAAGCATTTCCCCTAAGCTAGTATGAGCTTTCCCCTTTCTTTTTATCTTTGAATTTCTCTCCTTTTTGCTTCTTGGAAAATAAAACAGCAAATAACGTTACACTTAAAGAGATTTTATTTTTCCACCTATACAATTCCTTTGCCTCCAAAGGAAAGCAATCACGAGAAACATGAAAAACTTCATGCCAAAGTACCAATGGAACACTATGCTGCCAGATTCATTTCTAGGAAACAAAAAGAACAAGAAACCACAATAATTAAACATTCCTTCCTTTTACTTTCATAGATTTTCGCAGACACTAAGAGGATAATAAAAAAGAAAGATCAAACTCACAACTAGAGGAAAGTTAACAAAGTTGCAGTTTCATTTGTTGTTTCTGTTTCTATACAACTTTATCTACATTAGCAAATTTGGCACAAATTCAAAATTGTACATGCGTGGAACTGTTGAGACAAAGTTCGCTGATAAACACAGAACCATACACCAAACAATTATCAAACAACAAATGAATAGGTCAAATCAGTCTGATAAAAGAATCAAAACAAACACAAATCGGAGACTCGAGACACATGAGTAAACCCGAAACAAATAAGACCATAAGTTGCCATCAAAGAGAGCTGAGTTAACTCAGTTTTAATAATGAAACCCTCGCTTCAATTGACTTTGTATCAACTTATTCACATAGCATGAGAGAGAAAGGGGGGCGTTAGCGTACGTCTCTTGGGTATGAACAGATATCGATCGAAGTCTGTCTGGGTTCAATCAGCACAGAGGAGCAGCAGGGGAAGCTTACCTAGTTCAGGTGTGAAGTGTAAAAATGATGATGGGCTTCGGCTACTGACGCTGACAAAACAGAATCGGAGCTTTCTCGGTGGCGGCAGTTAGTCGGTGGAGGAAGTTCAGTCCAGTTCCAGCGGCGGAGATTGTGGTGCTCTCGAGAAATGTGGCGGTGTGATGTGGATCGCGGTTGGCAACCAGTGGGATTGATTGACGGTGGTGGTTGGATTCTATGCTTCGGTCCCATATTATATATATTCGAAGAGCTGTGGAGGTGGCCAGTGAGTTCCGGTGGCGCTGGTGACGGTGAACTGTGGTGGCGGCCGGTGAGTTCCGGTGGCAACAGTGGCGCTGAGGCAGAGAGAGCCGAGAGAGCGATCTGAGGGTTACAGCCAGTTTAGATAGAGGGAGCGAGGAAAGGGAAGGGAAGGACAGAAAGTGAGAGAGAAAAGCAAGCAGAATTGTTTGCCTTCGCTATTTGGTTTTATGAAAAAAATTAAGGAAAATGAAAGGAAAGGTGAGAGAGAGAGAGTGTTCGTTTTTTTCTTTTTCTTTTTTTTTCTCTTTTTCTTTGTTTTAGGTAAAAATTAATAAAAAAATTTTTCTCTCTCTCCTCAAGTTCTAAACGGACTCTTAAGGCAAACCGGAGCAGAAAAGGGGAACAAATTAAGATAACAGTAAAAGGATGCCGTTTTGTTTTAAAAAAATTTACGATTGCGTAGCATACCGTCATAAAAAAACCCTATTTGTTACAATGTTTCCCGCCGTCTCAAATAATCGGCCACAATAAATATTTTTAGTGAAGGTTCAAAAAAATGACGTGACAAATAGCACTATTTCTGACGGAATTTTTGCCGTCACAAAAAAGTTCCGTAGCAGAAGACCTGTTTTTTAGTAGGATCAATATTCTTCTCAACTTACGAGCGATCATCTAGGATTTTCAACAACTGTAATCCTTGTTTAACAATCACCACCAATCTGGAAAGCAAGCCAATATCAGCTGCATTTGTCTCCACAGCCTAAAACATTTCTATCTTTTAAACACTAGGCCTACAAGTTTTTGTAGCCAGTATTATACCAAGTTCCTAAAAACTATTCTGCATCACATAAACGCAAGAGTAGAAGCAGCAATAATTCAATCTTCACAGTCCATAACCAATTATTTGATATCAAGATTGGTGGAATTTCATTTGATGTTTGTTTTCTCTAAAGAAAGTCCTCACCCTGAGACTATTAACCATACAAGAATAGCCTAATTGGTTTATTACATTTAAGGTTCTTTAGATCTCTAGCTTTTTCAAGATGATCTGTTAACAGCTGGCAAAAGATAAGGGAGGAAGAGAGGAGGATAGACTAAAAGAAAGAATATAACAAGTTGCATTGAGAATCAGAGGGGAAGGGAAGATAGCCTCTACCAATTTTTCTTGAAGTTAGTGCTTTATCTCATCAAGCACCCTTGTGCCCATTTTCTCCTTTATTTGGATAAGTCACCCATGATGGATGTCCAACCTTTATCTCTCTTCTTTCTCAATAAAGGCGGTTAAGGCTAATCCGGCAACTGCTGGATAGAAGGCCAAAACAGGTTTTGCCAATGAAAGACCCAAAACAAGTAAGGGCACTCATTGGTGCCCATTTGAAGCATTGAAATCGTATAAACCACTCCAGGGTCTTTTAGCAGCTTTTTACCAATTACACTAACACCGAACGGCCCCAGTTCCCTTCCTAACACAGCCGAAACTCTCCGCACCTCTCAAACAAGGGGAAAAAAATGCAGCAATAGCAAAGAGAACGGAAAATAACTCCCATAAATAATAATAATAATAATAAAATTCCCATTGAGAATACAGTATTTAAAAAGTAAGAGATCCATGCCGTTTCATTTCTTTCTGTTTTTCATTTTTTTGTTTTTTTATGTGTTACAAGAAAAGCATCCAAAGGAGATGCAACCGGGGATGGAGCTACTATGGGTTTTTTTTTTTTTTTAGGGGGGGGGGGGATTGCCCCCCTCAACTTCTAAAAGTCTATTTTTATAACTACAATTTTAGAAATTTTTCTCCCTCTGCCCCCCTCAAAATGATAAATAATCTCCTAAAAAATTATAAATACCTCCTTAGAGGTTGTGATTAGTATTTGTTCCTGAATATATTTTTGGCTCCGCCACTTGATGCAACCCAATTACAAGCTCTAGATTGAGGCAAGGCCACTAGCCTTCAAACATCAACGCAAGCCTATGGCACTCTAATCAGACAAAGGAGAAGAGACTCTATACATCTATCAATACTAGAGAGTAGCTTAAAAATCCAAAAATAGATCTAATGACTAAGTTACTTCCTCAGCAACATCATGCCATGCTTTTCCTAGATCCCAATGACTTGTTCAATTGATTGCATGATCAGAGGCTTTGATAACAAGTTGCATTAATTGCTTCCGGCCAACTGGAGAAAACTCATCCTATTTCCAAACTCTTTAGGCTTCAGAAGTCCTTGAAACCATCCTTTTTTTTTTTTTTTTTATCATGCAAGTAAAAGATAAATAATTAAGGCACCAACAGGGTGCCACCCAAGTACACTACACGAGAAACAAAGCAAAAAACCTAAGCCATCTACAAACCATCTTTCTCCAAAAGACAATACAAAATCCAAAAGTTGGTTCAAGGACGGACCAACACTACCTAAGAACCAACTATACAAAATAGATAAATTATACACTTGAATTGGAAAATAGGCTCTTCCACCTGAATCGCTCCGCTTAAGTGTTACAATGACGGGGACGCATGTACTTTAAATAGAGGTATTTTCATTATCATTTTTACCTATAGAATTTGTGCAAATCTAGTAATAAACAACGAGCACAATTTAATAAGTATTTGAATTAAAACTACAAGACAAGAATGGAATGGAATCTATGAGAATCAAAATTAAACCTAAAATCTTTAGGGTTTGTGGATTGATTTTACTATCACTAAGCAATTAATTGAAAACACTAATTAAATTACTAATTCGAACACTTAATAATCTAGCTAGAGCAATCTAAGAGAATTGAAAATTTTACCAAATTAAAAGCGATTAAAATTAAATTAATTTAAGCAAATGAAAATTCAAGTAAAATGTTTAGAGATTTAAATGGGATAAAAGGGGTTTAGATATTGATTCAACCTACCAATTTTAGCATGGAATTTGAAAGGGAAAGTTTGGGATAACTCAAATCAAGGATCTCTCGGTGGATCATTGATTCGGAAGATTTAGCTTCAAAACCTTGGATTCTCTTTTAATTAGAATTAGATTTGGATACTTTTGTGAGATCCTTAGAAATAAACCACATATTCATTAAACCATGATTATATATCTAAGTTTTTTAAAGCAATCTATTCCAAAAATAGAGAATAAGCAAAATATAGATATTCAATGAAATTTAAAGACTCCCCTTTCACTTCCCATGCCTTCCTTGATAGGTCTTCACAATTGCACACAAACAATGGATTTAGCTAGAAAAATCCATGGAACAACTCTTGTAAAAATGAACAACTAGCATACAAAGATGTAACTCTAGAATTTATGTGAACAAAAACTCTTGTTTAAATACAAGGAAAGAGAGAGAGATAGTAATAAGAAAATAGAGACAAAAATCTAACAATATTCCATCTCAAACATCCTCATCAAAACCCTAACTACAAAATTCCAAAACAAAACATTCTTCTCGAACGTTGAACAACTGCCCTGTCCTCGTCCAATTCTAAATCTAGCATCCATCCCTTATCTTCAACATTCTCTTGGCTGACATAGGTTTGAAATACATTTTTTGTGCTAAGCGTCTGACGCGTGTTTGAAGACTGTTTGGACGGTAAGCTTTACTATTTGAACGGTTAGTTTTTGTGTCCAAACAGTCTTCGTACAGAAAATCATGACTCTAGAATGACTTCGGACGCAAAAACACAACTCTGGATGTCCACCGTCTGACGTAGCATTTGAATGGTGTTCCATTGTGACTGACAAGCGTCTGAATGGTGGATTAGCCATTAGAACAGTGCGTTCGAACGGTAGCCCCACTGTCCGAACGGTTGTCTCTGCATTTTGGCCCATTTTTGCTATTTTAGCTTGATAAACCTGTAATGCATAGAGAAAGCCCGTTTAGAATAATTTATTACTAAAAATCTATTGTAAGAAGTATATTTGGGCTAACAAACTACTAATTAGGGGATTAAAATTACATTTTTGGAGTATAATCACCATCCATAAAAAGTCTTCCAGTTGCACTTGGCCCCCAAATAATCCACTTTCACGTCATAGGCACCAAAAACCAGCCTTTTACTTTCCCACCCTAGTTTCTCTCAAGGATAGGAAAAGTATTTACATAGTCTTACGAAAAATATCAAACAAACCAATAATCAAAGACCATAAGGGCCCGTTTGATTTCCCGAACTGAACAAGTCATCCAAGGCAATCCAACATATGAAGACATAAAATTGTAAGCATCCCATTTTTGCCCGCTCAGCAATCTTCGGTCCGTTCGGACTCATATTCAAACTGACATACAAACATGCAAGTTCAAATCAATTTTTTAGACTCAATCCAATCAATCAATCGCTTCGCGGGCCCACCAAGTCTAATAAAAACAAAATGACCAAAATGCCCTTAGGACATTGCTCGGTCCAATTGGAGTTGGCACATCTTCTTAGAAGACGATAAGTCCCTATTTCAATCTCAAATCCAATTTCAAATCTAATTTCAATCCAAATCAAATTCGGCACGCCTTTTGAGAAAGTTAATCTCTCAAGCAGTAAGTCCATCTAATTCAACACGCTTTTTGAGAAAACTCTTTAGAACAATAAGTCCCTTCAAACCTGTCAACCGGGACGGAATCCTAGTCTCTGAGATGGTAGAACAGTTCACCTTTGGCGCCTACTAGCCCGCCAATGAAGAATGTCCGTTATTCGACACGTCTTTCGAGAAAGTTGATCCCTCAGACGATAAGTCCACCTAGCAGCTTCCCAATATTAGGCAATCTCTAGAATGAATGCGCACCGTCAGAGTGGCGGAAACAATCGCAAATATTGCAACCGTCATGGTGGTGGAAACACTTGTAAACAAGTCGACATTAGGAATTGCCAACAATTCCCTTATGTCACGGGACCGAACTCACCTCTTGACTGTGACACATTTACCAAAGGACGAGATTCCTTTAGAAACCAACTCGTCACACATCATCAGAGTGACGAAAGCACTCAAAACCCGGATTAACACTAGTGCCTGCTAGTCCACTCCGATGAAAAATGACCAAATTGCCTCTTGGCCTTTTTTGGCACGCTTCTCAAGAAAATACCTAAGTCCTTGGAGCAGTAAGTCCACCCTTCTAAGATTGTTTTAAAGACAATCTAACATGTTCAAGTGCCTTCCAGTCGGTTTCGAACCAATTCTGAGCGCCTCCAAGAACCACACCGGCTCTGGATATCAAACCGGTTACCTTTTGAGGATGCTTTTAATAGTATTCCTAACCTTCTGACACCTTTTTGGATCATTCCAATTCTATTTTGGCAAACCTAGTGCAAAATGATTGTTTTGCCTCTAGTGGGTCAGTCGCCTTTTCTAACTACACCGGCTCTAGGTATCAAACCGGTAACCTTTCAGAATACTTTTAAAGGTGTTTCCAACCTTCAAGTCCTCTCATGAGACATTCCAAGTCCATTCCGATGGTTTTCGGTCTAGTTGACCATTTTGCCCCTAATGGCTCGACCAACCACTTCAACAATCCCAACATTGTTTTTCAAGCCCGTTACCCCTTGGACACTATTTCAAGGGTTTTTACCCCATTTTCAGTCTTCTGGATCACGACCTCCTAGAACATTTTCGGACCTTCCGGAGTCACTCCTAGTGGAGCTAAGCAAAAAATTGCATGATAGTCACTAATACAGGTGCCCAAATCTTTTGCCTTGCATATCAAGGGTCAAAATGTACATTTTTTGTAGCCCTTAAAGCTTTCCTAAGTGGCTGGCACCACTAGCAGTGGGGCCAAGCCAAAAATTGGCCTTGCACCACTCCTAGTGGCGCCATAAGGAATTTTGCCCCGGCGCTACTACAACAGATGCCATGTTAGTTTTGTGTCTATAAATACAGAGACTTCCCCTGCATGAAAGGGTCTACAAACTCAGTCTAAAAACTCTACTTTTCAAAATACAGAGCTTAAAGTCTCTCCAAACCCTAGCTCCCTCTAGTCTCTTCAAACCTTAGCCTCCATACAATAAAACCCTAACATCTATACACTCTATACACTTAAACACAAGCCTTCAAAATCTCTATTGAAGACTCAAAGTGCTGTAACTTAAAGCTCTCAAGGATCAAGTAAAGCAAAGCAAATAAAGTAAGCAAAATAAGAAGAAGACAATGTAGGCTCTCTCTTTATATTTATGTACTTCCCCACTCTCTTCTTTCTCCTAACCCACTTAGATTTTTTTCTATTTTAAACGCCTATCTTCTACCTCCCTTTTTTGCATGCTTGAAACAAGGGACTCCCCGATTCCTACGTAGGAAGGACTGTTAAAAGTCACCGTGTCAAGGGCTTTCTTCAAGTTCAACCTTAGAACATGTGGATTCGGCCCCCTTGATTATGTGGTGAAGCCTAACCTTATATGCTCACGACCTTACTTGCATTGTGCATATCATAGATCCATTTAAAACTTGTTTTCAAAAGTTGTTTTCAAAACTTTGCATCAAAATCCTCTTTCAAAACTCACATTCAAAAACTTATTTTCAAAATTACAATCTTAAAATGATTCTAGTCATTCCATGGTTAGGGTTATTTTAGAAAAGTATCACTACAAGGAATTGGTCTTTCAGCAAGGAAACCATCCGTCGCTGAAAGTCATATATCGGTTGCTAAAAATTTTTTGCAAGGAAATGTTACTCCTCGCCAGGTTGTTGTAAAAGGGTCGTCTTGGATCCTATTTTGCGACGAACATCCGATTCGTTGCCAATAATACATATTTAGCAACAAAATTGGTTTGACACCAAAACTTATTAATTTTGCGACGCAATGAGTCGTCGCCTAAGGTTCAACGCTAAATATTTGTATTTCCTCGCTAAAAGCCTATTATGAAAATTATGTAAGACGAATTTTAGCAGCAAGCTTGTCGTGGCAAAAGAATATTTGACATTTAACAACGATGTCTTCTGGTTGCAAGCTTGTGGTAGCAAAAGAATATGTCCCATTTAGCGACGATGTCTTCTGGTAGCCAGCATGTTGTCGCAAAAGAATATTAGACATTTAGCGACAATGTATTGTGGTTGCTAACTTGTCATCACAAAAGAATATTAGCCGTTTAGCGACCATGAGTTTTGGTTGCTAAAATGTCCTCGCAAAAGAATATTAGCCATTTAGCAACCATGAGTTTTGGTTGCTAGCAAGTCGTCGCAAAAGAATATTAACCGTTTAGTGACCATGAGTTTTGGTTGCTAGCATGTCGTCGCAAAAGAATATTAGCCGTTTAGCGACCATGAGTTTTGGTTGTTAGCAAGTCGTCGCAAAAGAATATTAACCGTTTAGCGACCATGAGTTTTGGTTGTTAGCAAGTCGTCGCAAAAGAATATTAACCGTTTAGTGACCATGAGTTTTGGTTGCTAGCACGTCGTCGCAGAAGAATATTAAATGTTCAGCGACCATGAGTTCTGGCTGTTAACATGTTGTCGCAAAATAATATTAAAAATTTAATTAGTGACGAATTTTAAAAAGTTTCTGGTTGCTAAATATTAATTTTGGCGACGAATTTTGTCCTTGCTAAAAGACATACGATAAAACCACCATGCATATTTGTGGCATATATAGTTGTTTCGTTGGTAATACAATTTTTCCTAAGTAAATACACAATATCTAAATTGCAATAATGGTTTATTCACGCTACAAGTGGCTACTGGTACTATTTACTCTTTTAAATTTCCTTTCCTGTACATTCACAACCATACTATATTTCCAAACATATATCCATGAAAAAAAATATAAAGAAGTTCTAAAAAATATCATAAAAACATTAGTGAATTTTAGAAATATTTCCAACATCTAAAGTTCAAATCCACAAAATTATACTTAGAAGTAAACGCATAGAGAGAAAAAATAAACCCCAAAAAAGATTCAGTTGTGAGCTTCTCTCATCCAAGAAGCATAAAATTGTAACAATAATAATCCATTATCCAAAAGCACAAAAACAAATTCAGAACTTCATCAATCTGTATCCTGCAAAAGGTGTCGTAACTTAATCAACAATCTGCACATGAGAGAAGATATAAAAATTAGAACAAAAATATGAGTAATGGATAACTAATAAACTAGAAGGTCTGCTACCCAAAAAAAAAAAAAAAAAGATAAACTTTGAAAGAGGGAACACTTCACTGATACCGTTACCTAAACAAAAAAAAATTATAGGAGCAAAGAGAACAAGTCATAAGCATAGAATCAAATGAGGAACCAAATAGAGAATAATCATAAGCACAACATTTATCAGTATGATTGCATGTTGATAACAACCTCCAGTGTTAGAGAACAAGTCAAAATATCCAATTTGTCAAAACACAATGCAGACCCAGTTTTTAGCCCACTTTACATTGAAATCTGAAAGTAATGGAAGTTAATCACTAAGCAAATCTTACATGGTTATAAATATATACGAGTCTATTTTCTAACAAACAAAACAGAGCATGATTTGCTTTACTGTGGAGAGAGATATGATTGTTTTACTGAAGCGTGTCATAGCTGCAAAGCTGGAAATTCAGCAACTCTGTTATTCAGCCAACTTTACATTGAAATCTGATATTATTGGAAGTTAATCAGAAAGCAAATCTTAGATGGTTGGAAAGATATACGAGTCTATTTTCTAACAAAAAAAAACGGAGCATGATTTGCTTTACTGTGGAGAGAGATATGGTTGTTTTACTAAAGAGTGTCACAGCTGCCTGCAGAATTGAAAATTCAGCAACCTGCTTGATTTCCTGCATCCTTAATTTTTGGGTCACCACAAATTGTAGGCAACATGGTTTTCATCAACACCTCACAAAACCTCCCATATGAGCAATAAAAATTTTGCTGCTTTGATGAAGTTGAGACAAAACTAAAGCAATACGTAATAATATGCTATGCTCATTTTCTAAAACAATCCTCTCATACTCAATTACAGTCTTAAGGCAAAAAAATAAAGTACCCATATATCACCAAACCCTACCTGCACTGACATACCCAATCTGAAATGTAGATCATTAAAAATTTGTAGGACTAACCCAAATAGCAAATCACGTTGAGAGAAAAAAATACATGTAAACCAACTCACTAAATAGGGTTAGTGAAAGAACTGAAATCAAGAAGCAGATTTTAAGCAAAAACTCAAACCCAAATAAACATTAAATGGGGTTCTAAATCGAAAGGAAACAAATTGCGACCTAAAAAATAAACATCTTCATGCCAACATACAAAGAAAGAAAATAGGAGGTGGTTAGAAGCATGTTAGTTGTATTCTAATATTGGGATGACAATGATGTCTCTTCATCGTATGAGCTGAAATGAGATATGTATATACCACAAATGAGTCCCATTCCAAAAGTATAACTTAATTTGGATGGTGTACTTTCAGCCAATTAAGGAGAAAAAAATTAATCTGAAGACAAAAAAAAATTTCAGTGCGGATGTGTATCTAAACTCGAAGAAAATATCTTCCTACATTTGGTTCAAGTTCTACCTGCTCATAACAAGGCACATGCTTTTGTTCTAGTGATGAATGCCTAACATGTCCAACCATTTGCTCTTGGGTATTACATTGTTATAGTCGTGTCAGTAGACCAACAACATGTTAATAGGAAGAAGGAGGCGTTTTCTCCATGACCTTCAAATCTAGGAATATAAGGGCAGGCTAGATGTATAAATAGATATACTTTGCCAAAGGGCGTAAATGTTAAATAGAGATACTTGGCCAATGGGCATAAATGTTTGCGGTCACTATATTTTCTTGTAAACACGACATGGGTAGATTGTAGTGCAGAACCATATATAATGAAAGACCAAATTCATGAGCCTGCTTTTGTCTCTCATCTGATTTGATCTAATTAGAAGCTGACTACATTGATAAGTGCAATAACTAACCTTATAAATAAACTACTAACTTTTGACACCAAACCAAAACAGAAATAAATAAAGTAAGAGCTAGTAAAATTAGTTCCATTAGTTTACCCATAGGATTTAAAAAATTTTGGAGTATATGATTTACTAGAAAATAAAATTCAAATTTGTAAAACATTAAAAGTCCATAAATTCTAATTCAATTTCAATCAAGTCAAACCAGTAAATAGCAAAAAGACCGATCTTGACCAGTAAATCAATCATATATTCAACATGTAACTTACTATGTAAGAATCATAACTTCTATGCAGGAATAAATACAAATAAACATACATTTCGAATACTCTAATACCACATCTCTAAGCTCATATCTTAACGAAATGTGAAGAAATGCCTACAAAAGGGGAAAAAAAAAACAAACAAAATAACTTCTCACTCTTATATATATACTAAATATTACCTGTGCCTACGACACTCTTGAACAAAATTGGTAATCAATTCAACTGATTTTGAGAATTTTTGATAGGATTTTGGCCAAGAGAACAACAAACGTGACGACCCAATAAAAAGCAGGACACACAAACATAAATATAAAATTTAGAACTACTTCTGTTGGAGCATGGTAAAAGAGGTCATCCAAAAACAATCCCCATTAACTAAAAAATATCGTCCAAATTGAAAGAGTGGGGTTGTGGCTTAAACTTGGGGTTTCTTGTTTAAATATGGGTATGATATATGTGTACTCACATATGGGCCAAAATATGGAATAACCAATCTTCTTCCAGTGAGCACTCCACCCTTCACCATCTTTTTTGTGTCTCCACCAAAGCCCACGGCCATAACACTTCAACACTACAAAATTTTGCAGTGTTGCATATTTTTAACACAACTGTGGGGTGAAGGCTGATAGAGAGAGTGAGGGATAGAGTCGTTTGACCATGGTTGAAGTATAACAATAATTGGCCGATGTAATAGTACGTTATGTGACTACTAAAAACCCTAGTCGCCTTCTCATTTGTCACCAATTAAGAAGATCGATGATTAGTTACCCATAACGATTACAGACATAACGCGCAATGGAAAAGAAAACTCCCAAACTTATATTATAACTTGATCTCCAAATTATTGAATTGTATATATTAAAGATCAAAAAAATAACAAGTGTCATCCCAAAAGCTCTAAAAAACCACTCTATATTGCATAAGCCTAACAAACTGAAAACTTGTCCTTTTTATAGGTACTCAGCCCTTAAGGAAATCAAAAACTGCAATCAAATCTGGTGCTCAATCATCAATATGCTGGTTTTTTGCGTCCTGACGATAAACTGAAACAGGATGTCCTCCCTTTCTGCTCGTCAGGACGAAAGAATCCAGCGTCTTGATGATCTTTACAATTTTCTTACCCTCAAATCTGGGTGTTAGGACGATCCATCTCTGCGTCCTGATGATATCTGGGGCTGACAATGACTTCCAATCTGGACGTCAGGATGCTATTTTTGCGTCCTGACGATGTACTCTCTTATTTTTAACTTTTCTTTCTCAAAATTTGGGCGTCAGGACGATCCATATCTGCGTCCTGACGATATCTGGCCTTATCAGCCCTCTAATAAAATTTAGATATAGTACGGATAACCCAGATGTAATTTCAAATTTTGAACCACAAAACTAAAGGCATCACATAATAAACACATACACCACAGGAGTTCATGATACAACCATTAGATAAAAGCATAAATGAAAAACTTACACAATAATGTACAAAAAAACTTGAAGACAAAGTACAAATAAAATAAGAAAAACTGAGACAATAATTATTTTTTGTATTTGCCAGATTGTTTGCCAAAAAACATGAAGAGCAGAAGTGGAATAACCAATATACAAAGAGGAAGTGAAAGTTAATTCGCATTGCTCAGAACCTAGTCTTCTCTTTCTTTCCCCATTTTCTTCCTTCTCACTTCCGATCTTAACCACACAAAAAGCCCCTCAAAACTTGAAATGTAATATTAGATGATAGAATGTGCATGTATGTAACAGTGGGCAAAAAGCAACAGGGATTTGTTGAAAAAACCACTCATCCTCTTCGTCACTCTCACTCCTACACCTGATAACACCTATTATTTCGAAAACCAGTGTGTCACTCACTAAGTGTGTATAGATGATGAAATGTAGTGAAACCAATTTTTTTCATGAAAGCATTCAATGCTTTCTCATCCAACCTATATGCATATCAAAATATAACCTATTAAAGGAACAACAAATAAAAGAAAAAAAACATACGTCAAACCAAAAGCAAATTAAAATCACAGAAAATAAAGACCTTCAGCACATCGGAGGATATGGGTCTCTAAAGAGATAGATAGAGAGGTTTTAAAAAGAGCATATCGGAGTGCAGCCCTGAGGAAGTGGCGTAATGGTGAGGAGGTGGTGGTGGTGAGGCTCGGCTGGTAGTGCAGCCCTGGTTATGCCATGGTGACCACAGGTTAGAAAGGAAGGAGATGGTGGTTAGCTTCTGTATCTCTCTACTCTCTATTTTTGGAAGTAAATCTACCCTAGGTAGTTGGGCTAAAAGAGAGGATAAGTTTGACACAGAGTGTGTGTGTGAGATGTGTGAGCCATCTATGGGGGTTCATGAGAGAGGAAGGGGAAGAGGGAGGCTATGGTGGTCCTCAGCCATGTTGAGTTTAGAGAAGAAAATGCAGAAATTAGAAAGCGAGGAAAAAGGTTATGACCATGGAGTTTTCTTGGTATTTGTTCTCTTTAGTTTGCATTTATGTGAGAAGACCATTCTTTTTACTTTCTGAACAAATTAGATTGTGAAAGACACATTTATAATTTGAAAACAGTAACAAACAGGGCACCAACTCAATTCCATTTCATGCTTTAATTCCAGTGACATTCAAATGTAGGATCTATTGCATGCTCTAATTCCATCTTAAGTTCTTAAGCACCAACTCATTTAAAAGCTTAAGTTATTAAGAAATTAGCCCAACAATAAACATCATCTGATGCAACTGCTCGAAATAATTTACTTCAAGTTCACAGGCTAAAATAAATTACCAGGATTACTTGAAGGTCTGATGGCAAATTGTTGTTGCAACAAGGCTAATTGAGATTGCATGTAAGCTATAGCTTCTGCCTGTTGCGTCTCTAACAATTGAAATTTCTCTTGTAGCTCTTCAGTTTTTTTTCGTGCCTCTGCTGCGTCCCTTCGAGCCTCTACTTGACTCGTCTGAGCCTCTGTAGCACCTACTCTAGCCTGTTCAGCATCTCTTATAAACTGTGAGCGAGTGGGTAATCCAGATGATGATGAGGTAGGCTTTGGACCAGGACCTAAGCCAAGTATATATCCTGATCTTGGTCCAAGGACCTTTTGAGAAAGTAGTTCATCTAACAATGGACCTAATCCTGATGCGATAGCTTCCTCATGAGCTTCGCATAGGTTGTACTGCAAACACCATGTTCAAATTAAGCATACTTATATTTACCTGCAATGAACATGTATAATTGATAAATTGAAACAAATTTTTAAGTTTCTGCCACTTACATATGCAATCTCTAAATTTGCATCCACCCATGCATTTTTCTTTTTGCTAAAATGAGTCTCCTTCCACCTTTGAGGGAAGTCAGGATCCACCCCAGTTTATTTTTTCTATTACATTAGTATTGTGAAAGCAGTCATATACATGATATATTATGTATAATATGATAAATTAATCTTGTAAGATAGAAACAAAAAAAACATACCAACTCAATTGCAACCTTGTAGTAAGCTTTTGAACCTGCAACATGATGAACCTTTTGCTTCGATTTATTCATTTTATTCTTTTCGCACTTTACCTTAATTTACAACAAACAATTAAGTAATGCAATAACATCTACATAATAAGCCACAAATCTAGCATTGTCTATATACTTGACATCTATTGACACTGTACTATCAACCATAAATCTGACATTTTCCATATAATTCACATCATCGATCTTAATAAAAAAATACATGTTAAATAAATTGTCCAAAAAGAGGGGCTGTCCAGTTTAATAAAACAGAGTGCAGACCCTATTTTCCAGCCCACTTTACATTTAAATCTAAATGTACTGGAAGTTAATCAGCAAGCAAATCTTATATGGTTGGAGAGATATACGAGTCTATTTTACAACAAAAAAACGAAGCATGATTTGGTTCATTGTGGAGAGAGATATGGCTCTGAAGAGACCTTGTTTCCTGTGTCCTTTAGCCACTCCACCTGTTTTCATTTTCCTTGTTCTTGCGTGTGTTTTTTCAAGAGTCTCATAAATGTTTTTCATGTTTTTCTTGTCTTCTCCATAAATGGTGGTAATCAAAGATTGATTGTCTTTGTAATAAACTAAGTGTGCTTGTGTGTCTGTCAAACTGACTTGCTTTTCCAACAGATCATACAACAATCAAAGGCATAATGTGAAACTAATGGTTTGACATGACATAATCTCAAACTAATGGATATTAGAGGATCTTCCCATCAGAGTCAGTCTATGTTTTCTAATGATTCAGAAGCATTGTAGGATTGTTTATTGAGAGTAGTTTACTTAAGTTGTTCAGTTCTATAAGACTCAATCATGAACTAGCTATAAATTAAGTCAAACATGTATAACTAAGACAATTTCTGTTCTTTTACATGTAACCCAAACAACACATATTTCAAGTTTACAATTTGCATTCATACCTGATGATTGGAGTCTTGCCATAAATTGCATAAATATATTCAATTATGCTCCTTTATATGTGAGGGCCGGTTGGCTTGCCCTTCTTCCGGTGTTGGGTAAGACTCGAATTTCTTTTTTAATCGGGAACGATTGTCACCATATCGCGTACCCATGGCTCGTAATATTTCTTCATCTACATAAGATGCTATAGGAAGTTTGAATTTTTCCTACAATTTGACGAAATTATAATATTAGTTTTGTATTTAACATAGAAATTTCATGTAAACACTACTATAGTAGAGTATATAGTACTTACTCGAATGTGTTCAATCAACCTCTCTTTCGCATGATCCGGCACTTTTTCCCATTTCAAAGCCTACAAAAGGAGCAAACTTTCTAACAACAATCCCCAACTCTGTGGTATACCTCGTCAAGTAAGTAGTAATTTCACTAGTTGGTTTTCTTGTTGCTCTAGAGAAGCCCAACTTTATCCGCTCCCCACTGCCTCTAACCTTCGCTAGCTCTAGACCTTTTGTTCTTCCTCATCCTTTCTTCGAAGTTGATATGTCTATTAAATCCATACACATACATACACTTTGTATTAGTAACTACCGAATGACCCGTGCCTACGGTACTCCTAAACAGACATGCAGTTACTTTTAACATGTAAATGTAAATTTGAAAATTTATGGATCAAAACTGCGTGAGTACATTCATATATTATTCTAAAACCTTTTTTTAAAGATACACCTGCTTAAAATCCCAAGAAAACATTTTTTTCAATATCGATCAAGCAACCACCCAACCATGTAAGATAGTTTATATTTTGAAAAATTCTGAATAAAAAACATATAGTTAGTCACCTTGAAAATGCAGAAAACAAAACTAAGCAGTACGAAAAAATAAATAGAAAGTAAATTAGACTTAAATTTTGGTTATTCTCTAAATGAATCAAAGCAACTTCTATCCATGAATTACGCTTAAATGTATTTTATTTTTAAATAGTTTCACTCGTATGTGACATGTATATCATGCAAGCCAAAACGGGTGTTCAGTGCAAAACCGTGGGAAGACAACCACTTCAATTTGTGTGCATGTGTGACAGAATAAGAGAGAGTTCAAACAAAAAAACAGGGGAATATAGGGAAAAAACAAGAGAAACTCTTATAGGCTCAGTTCCTCGTGATAAATTAACAGGGTATCCACCAATTTTGTGCCCTGAAAACTATAATTTAGAAGCAAACTTCTCGCAGAAACCGAACCCCAAATTTCTCCATGCCTGAGTAATGCGCTACTTTTGGTTCTTCTACAAATTTTGCTTCCTGTTCGTTCAGTCAAATGGGTGACAAAAAGATGTTTTGTAAATTACAAACCACATTAAAGATACAAGATATAAGATAACTCAGGACAAATAACAAAGAAAAATAGCAAGACAGAGAGAGGGTTTCAATGAACAAACAGAAATCAAGTTAAGCAAAATACAATTTTAAGAACATAGAAAAGACAGCAAACGTCCAAGGGCCACATGCACAATCAAACACAGATCACAAATCTCATTAACAATACAAAAATAATAATAATAATAAAATTTATAAAACTCAAATGCCGTAATTTTCAGCTTACAATCTGACTTAATTCTTCGACATTGTACACATTCAAGAGTCGACTCAGCCTTGAATGAGAATCGTTGTTCGCCTCAGTTGATGCGATAATGGCCAAAGCTCTCTTCGTGGAGATTGAATGGTAGATAGGTAATTAGATGATGGGTTCGCAAAGTGATGGTCATGGACGAAGGTAGCCATGGTGGTTTTGCTGGGTTAGACATGGGAGTGTGGGACCACTAATGTGATGTTCTTGAGCGAATGTGTAAAAGCGTAGAAAATGGAGTTCAGCCTTTGATCGAAGTATCTCATATGTTTTAAACGTTTAGATCAAACTTCGTCCGTAACACATTTTCAGCCGTTCATCTAAGCCATTCAATGAAGATGAATACAAAATTTATGCCACGTAGGACAAATGCCCCATCAAAGCTTCAAAAACTTAACTGCTTTATTATATAAATGTGTCAAAAAAATTGCTTTCAATAATTAATAAGTGGATATTTTTTATCAATTTATGCCATGTAAACATATTCATTATGCTATAACACATACCAGTTGTTATGGATGTGCTTTGTTCCACAGTCTTGGATGACTGTGGATTAATATATGAACTTCGCTCTACATCAGGGGTCGATCCTAACGATCCTTCAGTTGCAGGTGCTAATGTAGTCAATCCTTGACCTCGGCCTCGACCTCGACCTCGACCTCGTCCTCTAGTTGACATTTGTAATCAGTTTTTGTACAACAGTTATAATTAGTTTAACAATAATTGCTTTTATGACAATAAATTAAAGAAAAAAAACATAATAAGTCCACACGTACCTCAGATCAATAAAATTTGAAGAGTAATATGAAAATCACTAATTATTGATACATAACAAGGTATAAAAGTATCACAAGACCAAAAAGCTTTAACCAATATTGGTCCATTTAATTTTACAAATTTCGAAAAGACATATTAGCAAAAATTTAAGTGATTCACTACTATTCAGTGTCACTATCTGTTGACATAATATCTCCCTCTTTAGTATCATCAGTAGAGTACTCAACATCATGCATTTCATTGTCATCGTCTATAAAAGAATCTTCATCTTCTTCTCTCTCCACGTCACTTGGTATGGTATTGATATCAACATGTACCAACTCCATGTCATCTCTATGTATCATTACAGGTTGATCAATATCCTCAACTGTATTGCCAAATCCATATGACTCGTCCTTTTGGTATGGCTCATGTTCCTCGTCCTCTTCTTTTTCTTGTTTTGGAATGTCATATACTGCTCGAGGAAATATCTTATGTACAACTCGCCAATTCGCACCATTCCTCGTGTCACTCAAATAGAAAACTTGTTCTGCCTGAGATGCTAGCATAAAAAGCTCATCTGCATACCATGTTTTTGTTATATTGACACTAACAAAGTGGTGTTCATCCACAAGTACACCTGATGCCCTGCCAACATCCCACCAATCACACCTGAAAAGGGTAACACGGTTTCTACCTAAATATGACAACTCAATAACATCTGTAACGACACCGTAAAAATCAATACTCTGCCCTTGATGGTCACCCTTCACAACTAGACCACAATTCTGGGTATCACGGTGATTCTCGCGTTCTTGGGTATGAAATCGAAACCTATTAATTATGCAACCACTGTATCGTGCCACTTCAGAATCAGGATCCCAAGCCTAATTTACAAGTTGATGGTCTACACCTTCATAGCCTTCTTTCCATTATTGTGTCACCTAGTTTCATATGTGAATAAGATTAACGTACAAAAATATATATCATTTACTTATGGCATATAATGGGAGGGTAATTAAAATGCACTGAAATGCTTCACATAACTTATAATCGTTACCCGTTCTAGAAACCATACTTGAAAATTCTTTTGATGCCTCTTTTTTTACGTTTTGGTTGCTTTCTCCCTTGAGCTCTTCCTTATGTGTCCTATCAAACATGACTTGCACTTACATAGGATATCAATTTTGGAAATGAAACTCAAAAACTGAAATTAAACCCAAAGTTTTATTAGTAGTTAACTCACTCTATATAGTGGTGTACTTCCTCACAGTTATTCAGCACATATGATTGAACTCTGGCTAGATCTTCCAAATTCAGCTCTTCACAACGTGCAGCTCCCAATCCACGAGCAGTTTGGGCAAATATGGGCATTCCTTCAGCTTGCTCAACCAATGGATCTCCTTCGTAGTTTCGCTCTGTTCTATTAAATCTTGTTTCAATCCCTTCAAAGTACATCGAACAGGAGTTCATGCATTCCATATTAATGTAACCTTCAGCAATGGATCCTTCAAGACGAGCTTTGTTACGCACATACTCCTTTAGAATTTTCATGTAACTATTAATGAACATATCAATACACACAATCAACCCACTACACTTTCAAGACAAATAGTAAAATGCCAAGCTTTTAGAAGTATTTGTTAATTGTGATAAATACCTTTCAAAGGGGTACATCCACCGATATTGCACTGGTCCAACAAGCAGTGCCTCATCTGCTAAGTGAATTGTTAGGTGGATCATTACATTAAAAAAACCTGGTGGGAATATTTTTTCCAACTTGCATAAGACAAAAACAATGTCATTCTTCAGTCGTTGTAACACATCTATATTCAATGTCTTCGATGTCAACTCTATGAAAAATAAACCCATCTCAATTAACGTCTTAGACACATCCTTCTGTAAATATCCGCAAAGTGCAATAGGAATAAGTCGTTGTAATAGGACATGACAATCATGACTTTTAAGCCCTGTTATACGACAATCGCTGACACTCACACATCGAGAAATGTTTGAGGCATAGCCATCTGGAAATTTTACTGAACTTAGGAATTCACAAAAACCCCTCTTTTCGGCCGGGGAGAAAGTGTAACATGCAGAAGGGATGTATATTTTCTCATTCACATGCTTTGGATGTAGCTCAGACTTTATCCCCATATCCTTCATATCAAGTCGAGCCTTATATGTGTCTTTTGTTTTTTCTTGAATGTTCAATAAAGTTTCGATGATACTATCACATACATTCTTCTCAATATGCATGACATCGAGATTGTGGCGAATCTTGAGGTTTTTCCAATAAGGCAATTCAAAGAAAATGCTCTTCTTTGACCAATTCAAGTAAGTAGGAGACCATTTTCTTGTCTTTCCATGTTCATATCTTGTCCAGATAATATTTTTGCTCTCCGCCTACGTTCTACCTTACCATCAAAAGAATGATTACTTTCTCGTAAATAGTGATCTGTCAGTAAGAAATGACTATATCCTATATAACAAGTCTTTCTCCCATGATGTAAGTATTGATAAGATGCATCTTCGTTGCATATTGGGCAAGCTAATTTTCCTTTAGTGCTCCAACCAGACAACATTGCATATGCAGGGAAGTCATGAATGGTCCATACCAATGCAGCATGTAACTGAAAATTTTGGTCACTAGATGCATCATAAGTCTCAACACCTGTATCCCAAAGTTCTTTTAACTCATCTATCAACGACCATGAAAACACATCGATGTCAATTCCAGGAGACTTACGCCCAGGAATAAGAAGAGTCATCATGAAAAATGGATCCTTCATACATTTCCATGGTGGCAAATTATACGGGACAAGAATTACTAGCCACACACTGTATGAGGTACTCATGTTTCCAAATGGATTGAAACCATCACTTGCCAACCCAAGCCTAACATTGCGAGGATCACTAGCAAATGAATTGTGTTTTTTGTTAAAGTCTTTCCATGCTTCAGAGTCGGCAGGATGACGCAATACTCTATCTTTCTCGATTCGCTTATTCTTATGCCATCTCATATCTGCAGCTATCTTCCTTGAGGCAAACAATCTCTTTAGCCTTGGTATCAAAGGGAAATATCTCAATACTTTGTGAGGAACCTGCTTACCCTTCCCCTTTTTAAATTTGTACCTAGGTGCTTTACATGAGGGACACTTGTCTGCAGATTTATACTCTTTCCAGAATAGTACGCAGTCATTCTTACATATATGTATCTTTTCATAGCCAAGGCCTAGGTCTCGAACAACTTTCTCAACCTCATCATGGTTTTTTGGGATTTTTGCCCCAGCAGGAAATGCATCCTTCAACAGCTTAAGTAACATTGTTAGTGACTTGTCACTCCACTTATTAATTAACTTTATGTGAAGCAACTTTACAATAAAAGACAATTTAGAGAACTTCTAACAACCTCTGTAAAGTTCTTGCTCGGCATCGCTGATTAACTTCAAAAATTTATTCGTTTCTCAATTGGATCCACTAGGTATATCAGGGCCATGGCTCTCAGAAGTCACCCCTGCCCAATCATCTGTGAATCTTTCACAACGTACATCATCTACTATTTCTTGCATGTCATCCACAACATTGTCCTCTTCTTCAACCACAGGATCATTATCATTGTCGTGACATTCAGGTTCATAATTTTCCCCATGATGAACCCATCGACTATACCCAGCTACCACCCCCCATGCAAACATATGCTCCTCAACTTCATTTGGAGTCATCTCATCGATATTGTTGTATTTAATACATGGACATGGTATCGTAGTCTCCCTAAGTTCGATATGATCAGTTGCAAATTTGAAAAACTCTCTTACTCCTTTAATATACAGAGGGTGCCTTCTATTATGAATCTCCTTCCAACTCCTATCCATCTTGAAATCCATATAATGTCAACATATCGTTACACGAATGAATGAAACACATTACTATTAATGATGTATATATGTTATTTATAATAAAAACGATAAGAGAGAAACAAGGGATATGAAATAAATTAAATACTCAGAGCATGGTAGTCAAACAAAAAAAATTGGTGGTGTCGAGTACAACCGCAAGAGGAGTGAGTGTTGGGCAAGACATAGATTTTATGGATTTTGAACTAATCATAATAAATTTTAAGGAAGAACATAAGACCAGGTGGGTGTGAGATTTCAAATTTGGTGTGGGATTACCTACCAGATCAAAAGAAATTACTATTTATCTGTGACATTATCTTTGTTTAATTGATGACTAATAATGGATATCACTTCCTTTTAATATGCCATTCACAAAACATAATTTGTCTTTGTTCTCTACGATTAGGAAGCCTAAAGATTTGTCTTCACCCAGTTGACATGGATATAGATAAATAAATAACATACTAATATTTGTGCTCAAAAACCTATATATATGTGTGTTATAATCACAAATGATGCACTTAATTTGATGGAGATCAGATGTTACTACAAGCGTCATCTTCCCAGAGGCTAAAGAAAATTAAAAACACCACATACATTTTACCACTTGTCACATGCAGACCAATTCAATTGCAAATATCATATAAAGCAAAAAAATTACTAAAGAAAAGGGGAAACTGTGACATGAATGGATCAGGTAATATGAATCAGGTAATCATTTACAAAAGAAACATAATGTGACATGAATGGGTTCAGTTTCATTCGGATTCTAAATCATAAATCATTGGATTCAATTAAAAATTGTAAAATATGATGAAGCATATAATACTGATGGGGATAAGATAACAATAATATTATCGATGTACGTCAAACTTATAGCAATTCATGAATGAATCAATGAAAGCATTACCAGTGAAGCCAATCAATTTTCACAAAACAGAGTACAAAAGGAACAAACAAACAAAATATGGGGCCTACAATAACTAATAAAGGGTCGTTCGGCTCAAAAGCTATAACCCTCCAAATAAAATCAAAAAGTAAGAAAGAAACCTGAAAAGCTATGACCCTCCACCGCCACTACAACCCACAACACACATTACAAATCTCATTAACAAGATGAAAAGGGAAAAAATTTGTGGAACTCAAAAGCTCTACTTTTTATCTTACAATCTCCATTAAATGTTTGGCTTTGGACATGATCGAGAGCCAGCCTATCCTGAGTTGAAAATGGGTCCTTCGGCTCTATTGATGGGACAGTGAAGAAACCTCTCTTCATCGACATCAACCGACTCAGTGAATAGGGACATCATCGAGAGCCAACCTGCACCACCACTACAATCCTCCCCTCTACCACCAGTACAACCCTCCCGTCCACTAGCACCGTCCTCCCCTCGGTGGCCATCCGTACCACCCCAAAACTCGACTCACGACCAGCCAACACCCAAATATAGGGAAAAAACAAAAAAAAAAAAAAAAATGAAATACAGAGAGAGTGAAGCACTTACGGTACAAAGATTGGCGGTGGGGAGATTGTTGACTCCTCCAGTGGTGAATGAGAGAGAGAGTGATAGATCGGCAGCGAGAGAGAGTGGTTCGAGGGAGAGAGCACGGGAAATTTCTGAGATGACGGCAAAGAAAGAGCGGGAGATCGAATTTTTACCTATTGCAGCTGCACATAGACGTATAAATGATATACATACAATTGAAATTGAAGAATATAATAACAATTTTAAATGGAATAAAATAAAACCCAACAGATACAAATTAAATATGGGTATGAATTTATGGGAATTAAAAAAATAATTTTAATTATTGTTATTTGTTTAATAACGAATCGAAAACCAAAATATTTTGATGACAACAGTGCCCATATATTAGGCTACTAAGATAATTAAAAAAAATAAAATAAAAGGAGGGTAAGGTTGTAACTATCTACCAAATAAGAATTAATTATTTCCAATTCACATGTAATCTGACTAATTGCCAAAGGATTTCAAGTTATTTAATTTTTCTTTTTCAAATCCCACCGAATGAATCCTATTTTAAATTTTATTCATTGAAAACATATGAAAGTGGATGGTTCCAATTACAGAACCGACCAGTTATGTTGATCCGCAAACAACTCAAATGGATTAGTTGTTTAGTAGTTACTTTTTGTTTTAACCCGGTACATAAAGTAATTTGGTTTTATGGGTTTCGAGTCGTTCACAGGTCGGGTTGGACAGTGACCCGCTATCCGAACCGCCAATCTTGGGTTCAAAAGCTATGTAACCCATTTGCACTTGGTTTGGTTCAGGTTGGCTGGGTTTGGGAATGGCCGTAGGGGTGTGCATGGGTCAGTTTGGTTCAGGTTGATGGCTAACCTATAACCGAGCCATTCTTCATCGGTTCGAAGATTGGTTTAGGTCGGTTCCTAAGTTCTTCCCAAGCCGGGTTGGGTAGGTTCAGCCTGTATAGTTGTGAGTTAATCCAGTACAGTTACGAAAAGTCCCAAACAGATGCAGCAAGGGCTGATAATGGTGTATTTTCCTTCATATTCTATTTCTTCATTCCTTCCTACATGACTTCCTAGAACCCGTCTAAGTGATGTGCGCAGTACAAACTTCATGATGCAGAACTCGTTTGGTTTATCCTATTAACTCGGCTCATTCGAAATAAGTATCTTCGAAATTTGAGAATCCCAATGATATTGTCTTTTCTTTTTTTGTTGTTAGCTCAGCCAAACCATAAGATAAATGAATCTTCAATTACTTTGTTTTGGAATTCTGGAATTGTTCCCCCTTCCTGGAGTTCATTCTCCGGGGAACTCCGTTTAAATTATTCCGGTGGATTTCTTACAATCTACTTATTTTATGATCTCGTTGGAAATCATATAAAGACAATTCTTATTTAATATAGCAATTTGCACAAGTATTTTACGATTAAGAAGTACCCGTCTCTTGTACAAATCATGTATTAACCTACTATAACTATAGGATACCCCCTTCCGCGACCCCTGCTGTCGCGCCCAGATTTTTCGCACTTGAGGAATACTCACCCAAGCGGGAAAAATGTTGTACTCTCTCGTTAGAACTCACCCTCCTAGAAGAATGAGTGCGACTAGGTTTGAATTGAAAACAGGTTTGAATAAAGGGCTTTTGAAAAAGATTTGGAGTCGCCACCTAACTTGATTAAGGTGAGTTAGGTCACCTAAAAACTAAGCATAGTCCGAAAACTACATTTAAGGTTTTGAAAAACGATTTTGAAAATATCTCCTCAAGAGAGGGTTTTTTAGGAAAACGGGTTGTTTGGCAACCTTTGGAAAACATTTAGCCCCTTTTTTGAAAAATAACTCCTTTTGGTCTTTGAAAACAGCGATTCTAGGTTCGGAGGTTGGTTACGTGTAGGGAAGACGCACTAAGCTATCACCCTACCCCGCCCTTTCGGTACCTACATGTCAATTTACCCTAGATTCACCTATGAGAGTCTTTAATTAACTAATAGTTCAACCCTATTCACTTTAGAAAAACAATGTTTGAAAAACTAATTTAGCATGATGCATGATATGCAAGTGCAAGATGAAAGAATTGGAAAATAGAAATTGATTTGAAAATAAATTAATTTGATTTGAAAATAGATATGAAAAGATGGAATTGAAACTGGAAACTTTGAAAACTTGGAAATAGGAATTTGAAAATAGCAATTTTGAAATTGAAATTTAAAAATTGATTGGAATTTGAAATTTGGAAAGATTTTGGAAACCACACCCATGAGGGTGGAATCGAAAGTTTGAAAAGTATTGTGACCGCACCTATGAAGGTTGCCTACGTATCCCTTTGGGGAATCAGGTCAGTCGTAGTTCGGACAAAAATCCGATAGAAAATAGAAGGTTTGATTTGAAAAAAGGTTTGATTGGAACTTAGAATAGAATATTGGAATTTGGAATTTGGAATTTGGAATTGAAAAGATTGGACTTTGATTTGGAGAGATAGAACTTAGAAGAAAGATTTAGACTTATTTTGGAAAGATTGAGATTTGGGAAACATAGACTTAGGAAAGATAGGATTTAGAAAGGACTTGAGATTAAGAAAGATTTGACTCGAGTGTTGGACTTGGAAGATTAAGGAAGTTGGAATTTAGGAAAGATTTGAATTAGGAAAGTTTCATTTTAGGCAAGTTTTGGTTTAGGAAAATTTTGAATTAAGAAAGGTTTCATTTTTGGAAAGTTTTGAAATTAGGAAAGTTTTAGGTTTAGGAAAGTTTTCGAAAAAGGAAAGGTTTTCAGATTAGGAAAGTTCCCAAATTAGGAAAGTTTTGAATTTAGAAATGTTTTGAAAAAGGGAAGTTTTGAAAATAAGAAAAGTTTCGTTTTGGGAAAGGTTTGAAAAAGGAAAGTTTTCAATTTAGGAAATGTTTGAAAAAAAGGAAGTTTCAACTTAAGAAAGTCTTGAATTTAGAAAGTTTTGAATTTAAAAAAGTCTTAAATTTGGAAAGATTTGAAGTTTAAGAGAGTTTAGAATTTAGAAAGTTCTAGGTTTAGAAAGATTCAACTTAAGAAAGTTTTAAATTTAGTAAGTTTTGAATTTAGGAAGCTTAGAATTTTAGAAAGATTTGAAATTTAGAAAGTTTAGGATTTAGAAAGTTTTAGAGTTTGAATTTTAGAAAGTCTTGAAATTAGGAAAGGTTTGAATTTAGGAAAGGTTTGAAAGCTTATATTTGAAAAGTTAAGATTTGAAAAGAGGGTAGAATTAGGAAAGGGTTGAATTAGGAAAGATTTGAAGGTTGAGTTTTAAAGTTTAGGAAAGATTTATATGTTCAAGTTTTTAGAAACTTAAGGTTTAAGAAAGTGGAAGTTTAGGAAGAATTCGAATTAGGAAAGAGTTGGATTTTGAAACTTAAGGAAAGATTTGAAGTTTAGGTTTAGGAAACATATGGTTTAGGAAGGTAGGGAATTAGAAAGGTTTGGATTAGGAAGGGATTGGATTTGGTTTCTAAAAGAGAAAGGTTTGATTTATTTCCAAAAACGGAGGATAGGATCTAGTTTTCTAAACGGGGAGATTGGATTTGGTTTCAGAAAGGGGAGACAGGATTTGGGAAGGATTTGGAAAAGGAGATTCTAGAAACCCTAGATTTGGAAAATTATAGTTTTGACATAGAAAATAGGTTTTGGAAACATGTATAGTTTTGATGTAGAAAACAAAAGATTTTGGAAACCTAGGTTTGGGGCAAAGTTTGAAAACCATGTTTTTGGGAAGAAAATTTAGGATTCCCTAATTGTGGGTTCTAGGGCTTGACTTGGGCTCTAAGGAAAAGGGATTTTTAGAAAGTGCGTTTTTGGAAACGAAGATTTTGGAAGGAAAACCTAGAGGGGAATTTCTAGAAGGAAGATTTTGGAAAAGAGAGTTTTTGGAAAGATTTTTAGGAGAGATTTTTTTTAGGAAAGTGAATCTAGGGAGTGATTTTAGAAAGTGAATTTTGAGGAAAAGATTTTGGAGAGGAGTTGAAAAAGAGAGTTTTGAAAAATAGATTTTAGAAGGGAGTTTTTGAAAACAATTTTGAAGAGAGGAGTTCTAGGAAAGTATGTTGAAAAAGAGATTTTTAGAAAGAGATTTTTGAAAAGAGAGAGAGTTTTGGAAAGTATAAAAACTTCTCACTTTCCTAAAACAATTCTAGCCATAAAAGGACTAGAATCACTTTAAGAAAGTGATTTTGAAAACAAGGTTTGAAAATATAGACCAAAAGGCCATTTTTAATATACTTTCCTAAAGCAACCCTAGCCATGGAAAGGCTAGAATCACTTTACAATTGTGATTTTGAAAACAAGTTTTTGAAAGAGAGATTTGGATGCAATTTTGAAAACAAGTTTAAAAACGTTTTGAAAAACAACTTTGAAAACAGTTTTTGGAAGATGCAAGACTATGATATGCACAATGCAATTTGGGGGTCGTGAACATACAAGGCTAAGGCTTCACCACATAATCAAGGGGGCCGGACCCACGTGGTCTTTGGTTAGACTAGAAGAAAGCCCCCGACACGGTGACTCTCCTATAGCCCAATCCTACACATGGACCGGGAATCCCCTTGTTTCAAGCATGCAAAGAAAGGGGGGGAAAGAGATGAGGGATTAAAATAGAGAAAATCCAAGTGGGTTGGAGAGAGAAGAGAGAGGGGGAGTGCGGAAATTTAAAGAGAAAACCTACCTTGTATCTTCTTTAATTTGCGTGCCGCGCTGTCTTCAATCTTCGGTCTTCGTCTTGATCTTCTTCTTCAACCTTCAAGGGTTGTCTTCAAATTTTAGATGGCAGCTCTTCAAGTCTTCCAAAGATGGTTGAAAGATAGTGTATGAGTGTATGGGGGTGTGTATGAGTGTATAGGAGGCTAGGGTATGTGTATAGTGGCTAGGGTTTGGGAAAACCTAGGGAGGCTAGGGTTTTGGAGGTGCTTGAGCTCTGTATATCGAATTGTGTGATTCCTAGGTTAAGTTTGCAGACCCCTTTCACGTTGATCGAGGCTCTGTATTTATAGAAGTTGGACAAGCCTGGTGCCTGTTGCAGTGGCGCCAGGGCAAAATTTATACTGGCGCCACTAGGAGTGACTCCGGAAAGTCCGGGAATGATTTAAAGGAGCCGGGAGTGACCCGGAAGGCCGGAAAGGAGCAGGAACACTTAAAATAGTGTCCTGGAGGTATTTGACTTGAATAGTGAGGATTGGACGTATCGGAAAGGTTGACCGAGTCTTTAGGGGCAAAACGGTCAATCGGACCGGAAAACTGCCGGGACAGACTCAAACTGTCCCGGAAGAGGACTTGGGATCTGGAAACATTATTTAGAATGTTCCCAGAGGTTGCCGGTTTGATACCCAGAGCCGGCGTGGTCGGAAATGGAGACCGGCCCACCAGGGGCAAAACGGTCATTTTGTACCGGGTTTGCCGAAACTGACTCGGAATGGTCCAGAAAGGTAAAGGAAGGTTGAGAACACTATAGAAAGTGTTCCCGAGTTATTATCGGTTTGATACCCAGAGTCGGTGTGGTTGAAGAAGGAGACCGGCCCTCCAGGGGCAAAACAGTCATTTTGTACCGGGTTGGCCGGAACTGACTCGGAATGGTCCGGAAAGGTAAAGGAAGGTTGAGAATACTATAAAAAGTATTCTCGGGACATTACCGGTTTGATACTCAAAGCCGGTATGGTCGAAGAAGGAGACCGGCCCTCTAGGGGCAAAACGGTCATTTTGTACCGGGTTCGCCGGAACTGACTCGGAATGGTCCGGAAAGGTAAAGGAAGGTTGAGAATACTATAAAAAGTTCGAAATAAGTGACATTATTGATATTTAAGTAAGAAATGAAGATTATGTAGGTATTGCAATAAGTGACAGTATCGACATGTACTGTGTTTAAATGCTTTCATAAAGTTTTATTTTTGGTTGAAATTTTTTGGCTTAAATCAATAGTTTTCTGCAAGCATTTGTATGGCGAACCTACACTTTGGGTACCAACTGGCCTGGTTTCTTACGTCAGTGTTTTGTTTGGACATGAGATGTTAATAAAATTTGTGTTTTTGATTGAATTAGGGAACAACATGACTGAGAGAACCAGGGCCAAAGACAAGGCCAAGAAAGATGCTGCGAGCAAAGCTATTGTCCCGTTTACTCAGTCTCGTTTCGAAGCTAGTGCCCCCCTGACTTTGATGCAGAGTGTTTTAAAACAAAAGATGCGCAAAAGGGGTACAACGAGGTTTGGGGAAGGAAGAAAATTGTCCTCGAGCGAGGGATCAATCTTATGGCCTTCCGAGATGAACCGTACCTTTGGAAGGATGAAATTGAGGGGCGAGACTGGAAGAAATTTGCTAACTTTTCTGGAGGTGCAGTGCTTATATTGTGTGTTGAATGGCTAGCAAATATTTCCAAGACGAGCATCACACCCGGGGCCCAGCGAATAGAGTCTTGGGTAAGGGGCAAGGTTGTAGTCATAACTCCAGACACTTTTGCCGAGATCTATCAGTTGGAGAGGGTTTGCAATGCCTAATTCAAAGAGTCAGCCGACGAAAAGATTGATATGACGGTGGTGGCCACTAAAATTTTGAAAGAAGGAGAGAGGTGGGCAGAAAAGAAGAATTTTGTGGGCCGAAATGCACTAAAGGACAGGTACCTACCTTTACACCTGTGGTCCTGTTACAGTTTGATTCCAATTGCCCGAACTTCGGAGGTAAGCAGAACGAGGGGAAAATTACTATGGGCTATAGGCACGCACAAGTCCATTGATCTTCCATTGTACATGTGGTACCAATTATATGACAGCCACCGGTTGGGGGATCCTATGACCAGTATCCCGTTTTCATGCCTGCTCACGACGGCCTTTGCTAAGGCCAAGGTGGCTGAGTCCGCATTCTTGTTCAAGAAATTGACTCAGAAGCCAATTGACAAAGCATCCATTAACAAGTCCAAGGCTCAGCAAACCATGTTAAATAAGAAGAAACAACGGGTTGGGACATCCTCAGAGGAACAGTCGTCACAGGCGAGGTCGACTACCAATGCTGATCTTGCCAGCCTGGTTCAAATGGTAGAACAACAGAATCTACGAATGGATCGCCAAACTGAGAGGTTGACAAAGTTTGAGGACAAATTAGTGGAGCAAAAGAAGGAGTTTGGGGAATTCCACCAGGTGATCCTGGGGCAATTTGATAAGTTAGAGGAGCAGCAAAAGAAGTTTCAAGATCAGCAGAGTGAGCAGACAGATATATTGAAAGAGATAACCAAGCTAATGGCTCATCAACAGCAAGAGGAAGATGAGGATGGGGAAGAAGATGTTGATGCAGATGATGACGAAGAGTAGACAGTCATTGGGGAGGTGTAGAGTTTAGGTTACCTTTCATTATACACGTGCATCATCCTGATCTAAAAGTTGCATGTATTGGGTAACTTTTGCCTTGCTGACAAATATTTTATATGTCCTTTTTGGTTAGTATGATATTACTGAATGGTTTACCAAGTAAGCAGCACCCAATGCAATTTTCTCGAGAGGTCAGAATTCTCAGCTTACACTTTTCAATTTAAGCTGGTCAACATGCCCTATCTATTGTTATATTTCAATATAATACTTTCCATTACACGAGTCTTCAGTGGACTATTCACTATAATCTGTGATTTGCATTTTTTAATACTTGGATGGATAGCTATGGGCATTCACAAACTTGGACTTTGTATTGTCTTTCATAGTGCCTTACGTTTAGTGAAGGTAAAATTGTTCCGTATCTCTCTTATTCAATAACCTCATTATTATAAGCACCCCATTTTTAACCGCTCGGCAGTCTACACTCCGTCCAGACTTGTTTCAAGTCATAGTAGACATATTCCAATGGAAACCAATCCTCTAGGTCCAAATTCTGTCTTTCCATCGCCTCGCGGGCCTGTCGGGCCCAAATAGAGGCAAAATGACCAAAATGCCCTTAGGGGGCATTGGCCTTTCCTTTCCAATTCCAATCTCTCTCTCGAGACAGTTTATTCCTCGAGACGGTCTGAGTAGCGAGACTACTCGCAAAACCGTTAGAGTAGCAAAAGTACTCACTCAACCGTTAGAGTAGCGGAAATACTCACAAAATCGTTAGAGTAACGGAAATACTCACAAATAGGTCGATATAGGGAATTGGCAACAAACCCCTGTGTCATGACGACCACCGTTAGAGTGGCGGAAACACTCAAAACCCAGGCACGTCTCTTCGGAGACGATAAGACCTCTTTCTAATCCCTCTCTCGAGACAGCTTATTCCTCGAGACGGTTCAATCCAAGCACGTCTCTTCGGAGACAGTAAGACCCCTTTCCAATCCCTCTCTCGAGACAGTTTATTCCTCGAGACGGTTCCAATCCAGGCACGTCTCTTCGGAGACGGTAAGACCCCTTTCCAATCCCTCTCTCGAGACAGTTTATTCTTCGAAACAGTTCCAATCCAGGCACGTCTCTTCGGAGACGGTAAAACCCCTTTCCATTCTCTCTCTCGAGACAGTTTATTCCTCGAGACGGTTCCAATCCAGGCACGTCTCTTCGGAGACGGTAAGACCCCTTTCCAATCCTACTCTCGAGACAGTTTATTCCTCGAAACGGTTCCAATCTAGGCACGTCTCCTCGGAGACGGTAAGACCCCTTTCCAATCCCACTCTCGAGACAGTTTATTCCTCGAGACGGTCCGAGTAGCGAAACTACTCACAAAACCGTTAGAGTAGCGGAAATACTCACAAAACCGTTAGAGTAGCGGAAATACTCACAAATAGGTCGATATAGGGAGTTGGCAACAAATCCCTGTGTCACGACGACTGCCGTTAGAGTGGCAGAAACACTCAAAACCCAGGTCAACACCAGTGTCTGTTAGCCCGCTTGGGTGAAAAATGACCAAATTACCCTTAGGACCTTTTTCGAGACTTTCCGGTCAAGATGACCATTTTGCCCCTAGGCATCCAGATGCCCCGGGAACCACACCGGCTCTGGGTATCAAACCAGTAACCCTCTGAGATTGCTTTTTATAGTACTCTCCACCTTCCCTTATCTTTCCGGATCATTCCGAGTCAGTTTCGGCCAACCCGGTACAAAATGACCGTTTTGCCCCTAGAGGGCCGGTCTCTTTCTTCGACCATACCGGCTCTGGGTATCAAACCGGTGATGTCCCGAGAATGCTTCTTGTAGTATTCTCAGCCTTTCCTTATCTTTCCGGATTATTCCAAGTCATTTCTGGCCAACCCGGTGCAAAATGACCGTTTTGCCCCCTGGTAGGCCGGTTTTCTTTTCCGACCACGCCGGCTCTGGAAATCAAACCGGTAACCTCTGGGAACATTCTAAATAATGTTTCCAGATCCCAAGTTTTCTTCCGGGACAATCCGAGTCTGTCCCGGCAGTTTCCCGGTCCGATTGACCGTTTTGCCCCTAAAGGCCCGGTCAACCTTTCCGACCCACTTTATCTTCATTTTTCAAGTCAAATACCTCCAGGACACTATTTTAAGTGTTCCTGCTCCTTTCCAGCCTTCCGGGTCATTCCCGACTCCTCTAAATCATTCCCGGACTTTCCGGAGTCACTCCTAGTGAAGCCAGGCTAAAAATTACATGGTAGTCACTAGTACAGGCGCTCAAATCTAGTCAAAGATACGTTGCTTATTGACCTTAAACCTTTCCTAATTGGCTGGCGCCACTACTAGTGGCGCCAAGCCAAAAAATGGCCTAGCGCCACTCCTAGTGGCGCCAGTGTAAAGTTTGCCCTGGCGCCACTGCAACAGGCACTAGGTTTGTCCAACCTCTATAAATACAGAGCCTCGTTCAACGTGAAAAGGGTCTACAAACTTAACCTAAAAATTCTATATTTTGATATACAAAGCTCGAGCATCTCCTAAACCCTAGCCTCCCTAGGTTTTCCAAACCCTAGCCACCCTACACAAACCCTAGCCTCCTATACACTCATACACTCCCTCATACACTCATACACTAGCCTTCAACCATCCTTTGAAGACTTGAAAAGCTGCCATCCAAAACTTGAAGACAACTCTTGAAGATTGAAGGTGAAGATCAAGACAAAGACCGAAGACAGCGCGGCGCGCAAAATAAAGAAGACATACGGTAGGCTTTCTTTTTAATTTTCTGCACTTCCCCCTTCTCTCTTCTCTCTCCAACCCACTTGGGTTTTCTCTATTTTAATCCTCCATCTCTTTCCCCCGCTTTCTTTGCATGTTTGAAACAAGGGGACTTCCGGTCCATGTGTAGGATTAGACTGTTGGAGAGTCACCGTGTCGAGGACTTTCTTCTAGTCTAACCAGAGACCACGTGGGTCCGGCCCCCTTGATTATGTGGTGAAGCCTTAGCCTTGTATGTTCACAACCCCAAATTGCATTGTGCATATCATAGTCTTGCATCTTCCAGCAAACCATTTTCAAAGCTGTTTTCAAAATCGTTTTCAAAATTGCATCAAAATCTTCTTTTCAAAAACATGTTTTCAAAATCACAATCTTAGGGTGATTCTAGCTTTTCTATGGCTAGGGTTGCTTTAGGAAAGTGTTACAGTAAAAGGAACCGATACGGTCCATATTTTCAAAATCTTGTTGTTTTCAAAACCGTTTTCTTAAAGTGGTTCTAGCCCTCTTATGGTTAGAGTTGCTTTAGGAAAGTGAGAAATTTTTATACTTTCCAAAAACCTCTCTTTTCAAAAACCTCTTCCTAAAAATCTTTTTTTTTTTTTTTCCAACATACTTTCCTAAAACTCTCATTTCCAAAATTGTTTTCAAAAACTCCCCTCCAAAATCTATTTTTCAAAACTCTCTTTTTCCAACTCCTTTCCAAAATCCTCTCCCCAAAATCTACTTTCTAAAAACGCTCCCTAAAAAATCTTTCCAAAAACTCTCTTTCCAAAATCTCCCTTCTAGAAATTTCCTCTCTAGGATTTTCCTTCTAAAATCTACGTTTCTAAAAACACACTTTCCAAAACTCCTTCTCTTTAAAATCTTTTTCCAAAAACTCCCTCTTCAAATTCACTTTCCAAAGACTCCTCCCTAGGATTCCCTTCTAGAAAACCTTCGTTTCCAAAAACGCACTTTCCAAAAACTCTTTCCTTAGAGCTCAAGTCAAGCCCTAGAACCCACAATTAGGAAACCCTAAATTTTCTTCCCAAAAACATGGTTTTCAAACTTTATCCAAACCTAGGCTTCCAAAACCTCTAGTTTTCACATCCAAACTATACATGTTTCCAAAACCTCTTTTCTACGTCAAAACTATAATTTTTCAAAAACTAGGGTTTCCAGAATCTCCTTTTCCAAATCCTTACTAAATCCAATCTTCCCTTTAAGAAACCGAATCCAATCTTCCCTTTAAGAAACCAAATCCAATCTCCCCGTTTAGGAAACTAAATCCAATTCTCCGTTTTTGGAAACAAATTCAAACCTTTCCTAATTCAACTTCTTCCTAATTTCCTACCTTCCTAAACCATAAGTTTCCTAAACCTAAACTCTAAATCTTCCTTTAAATTTCAAAATCCAACTCTTTCCTAGTTCAAATACTTCCTAATCCTCCACTTTCCTAAATCTTAAGTTTCCCAAAATTTGAACATAAAAATCTTTCTTAAATTTTAAAATTCAAATCTTTCCTAATTCAACCTTTTCCTAATTTTACCTTCTTTTCAAATCTTAACTTTTCAAACCTAAGTTTTCAAACTTTTCCTAAATTCAAACCTTTCTTAATTTCAAGATTTTCTAAAATTCAAACTCTAAAACTTTCTAAATCTTAAACTTTCCTTTTTCAAACCTTTCCAAATGCTAAACTTTCCTAAACTTCAAATCTTTCCAAATCTAAAATTTTCTAAACTCAAAACTTTCTTATTTTCAAAACTTCCTTGTTTTCTAAACTCTTCCCAATTTTCAAAACTTCCCTATTTCAAAACTTTCCTAATTTGGGAACTTTCTTAATTTGAAAACCTTTCCTATTTCAAAAACTTTCTAAATCCGAAACTTTCTTAATTCAAAACTTTCTTAAGTTGAAACTTTCTTAATTCAAAACTTTCCTAATTCGAACCTTTCTTAATTCGAAACTTTCCAAAAATGAAACTTTCCTAATTCAAAACTTTCCTAAATTGAGCTTTTTCTAAATCCGACCTTTCCTAATCTCCTAAACCTTCCAAGTTGAGTCAAACTTTTTCTAGGTTTCCTAAACCTTCATCTTTCTAAAACAAGTCCAAATCTATCTTTTCAAATCAAAGTCCAATCTTCTCAATTTCAATTTCCAATCTCCACTTCTAATCTCAAATCAAATCCAATTTTCAATTCAATCTCTTTCTTCCAATCCAATCTCTCTCTTCAAATTAATCTCTTTTCAATCGGACTCTGGTCCGAACTACGACTGACCTGATTTCCCCAAAGGGATACGTAGGCAACCTTCATAGGTGCGGTCACAATACTTTTCAAACTTTCAATTCCACCCTCATGGGTGCGGTTTCCAAAATCTTTCCAAATCTCAAATTCCAATCAATTTTCAAAATTCCAACTTCATAATTTTTATTTTCAAATTTCTACTTTCAATTTCCAAAACTTTTCAATTTCATATCTTTCCAATTTCAAATCTATTTTTAAATCAAATCAATTTCAAATCAATCTCTTTCCAAATCTATTTTTCAATTCTCTCTTATTTTGCACTTGCATACCATGTATCATGTTAGTTTCTTTTCAAACATTATTTTTCTAAAGTGAATAGGGTTGAACATTTGTTAATTAAAGACTCTCATAGGTGAATCTAGGGTAGATTGACATGTAGGTACCGAAAGGGCGAGGTAGGGTGATAGCTTAGTGCGTCTTTCCTACACGTAACCAACCTCCGAACCTAGGATCACTGATTTCAAGGACCAAAAAGGAGTTATTTTTCAAAGAGGGCTAAATGTTTTCCAAAGGTTTCCAAACAACCTGTTTCCTTAAAAACCCTCTCTTGAGGAGATGTTTTTCAAAAATCATTTTCCAAAACCCTAAGTGTAGTCTTCGGATTATTCTTAGTTTTTTTAGGTAACCTAACTCACCTTAATCAAGTTAGGTGGCGACTTCGAATCTTTTTCAAAAGCCCTTTATTCAAATCTATTTTCAATTCAAACCTAGTCGCACTCATTCTTTTAGGAGGGTGAGTTCTAACGAGAGAGTACAGTGTTTTTCCCGCTAGTGTGAGTATTCCTCGAGTGCGAAAAATCTGGGCGCGACAATTATGTTTGACTTTGATTCACTTAGTGAGAATTGATTGATGTGATTGACATGTTATAATTTTGAGTTTTGTGCACTTTGGATATGACACTGGTTTGAGTTCACTTGATATCACTGAAGTAATCACTTTAATGCACCTTGTCGACAGCAACTTTTAGTCATAACAACGAAACGTCCAGTTGGGTGTTTTGTTAGAACTTCATGTCACTGTATGGCAACCCCGTTGCACAAGCAAATCTATCTTACAAAATAGCTCAGTTTTTTCCAAAATGTCCCAGAGATATATTTTCATCTAATGGCTGAACTTCATCCTCTCTTAAGTTGAATGGCTGAGATTATCTTTTAACTTTTTCATTTACCCTCACTATAAAACGTCAACATCCATGGAACAATGAAAGGCCTTCGGAATAAGGATAGCTGGCCTGCTAATTTGCAGGGAAAGAGAAAAAGGTCAGATCGCGTTAATTGAAGCATGCCCCCAGAATTGAAACCCAACAGATGGCATCAACTTCTTTCACCCTATCAATGGGTGAGATGACGTGCTTATCTCTACTTTTTCTTTCACCCAATCAGAGTTGTTGAAGTGTAATAAATGTATTAGCTGATACACAGAACAAATCTGAAAAAGCATCAACATACATATTCTCCAAAGGTCTCTCTCACCAACTCCTCTAATTTTCTCACTCGAGGAACCAAAAAAGGCTATGAGATTCAATTTTTAAAATCTGACTAGCTTTCTCTCTGTTTCTCCAAACTTCTCTGTCACCAACTCTCCTAACTCTCTCACTCTAAGAAACACAGCACCATAGCCGGCAACCTCCTATGCAAATCCCTTTATTTGTCAAGTTCAGATAACAAATGAGTTATCTCTCTCTGGAATCCAAGTCGAAACCGCCATCTTCAGTTGTCGAAGAACACAGTTAGTCACCATGGCCAGCGCATCCAACCATCATGGCTACTTCTCTGGCCCCTACATGGGAGCCACATTCCGGCCAACTAAGCACTTGGGAGGAGGTGAGTGTGAGTCCCTTTGTCCATCGTCATCATCTATACTTAAGAGTTCTAATTTTCGAGCATTGTGTTTGAATTCTCATTTATCTTTTATGTTCTACAGCCTTTGCTTGAAGTACATCTACTAACTATTGATAAAAAATTAAGAGCAGCCATTTCCCCTTTACTCTCAAGGTGGGGTTTCAGTATTGGCTTACATAAAAAACTGCTGGAGGACTCCAAGGTTAAGAAACTATATTTGTAGTTCTTAAATTTTGACTTAGTTTTTTGCGATTTTGAAAGCAGATATATGATATGACAAGTGATAATGACTCAACTTTACTACCTGAATGGTTTGCTTATAACATGTCCAGTCTTCCTAAAGGTTGACTAAAACTTGCTCATTACCTATTGTGAAAGGTTGTACTATCACATAAGCAACTTATAGCTTTCTCATAAATTAATAACACTTTCATGTGGGTGTTTGTTTATGCAGGTGTCAATTGTGGACAATAGAATTTGGTAGACAGTTACCTTATATAAGTTCTTTAAGTCCTACAATATCTATCTAAAGGTAGCCATGGTGGTTATTATAAGAAATTGGTAGTGTTGAGGTAATTGAGATTTTTGCTTTGGTTCATTTACAAAATATTTTATCCAAATTTGGTTGCATTGTTTTTTTCTCTTCTTTTATTTAAATGTCCTAAATAGGCCCACATTAGACAGCTTGAGCAAAAGTGAAGCTTTGAAGAACTTTTTTTTATGGATTTCTCAGCGAATATGATTTTTTTTGTTTCTATTAATGGATTTGTTAGATTGTTTGCTACTAACTATGGACCAATTAATTACCATGCATGTTTTTTTTGTTGTATTTCTTCTCTCTCTCTCTCTCTCTCTCTCTTAGGTGTTGAGGAAAAAGAGGATAAAATGCAAAAAAGCAATTAGACATGCTAGCAGGAGACATGATATGGTCTAAGCAAATGCATTCATTTGAGTATTCCGATGCGTGAATGACATTGTATTTTCTAACTTTCTTTTCTAAACAAAAGAATTGCAAATTGTTTGTCAAGAATTTTAGTTTCTTTGTTGAAATTGCATTAATCTGAAAATTTTTATTTACATTTCGTGTTGGAGTGTCGTAGGCACGGGTCATTCCTAGTGATCAAAACGGAGTACCGTGTTGTTGATAAGAGTTCACAGGGATGGTTCTTTTCAATTCTTTAAAAAAAAAACAAGAAGAAAGAAAAAAAAAACAAAAGAAAAAGAAGTGCTTAAAAAGAGAAAAAAAGAGAGAAACTGGTGATATGAGATAGAGCATTAAAAGAAGAGGCCATTGTTAAGTCCACCTTGCGTACCCTAGAACGTGGCAAATTTGTTGTCCATTCTCTTTTAGTTGAACCCTACCACCATTGAAAGCCTTTGTAGATTCGAAGTGTGAAGCCCTTCTAAACTCACTTAGTGAAGTCTTGTGTTAATTGCATTGATTGATTCTCATTGTTAATATTCTCTGATGAGGCTATTAAAAGTCATTTGCCGCACATTATTTATGTTCTTCATGATGGGATTGCTTTTACTAATCATATTCATTTACTCCTATTACACGAGCAACCCATGAGAGTTCCTAAAGATTCAATTCTTGTTGAGTGAATGACTGTTGAGTTTTTTAAATCGAAACTTGAAGGATGCATGTGCTTTAGTCCGTAATGAGGCATTTTATGGTACTTTGGTGAATCACGCACACTTGACTTGTTACTTCTACTTGATGAGATGCAATCTTGTGTATACATTGGGTATAAGAATGAATTGAAATTTTGAAATTTAGGGGTGAGTATTTTGGGTACTATCTGTTTAACTGTCTATGAATGGGGGCATACATGATGATTAAGAGATATGATGCATATGCTCAGTGCATTCGGGATTTTCATAAAAGTGGGGAATTATCCATTTTGTTATTTATATACTGTTATTTTTCTAGGGGCTACTAAAATGCAAGTTGGGGGGTGTTATTTTTTTAGGGCTACCAAAGTGCAATCCTAACCTTCTAAGTAGCTTTTGTTAAACCTAAAGGAGCTATATAGCTGGTTGTTTAGTAGTTATTTGGTATTGATAGGGTTCTTCGCATTAGTTCAGGTTTTCAATGTAAAAGAGAGACGAAAGTGCGAACCAACATCGTCAGGACGTAGTTGCAGATCGTCTCGACGACCAGTGGAGGCAACCAACTCAAACGTAGCTCATCGTCAGGACGCAAATTCTGAGCGTCCTGTCGCCCAGATTGGAAGTAAGAAAAATTAATTGTAAAGAAGACAGCATTCGGTTTATCGTCAGGACCCAAAAATCAGCGTCCTAACGTCTAGATTGGAAGTCAAGTTTAGCCCGGATATCGTCACGAAGTACCGATGGATCGTCCTGACGCACAGGTTCTAAGGAACAAAAATTGTTAAGAAGAGAGCAGCATCGTGAGGACACAAAAATCAGCGTCCTGACGACGATAGACCCCGAGATTTGATTGCAGTTTTTTATTTCCTTATCAGCTGAGTACCTATAAAAAGGACAAGTTTTCAGTTTGTTACGATTATGCAATATAGAGTGGTTTTTGAGAGCTTTTGGGCGGACACGTACTTGTTATTTTTATTTTTCTTGAATATGTACAATTCATTAATAATTCGGAGACCATGTTATAATATAAGTTTGGTAGTTTTTTTTTCATTGCGCGTTATGTCTTTAATTGTTATGGGTAACTAATCATCGATCTTCTTGGCGACGAATGAGAAGGCGACTAGGGTTTTCAGTAGTCACGTAAGGTACTATTACATCGGGCATTTATTGTTATATTAGTTAATTCACGAATCATCTCTTGTTTATTCTCTTATCTAGCAACCTTGATTTTGTGATCATATTCGGGTGGGTTCATGAATTACGTTACTACATGGGAAACTGTACTTCAATCCCTGATATGAATGCTATGGAATATAATGTTTCAAACGTTGAATGAAGACAACGAATCTTTATTGGGTTTAAATGCAAAATCTTCCGATTGAAAGGTGTAAGTTGTGACCAATGAATTGAGTTCATTCAATACTGGCCGTGTGGGTTTACCGAATACTTAGTCGCTGGATTTTTCCAACCGAAGATTGTCTTTACTTAGGTTTTAATATCAACTCTTTGCATTGGTTTACATACAAATAACCGTTTCACACCGTTGAAATAATTTTTTGTCACTTTTCCTTTTGAAGTTGTTCTTTATTTCTGTGCTTGTGCTATATATGTCGAACGTGGGTTCTCTAGCTTCTTGGATTGGACAACAATTGTTTTCCCTGTAGATTGACCTCGGAGCTTCTGAGTAGATTACATCGAAACCGTTCGATTGCGGTATTTAATTCTATCGCATATCTTGGAGCCGATCATATAACATTATTTATTAAGTCAAAATGCTAAATAATTTGATATTTACGTAAAAAGGGATAGACTAGCTAGTTACATATTTATTTATAATTAGTTTTCCCGCACGTCCAAATAAATAGGACGTACGTAATTTTTTAAATTACAAGTAGTAGTACTATACTAATATTTTATAAGTACAATTAATGTATTAAAATTAGTATTAGTCTCATATCATATAAAGTCTTAATTATCATTCCCTTAAAAACAAAAAATGGTTGCTCCTTTTACCGACGAATTTACATTTTCCTTACTACAGATTAAGTTCTTACCACCATTACCACGGACATTTATGTCTCCTCGCTAATAAAATTTTCTCGCCAAACATAAACTTCCCACCAATTATTTTTGTGATTACTATTAGCAAGAAAGTTTATATTTTATCGCTATAACAGATATTGATTTCTTTTTTAGTAAGGAGCCTACTAATTCCTCGCTAAAGTTTTTATATCATACGTCTTACGAGGAACTACATGCCATGCGAAAGGTTTATACCTTTTGAATCAGCGACAAGCACACATTTCAACGCCAATTAGTATTGAAGTTGTCTTGCAACCAGATGCTTTTGACGCTAAAATTATTTTTTCGAATCCTTTACCAACCATCTATTCGATCCCTCGCAAATATATTTTCCCACAATCACCATTCGTGATGAATTTTATTTTTCCTTGCAAATTCAATCTCCCGCCACACATCCCGTTAAAATTTTTTCTCACCGGCAATTTTGCAACGAATATTTGCGACAAATTTTGTTGTTTGTCGCTAAATATGGTCAGTGGAAGACAATCGCAACTAATCATGGTTTCCCTTGCTAAAAAGGTACCTTTATCGTCAAACTTAGCTTCGTCGCCAATACTTTCCTCGCTAAAAGACCAATTCCTTGTAGTGTGTTATATTCATTGTGACCATCAAGGTCCATATTTTGGGTATAAACCCTAAATTGTTTCTCATTAAAACCATAATCTTAAAATGATTTTATCCATTCCATGGTTAGGGTTGTTTAGGAAAGTGTGATATTCAATAGGATCATATTGGTCCATATTTCAAATCCATGTTATTTTCAAAACTACCAACTTAGAATGATTCTAATCTCTTCATGGTTAGAATCGTTTTAGGAAAGTGAAATATTCAAAAGATTTCAAAACTCCTTTCCAAATTGTTTTTAAACTTCTTTCCAAAAACCTCTTTTCAAAAATCTATTTTCCAAAAACTCTTTTCAAACTCATTTCTAAAAGCTCTCTTCAAAAATTCACTTTCTAAAAACTCTCTTCAAATTTCCTTCCTAGAAACTTTATTAAAAAAGTCTACTTTCCAAAAACTCTTTTTCTTGGAGTCCAAGTCAAGCCCTAAATTTCATACTTAGGAAACCTTAGTTTCTTTCCTAAAAAATATGACTTCCTCTTTTGTTTTAAATCATAAGTTTTCAAAACTATCTTCTACATCAAATCATAGATTTTCAAAACTTTTTTTTTACACCAAAATCATAGACTTCCAAAATCCTAAGTTTTTCAAAACTCAACATTTCCAATTTCATATCAAATCTAATCTTTCAAATTAGGAAACTAGATCAAATCCTCTCTTTTAAGAACCTAAATCAAATCCTCCAATTTTATAAACCAAATCTAATCATCTATTTTTAGAAATAAAATCTAATCTTCTACTTTAGGAAATAAGAATCAAATCTTTCTAAATTCGAAAACTTTCTTAATTTGGCACTTTCCTAAAATGGAACTTTCCTATTTCAAAACTTTTCTAATTTAAAGATTTCTAAAATCTGGTCTTTCTTAAACCTAACTTTCTAAATTTATTCAAATCAAGTGATTATGTCAAATCTTTCTAAATCAAATCAAATCTCTTTTCATATCTTCCTTAAATTTCACTTTCCTAATTCAAACCTTTTCTAAATCAAACTTTCTAAAATCAAACATTTCAAATCTAAATTAAACCTTCCTAATTCAATTACATGTTCCAACCCTAGGATACCTAAATATTTGTTCAACCCTAACCCTAAGTTAGGAAACTTCAACTCCTTTCTAAATCAAGATGGTTTTCGAATTTCAATCTAAGTCAAAAGTTTTCAAAACTCAACTCCTTCTTTTTCAAATCAAGTACAAGTCTCTTTTCCAAGTTCAATCCTTTCAAGTCAAAGTCAATTTTCAAATCCTCAAGTTCAATTTCAAATCTTCTATTCCAAGTTCAAATCAAATCTTTTTTTCGAATCGACCTCTTTTCAAAAACTTTAAAAAGTCTATTTTCAATCGGACTCTTGTCCGAACTACAACTGACCTGATTCCCAATAAAGGGATGCGTAGGCAACTCTTATGGGTGCGGTCATAACATTTTTTAAGTTTCTAATTTCATCGCATTTTTCAAATTTCTAATCCCATAATCTATTTTAAGTTTCTAATTTTCAAATCTTTAATTTCAATTTCTAAAACCTTCTTTCGAACTTCAAATCTATTTTTAAAATCAAATCTTATTCTCTCACTTGCATATCATACATCATGTCAAATTTCTTTTTCAAAGTGGATATAATTGAAAAGTTGTTAATCAAATATTCTAATGAGTGAACCTAGGGTGAATAGATATGTAGGTACCGCAAGGGCGGGGTAGGGTGATGGCTTAGTGCGTCTTTCCTACACGTAACTAACCTCCGAATCTAGAATCACTATTTTCAAAGACCAAAAATGGAGTTATTTTTCAAAAAGGGCTTAAATCTTTCCTAAGGTTGCCAAACAACCTATTTTCTTAAAAATCCTCTCTTGAAGAAGTTTTCAAAACATTTTTTAAAAAAAACCCTGAGTTCAATTTCGGATTGTACTCAGTTTTGGTGACCTAATTTACCTTAATCAAGTTAGGTGGTGACTCCAAATCATTTCCAAAAGCCCTTAATCAAATCAATTTTCAATTCAAACATAATCGCACTTGTCATTTTAGGAGGATGAGTTCTAATGAGATAGTACTGTGTTTTTCTTATTTGTGCGTATTTTCCTTGAGTGTGAAAAATCGGGGCGCGACAAAAATTGGTTGGACAAGTAATCCATAGAGGACTAATAACAACAACCCATAGGGGTGCTTATTTTGTTCTCCACCTCCAACCCCCCTCCCCCCTTGAAGACAACCCACAATCTCACCGTGCGCATCTAGCCATTTCATCTTCGACATTAATAAGAACCTTTGTTTGTTTTAATTTTGCATTATATGCTAATTCAAAAGCCTCTAGCCATAAGTATCTAACCATATCTTCCTCTCACCAAAATAGTCTTATTGAAAATATCAAACAAACCTAGAATCAAAGAACATAAGTTTCTAGACACCACACAATAAATAAGAAGGTGAGTCATTAATTGCTCATCTTTTTTGATCATCCAACACTAGTAACATATATTTTCCCCCACTTCATCAAATTACTGAAGTTAAGGATCTTGTTATGCACTATTGTCATACGACACTAAGAAATGAAACCTTAGATAGAACCATGGACACCCAAACCCCTTTCCAAAGAAAAGCAAGACCCTATTCAGCCCACCAAGGTTTCGTAAAAACATCTTACCTCAAAATGTATGGGGCTAGATCTCATGCAACAAAAAGCATCATCTCCATCTCTACTGTATTGAATAGGATAAAGGATACCTAAGAGGCCATAAGCCCCAAAACCTCCTCCATCTCCCAATCATACGGCTCTAACAAAAGGCAATAATCCAAAACCTCCTCTATCTCTACTGTACGTATGACTTTAAGATACTCACTAATCGTTGCTCCCGCATTTAGCACTAGGTGAGCAACAGAACGAGGCACCTCAAACTTTTCTTTCTACAATAAAAATGACTCCAAAAACTAACCTTCTCACCATTCCCAACCAATAATCTAGCATAACCCAAAAAGTCATTCCACCTACTTTGAATCAATATGACAGTGCCCCATACCAAATGACAGAGTAACTTCCCTCAAAAGACGAGTCCAAAAACAAAAAACACTTCCATAGGTCGTCATTAAGGATATCTCCACAACTATTCCCCCAACAAAGGTTTTTTTTTCCGCTTTCGGTAAGTTCTCCAAGAGAGCATGACTAACAAGCTCAAGTCTTCAAATCCCAAGGCCGCTCCCTCAAAAAGGGGTACAAACTATGTCCCAATCCACCAAACAATATTTAAATGCATCACCTATCCCACCACACAAAAAGTTTGTTGCAGCTTTTCAAGCCTCTAAGAACCAAAGAAGGAATAGTGAACAAAGACATGGAGCACAAACACATAGGTAGCCCAACTACTGCGAACTAGCTCCATAGAAAATAATTGTATCATCTACGTAGACGAGCCACTATTTATAATGATATGTATGCAACACCAACCTCAAAACCTTCCAAGAAAATATCCTTGCACATTTCTTTCAATCATCCTACACATGCCTCCATAAACAAAATAAAGAGGAAGAGACAAGGAGACCCCTTGCCTCAAAACCCTTTGGAAGTTCGAAAAAAATTGGGGCTCCACTAAATAAGACTGAAACTCTTAACCGTCTAGATGGAAATTGAATACAATTCCTCCCTTTTTGGCAACACCACATTCTGTCCAATAAATATTAGAGACTACCAATCAATATGATCACAGGCCTTCTCAAATAAAGCTTACAAATATATCCCAGCCTCCTACTCCGCAATCTAGAGTCCAGACTCTCATTCGCCACAAGCACCAAATATAGATTTGTATACCTCTCCCTCAATGCTAACAGGACAAAAATCTCTAATATCCTCCCCCTCCTTTCTTAGGAATCAAATTAGAGTCCAGACTCTCATTCCCCACAAGCACCCAACATAAATCTGTATACCTCTCCCTGAACTCTAGTAGGCCAAAAATCTCTAATATCATCCCCCTCCTTTCTTGGGAACAAAGCATTCAACCTCTTTTCAAAGCCACCATCTCAAAAAATAAAGAGAACATCCTAATAAATCCCCACAACATTTCCTAACATTGAAAAGGCGATGTATCTCGTCAAGGCCAAGCACCTTATCTCTATTAAGAGATTTCAAGCCAACAACCACCTTCGAAGAAAAAGAAAGGTGTTCTAGCCAAGTCAATTCCCCAGCAGAGAGACCACTATAAAACACCCACCAACTGGGCCATCCAACTCCTAAATCCAAAATAAAGTTCCTCATAAAAACCTACAAAATTATTTCTAATTTCATCTCCAATAGACACTAGTTTATCCCACTTGAATTGCTCCAACAAGATTGCAACGCCTACAAGTATGTAGATTTAGGAAAAAATGGTTAACTGCTCTTCTTAAGCCACAACTACCTAGATTTATGCCTCCAGCTATTCTCCTCCATCTTAGCTTTTTTCACAAAAACCTCCTTCAATACGCTCAGACCATAATTCTGACACCTCCTATACATATGCATGCCCCGCACACAAAGTGAAAACGACCTATAGTTGGTACAAATTTACCTATTGCAAATTCAACGGGGCATGTGGACATTTCACATAGTTGAAACACCAAATCTTTTTTTCTTTTTTTTTTTTTTGGTGCAGGTTTTCAATTAAGTTGGTTTGTTTTCTCCAATATTCGAAGAGAGAGGGAAAATTCTATAGGTATCGAATAATCACACTTTCAAGTGACTATAACTGAAGGATATATAAACAAAACAAATGGTTCAATTAAATCTAACACGAAAAATTCATATCGAAAAGACACAAATGCAAAATAGCTAGAAATCAAAACTCACATAAACTAAACGTTGAAGAAGTAACTTAAATTTAATCAAATAAACATCAATAATTCCATAAAAGAACAATTTGACATCAATTAATAATAACTCAGTCATTTAATCAGAATTTGGTGTAATATAAAACCTTTTTCTTGCATATAATTTTGTAGAAATTGTAAAGGGAGTTCTTATATATATATATATACTAGTTTTATGCCCATGTGATGCACAAGATTTTTTTTTCTAACTTTATTATGAATGTCGTGAAGATGCATTTCATATGAATTTGATAGATTAAATCACAAAAAAAAAAAAAAAAAAAAATTAAAAGCAAAAATGCCAAATGTCTTAGCCACAACAATAATGGCCTAGTTATATACATTGTATATAGATATAGATGTAGAGATATATAATTATATTGATATTATATTTATAATGTCATAATTATTGATGACTTGTGCATTTGAATTCATAATTGAAATTTTAAAAAGATAATAGAGTTAATTTTTATTTTTGAATTTAGTAAATACATTGTATAATAGTGTAGTAGTAAATACATAGTATATATAGTAGTACAAAGTTTAAAAAGTTAAAACCTATACATTGATATCCAAAAAAAATGTAAATATTTATATATATATATATATTTATATTTATATCGAATACATGAACTAAATAAATATGATGAACAAACAACAAAGTGCATTTATGTCAAATACATGAACAAAATAAACATAATGAATCAAAAATAAAGTATAGTAATTTAATGTATTTATATCAGATATATAACTCTGAGAAAAAGAAGCCATATGTTGTTATCATAATGAGCCACGTGTTGCACCCCATAGCGATAATGACCTCCATTTCTATGTAGATTTTATAAATACAACATATAGTGGTATGAATTTTTCACCAACAATACATAATCGTGAAAAACAAAATATCATATTCCTTCATCTGAACAACACCATAAATACTAAATAAGTACATTGAATAATAAGAACAATGACTCATAATCCAAAAAATTAAATACATGTACAGTGAATTAAAGAAATAACCAAATAATTATTTATCATTGTTATATTAAATAAGTACAGTGAATCACAATTCAAAAAAATAAATATATATACAATGAACCAAAACGAACCAAATCATTATTTGTCATCTTTTATTTCTGAAACAAAAAATTTTTTTTAGATCCACTTAAAATGAATCACTTATTGTAATCACAGCGATAGCGACATTTTTTTTTATATTGTATATATTTATATATATATATATATATGTATATATATGTATAGATAAAAATAAACATGTATATGTGTGTACGAATGTAATAGCATGGTCGTTTAATCATAATTTGGTGGAACGATGTACCTTTTGTCAACATAAGTTCAGTCCCAACAAAAATAATTGTATCTGTTTGAATCTTCTTGCAAACCACATTAACAATACTAAAGAAAACATTCCAGTGGATTCTCTCTCTCTCTCTCTCTCTCTCTCTCATGGTTGACCGGAAAGCACTTCGAAGAATGCAATAGCTATCATGATTGTATTATTTTGTTTTGGTGCAATCCATCAGCTCTCTCTTTATATTGTTGGATATATAACAATTTTGTAAATATTACGCATAAAATTTTTGTCAACCTAAACATAAGCTTAAAAAACCGTGTTATGCCATGAAATATGTAATTTAAAACAAATTAAAAAATATAATAACCAATTTTTCTTTTAAATTAACGAAAATAATAAGAAGAGAACTTGGATACTGATATGCATGATTGCTCATATGCAAGTCTTTAGTTATTCTTAAAAAAATATTTCATATCGCACTTCTACGTGTGCATTCTTATTTGAGTAATATGTATGCATCTATCATCACATTTTGAGTCCTCAATATCTTGATAAAAAATATATATATGGAGTAAGAAAAAAATCAATTGTCAAGCCATCAACTACATGTGAGCAAAATCCCAATTCCAACAACAAACTAATCACAAAGTCAAAAAAAAAAAAAAACGAATTACAAAATTAGGGTCTATTTGGAAGTACTGTCAGTTTTTATTTTTGTTATATGTTTCTGTTTTCTGTTTTTATTTTTTGTTTTTTATGGTTTAATGATGGGATTTATAGGTTACCGTTCTGCTAAAAGTATTATATCAATGTTATAGAATCAGAAAATACATCTATTTTAGTATTTTTTTATGTTTTCATTTTTGAAAAAACAAAAAATACTTCCAAACAATCCACAAACACCAACCAAAGAATGAAAAAAATTGAAAAAAAAAGAGCAGAAATCACTATTGGAAATCAAGCTATGAACACAAATGCATTAATTTGTTTAACAGGTTATACAAATACAATTGAAAATACATGGCCTTGAGAATAAATGCAAACATAGACTTATACAGAGAGAAGATTCATGGGTCTGAAAAAGAAGAGCCTCGAAGATGTTCTAACGGAACTTTCTGTCAATTGATGGCTTTCTCCATATCTTTCACTCTCAATTCTCACACTCTCTCTATCTATGTATGTATAAATACATAATTAAGAACTAAATAAGTACCTTTAAATCAATCTAGCTTAGGCTTGGTGAATATTTCGTGTTATTAGGAATGAAGAGTTCAAACTGAATACCAAGAAGAAAAAAAATATTTAAAAACTTTAGTGGATCTTTTTTAAGAGCGCACCATAGCTGCCAAATTGGAATGTAGCATAAGGAAACAGTACAATGTGCTATTACTGTTTTACATGGAAAATAATTTGAAGAGAGGATAGACTCATAGTTGGAGGCCATCGGATGAGAAAGAGACGACTTACCAGTTCTTGGCTGAGAAGATTGGCAGGCAACTAACTCTGAGTTTGAGAGCCATGAGAAATAAAAGAAATTGCTAACTAAAGCAGTTGTAGAATTTGTAGGGGATGAGGTGACAACTTTGACTTTCCACATTTGCTCAAAAAGTTTAAAGAAGACAGACGTTATAGAACAGTTAAAAGTCAATTTTTATGACAGTTTTGGTAAAAGAGAGAGACATACAACTTCTATTTGAGAGAGACACACCAAATTGGTATTTTCCCTTTATATAACAATATAGATAATTTATGTATCTAATTTAGTAGTTGGAGGGGTTAATAAGATACAGAAGATACATTTAATTTAAATTACAAGGTATAGTGGTATGAGTTTTATTTTATAAAATAAATGAACTCAATAAATAGAGTGAATCATAGTCCAAAATAATAAATACAGAGAACCAAAGAAACAACTCAAATAAGTGCAGACAATTTATCCAATTTGGATAAAGTTTTCTAAAAAAAAATTAGAGCCACTCTAGAGAAGCCACTTGTCGCAACCATAGCGACAATGGCCTCATTTTCTATATCTATATCTATATACAATATAAAAAAGAAGACCGTTATCGCCGTAGTTGCAACAAGTGAATCTAAAAAAGTTCTTTATTTAAAAAATAAAAGATGATAAATAATTATTTGGTTTTCTTTAGTCCATTTTACATGTATTTAACTTTTTGGACTGTAATTCACTGTACTTATTCAATGTAACAATGATAAAGAATTATTTGCTTGTATCTTTGATTTCCTATACATGTATTTACTTTTTTCTGACGGTTGCGATGTTTACGAATACTTCCGCTACTCTGACGACTCGCAATCATTTTCGAAACTGCCTGATCTAGGGAAGCTGCTAAAGGGACTTAGCGGCTGAGAAGTCAACTTTCTAGGAAGGGCTGCTGAAACAGACATTTCTACATTGGCGGGCTAGCAGGCGCCAAAGGAAGACCGTTCTACCATCTAGGGGACTTGGGGTCTCGTCTTATGATTCCACTCTAAAAGTGTAATCTTTGTCCCCTAACTAAGTGTTTGATAGCCTCTATATGGGTATTAGCATAGATTTTTAGCAATAAACTGATCTAAAGTGTTTTTTATATGTATTGTAGGTTTTTGGTAATAAAATGGTGGGAAAAGGGCTTAAAGAGAAGAAGACCATCCGGACGGACCGTTCGGATGGTTAAACCATTCAAACGGTGCGTTTGGACGGCCAAATTACCATTCGGATGCACAGTTCAGACGGGCGAATTACCGTCCGGACGGTGTGACGGACATGGGAGTTCCAGAGTCTATATTTCCCGTCCAAAGCCGTTCCAGAGTCTTCTTTTTCCGTTCGAAGAATTACAGAGCCGAGTTTCCTCGTCCGAAGGCCGTCTGAACGGTTATGGCACCGTCCGAACGCACTCTGGTCGCACTTCGGACGGTGAGCGCAGATTTTCTGTACAACCCGGCAGTCGAAGAAAAAAGGAGGATATATCAGATTTTAGGTCTTTTGTTGCGGGTAGAGAGGGAGAATAGGGGAAAATGATGTATTTTGCTTAGATTTACTTTAGTTTGTTGTATTTAGGGCTTTGAGAAGTATTTAGATAGTTTTCTTGGGTTGATTTGGTGTAATCTCTTACATTTTTCACATTTCAATATATGTAAACTTTTGGTTTAAAGTCAAGATGTTGTCTCTACTTTTTGGAAAGCTTTCAACCATAGATTCTTCAAGCTAAACCCATCGTTTGGGAGCAAATGTGAAGATCTACCAAGGAATGCATGGAAAACCCAAGGGGAGTTCTTGAATCTTGTTGAATACCTATTTTGCTTATCTTTCTCTAATTATGTTGGAATTAATTACTGTAGAACTCTTAGATCTATAATCATAGTTAATAACATGTGATTTATTTCTAAAGAACCCATAAATTGTGATAAAACTTAATTCCAACATAATTAGATATCCCTAAAATTTCAAAGCTAAACTTTCCGAATCAAGGGCCTTTGGACGGTTCTTGATTTGAGTTAACCCAAACTCTCCCTTTCAAATTCCATGCTAGAATTGGGAAATTGGAACATTTGAACCCAAACCCCCTTCTTTAATCAAGTTAAATCTCTATTTGTGCTCATTTGGAATTCTGATTAAATTAAGAGTTGATTTAGTGTTAAGTGTGGTTGTTGTAGTAGAATGTTCATAATTGTCAATTCACTTTAGCTAGAATTAAGTTGTAGGTTTAAATTTCAATTCAATTGCTTGCCTAGTTGCTAATAAACCAAACCCTCAAACACCAAAAGATTTTCGGTCAAATTTTAGCTAACATAGCAATTGATTTCACTCTTGGTTTGCGGTTGCAATCTGAATATATTTCTAAACTCTACTCGTTCCTATTGCTAAATTGGCACAGGTCTCTTGGGAGAACACGATAGTGGGAGTAACCCACTTAAACTACAAGCACCCACATCGCGGTGAGCGTGGAAGGGACGAGTCATCCTGGTTGACAGGTTTAAAGGGACACACCGTTTCGAAGAGACTTTCTTTGAAAAACATGCCAAATTGTATAGACTTACCGTCTCAAGCAATTAGCTTTCTCGAGAGAGGAATTGGAATTGAAATTGAAATTGGAAAAATGGGTTGGAAAGGGGACTTACCGTCTTCAGAAAGACGTGCCTATTAGAATTGGAAAGGGGATTTACCGTCTTCGAAAAGACGAGCCTATTGGAATATGGAAAGAGGACTTAATGTCTTCGAAAAAACATGCCTATTGTAATTGGAAAGGGGACTTATCATCTTCCGAAAGACGCACCTATTGGAATATGAAAAGGGGACTTACCGTCTTCGGAAAGACGTGCCTGATTTGGAATTAGACTGAACAATGCCCCTAAGGGCATTTTGGTCATTTTGCCTCTATTTGGGCCCAGCGAGTTTGCGAAGCGATGGATAGGCAAGATTAAACTTCAAAAGTTGATTTGACTCAAAATATATCCGCATTGACTTAAATACAAGTCTAGATGAATTGTAGACTGTCGAGCGATCAAAAATGGGGTGCTTACAGCTGCCCCTCTTTTTCTGTCTTTGCTTGTCGAGGACAGAAAACGATAAAGTAAGAATCCCATGTTAACCGTGAGGCGGTCGGAGGGATGGACTTTGGAAATTTTTCGACAACGGGGGTTCGAAAATGGATATTGGGCTGAAAAGGCCTTCGAAAACGAGTTTTGGCGGGAAAAAAGGCAAAACTACCCAGAATTTGAAAAGTTTAGCTTGGCGCCTCTAGAAAGTTTAGCTTGGCGCCTCTGCTAGTGGCGCCAGGCTTGGGGTTGAAACTAGAAAAATCCTAGTTTGAATACTTGCGGCATTTGAAGAGTTTTTCAAAAAGTTGAGAGTGTTTGTGGGGAAACTGACTTGAACCTTGAAGGAGCACTTCTTGGAGACCACGGGTGATTGCTGGAAGGAGACCACGTCGCCGGAAAAGTCGCCGGTAGAGAAGATTTCGTCGGAGAACTCCAAAATGTGAGTTTTAAATTTTCTGTTGATTTTGATGTGTAGAATTTTGTTTGAACCATGTGAATAGTAGAAATTAATATTTTGATATGTTTTAAACATTATGGTGATGTTATTTTTGCATTTTGGTGCTTGTTTGATTGAATTTGAGTGATTTTACGTGATTATGTGAAGAGGATTTTCTGCAGGAATTGGGGGTTTGTTCCTATAGGCTTCGGCATTGGGTTTTTTGGTTAGATTTTTGTGCCATGTGCCTTAGAAAAATGTGTTTCACAATCATATAAAGTTTCGTGATTTTTTGAAAACTTGGTGAATTTTTTATTTTTTGAAAAATAGGAAAATACTTAGAAAATTAGGAAAATAGGAAAACTCAAGAAATTGATGAAATTTTTAGAGTTTAAAATTTTGAAAAATGTAGGTATATTTTAGAAAACATTTGAAATGATTTTTGAAAAATTTTAGGATAACTTTGAAAACCATTGATTTATTGGAAACATAAAACATGTGCTTTGAAAATCTCGACAAATTAAAAAGTGCGCGGGGGTGCTAATGTTATGTGATTGTAACGTTGTGAAGTGCATGTTTTTGTTTTGTGTTGATGTCATGGGTGTTGTAGGGACCATTTTTAAACAAAACTCTGCTGAAATTTTTAGAAATTCAGAGAAAGAGTTAGAAAAGGTTTAGAAATAAAATCTTTTTGAAGGAAAAAGATAGAAAACCCTTGAGATTTGATTTAAAGTTGAAAAATCAAAATGTGTAGGAATTTCGTTTTGACTTATCATTTGAAATCGTTTTATTATTTTTATTGTTTGTTGTTTATTTTGTTTTACTTTATTATGTTATTATTTATCTGCATGTACGGTATATTAACACCTCTTACCTTGGCTTATCTTTTCAGAATGGCAGATGCGGGTGATGATGGTTCTGAGAGGAGACGTCGCTCGGGGAAGGTGGCTCAGACAGATTCCATCGGCAGTTCCAGTCGATCTAGAGGTAGCCGACGATCTACCGGACAGGCCTCTTCCAGTCAGAGCAGACAAGGGAATAGACCACCTGTCGACCCCTTTCCTCCAGTTGAGCAGGCCTTCGCGGAGGAGATTGGTGTTGAGGAGGAGGTACCGGGCCTTGGGGATCAGGTGACCGGTTATGGGAGAGCTTCCTCCAGACATAGGCAGATGGATGCTGACTTGGGCGACCTGGAGGTACCGGACATCCCACCACTCGGGGATCTTGCTTATCACCCCAGCGTATATTCTAGACAGCATTTGCCCCCTCCTTGAGTACACACAGCTTTTAGAAGGGTTGTTCATCAGGTCTTTGTGACTATGCAGCGGGCTGCTACATCATATCGTGCCTTTTTGGCTGAGATCGGATTTGGAGCATTCATGGGATTACAGGCTAATCACCTGAACCGGCATTTGGTACTGGCGCTGGTTGAGCGGTGGTTTGGAGAGACCGGGACCTTCCATTTTGTCGGCTTCGAGTTAGGTCTCACTCCCTTGGATTGGGCAATCATCACAGAACTTTCCTTCGTTGGCCGGCAGATCACTCTACAGTCAGTCAGTAGAGACGAGGCATGCATTCTACTGGACTTGCCTCCTCCTGAGCGTTTTGCCTTCCCAATCTCTTAGCTCAGTTAGGATGACCGTACCTTTGCTGCTGAGCCATCGCCTGCTAGGCGGGACATTATGAGACGGCGACTTGTTTTGTACATCATCTTTAGCTGCTTCTGCAACAACAACAAGTTGCTTGTGCCTTTTTGTTTGGTGAGCATAGTAGCTGATCTTGGGGCTTTATCGAAGCTGGATTGGAGGTCCTTCTCCTTTGGCTGCTTCCTTCGATCGATGCAGATCCGGACTTCTTGCCATTGGGGCAGCATGACTAGTTTCTGGCCCTTTCTTGTCTGGTGGAGCTATGAGTACCTGCCTGTTCATCGCCCTGCAGTTGTTGAGGACGACCTTTATCCACGTGCTTTGAGGTGGGCTCATGACCGGGTGGCCCAACAATCAAAGATTACCGACTTTGTCACGCCACGGATGAACCTGGAGTTTATTGAGGCGAGAGATATGACTTGACGGCCCTTCATTGGATCAGTTCATTATGAGACTATATGATACTTAGTTCTGTTGTCCCTGTCGAGGGCTATTTTTCTCAGTGATGATACTTGGGAGTCCTATCTAGAAGAGTGACACTGGCGGCAGTTTCATGAGGAGTTCCGGTCAGTAGGAGCTCCACCAGAGTACATGTTTGGGGCATTGGTGGCGGGAGTGCCTATCCCTTATCAGGAGCGGCAACTGGGTGCTGAGTTCTTACTTCCTCTAGATACAGATTATGCTGTGCACTCTGGGGCTCATTCTGTGGGTGCCTTCACCCGATTTGAGGTAGTAGTCGGCGGGTACGCTGTGGGCCAGGAGGTGGTTGACTTGTGGCGCCAAGCTGGAGGATATGTGCCCCAGGCAGAGTTTACTACTGTAAGGGATCACAGAGATCGATACCAGACAGAGCGAGGTCAGTATCAGGCAAAGGTGGCTTCCTTGACGGCTCAGATAGCTCAGATGGGAGGTGACGGGGTATGTCATCTTTTCTCCCCTTCTTTTTGCTCTGTTGTTGCTTAATTTTTATTTTATATGGCTGATTTCGGTTTTATCTTCCCTGCAGGATGCTGGTGCTTCGCGTAGTTATCCGCCTCCTCCCATGCCGGGTTTCGGGGATTTCGATCCAGATGATATTGACTTTGACCTTTGATAGATGGCCCTTGTGGAGATTCTAATCTTCCCTTGCCCCTATTCTTGAGATGTATTTATGTTATACAGTTTTATTTTGTAAGTTTTGTACAAAGATGGATATTTATGGTATTTAGATGCATGAATAGACAAATACATTTATGATCTTTACAGCTAGGCATATGATCAGCTGTATGTGATGGATGATAATGTTATGTATCTATTACATGAGTTGATGCTGGTGACTTCTATTTTTAAATGGAGTTATATCCTATATACGCAAAGCTTATGCCGACTTTTTCTTTATTTTTTAAATATGTATGCACATATTAGAAATATGTTAACTAACAGAATGACAAGGGGTGCTGTCGAACTTGGTATCTTTGGAATGGTAACTCCTTCCTTTTCGGGAGGTCTGGCCTCTCTGCTAGCTCAACCTTACCTTGATTGGATGATAGCACTTCGCACCTTTGTCAAATTTTTAATCGCCTTCGGCTCTCTGCCTCTAGGTTAGTGTATATGATTATTAGGCTGAAATTCTCGACTCTCGGGGTTTTAACAACTGCTTTCCCGACCTTCAGCAGAGCGATAAACGGCCAGTCCTTTCAATCTGAGGAGACTTTGTTTGAGACCGTAATGTAGGCAAGGTTATGGGGTTTTAGAAACAACAGGATATATAGGCTCAAATTTGATATCTTCTTCAGTAGGGTTTAGATCCATGCCGTCCTTGACTATTTTTTCAATAGGGTTAGAGTCCTTCTTTAGCTTCGGCAGTGTATCTAGCTCTTAGATCAAGCAATCTATTTTCAATCAGAGTGGGCTTTAGTAGGATTGTAATGTAGGCCATGGTTTTGAAGTTTTGCAAGAAAGGATAAAGGCTCGAACCTATTGTTTCTACTGGGTTTCTTTATAACCTAGGATCACCTTCGAATTTCCTTCTTGCTTTTTACTATATGCTTCTCAGGGTGAAAATACTCTTTTCTTTCACCCTTTCTATATGCTTTTTTGAGAGAAACGTGACTCTCTTCTCTTTCGATCTTCTTATTATGCTTTTGAAGATGACTTAATCATGGCCTTCTTCAAGCCTTTCCTTAGAGATTTTTTTTTTTTTTTTGGTGGCTTTTTGCCCCTTGGTAACTCTTTTCCTTCGCTTTGTCCTTTTTATCTTTTTCCTTTCTATGGAACAAGTAATTCTACCATCCTTTTTTCCTTTAAACCATTTCCTTAGCAATCTGACCCAATGCGGGCGGTGATCCCTAGGTTGGGGTTTTCTCGAAAAAACAAACGGCTCAACAAGTTTGGCAAGGGGTTGCTTCTGACTGTATGGGAAATTAAATGAAGGTCTCTCTTCACTCTGAACTAGATTGCTTGATTTATAAAGCCTTTAATGCTGCCTTAGCACAGTGGGGGTGGATACCATTCCTAGAGTTCTCAAATATTGTCTGCCCAAGTGTAGGGAGGACAGTCTTGGATCAGGGTTGACAAGGAAAATGTTCTCTTGTTGCAAGGCTCTAAGGGTTAAACAAAGGGAATATAAACATTTGTTCTTTGGCATAGGGAAATGAAAGGTGGCTCCTCTTCATTTTGATAATCTGGCCACGCATCGCTTAGCTTCAGTGTCTTACAAGTGTTGCTTTTGGGTAGTATCCTCACTCATCCAAGCACTCTCTTTTTTGAAAAGCTGATCGTTGAGGGAATGGTTAACTCATGCTATCATCCCTTCAAGTCAAACTGACCCCTAAGATAAACTATACCCTTTGTGTAGAAAGTAGCTCTCATTCCCAAGAGAAGATAAGACAACAGTGATGGAATAAAAGACTATTATTTGATTATTATTATCATTTCTTATAGAAAGCATGGAGTTCTTAAGCAAAAATGAAATGTAAACAATGGGGATTCCCGCGTTCTTCAATAGTTCTTTAAGACGATGCTCATATCAACATTTCATCCACTGTTGAGATTTTCAGCCAAGACAGGACCAATAGATACTTCTCCCGGAGTTCCAAGTGAGTTGGCGGCGATGATGTAATTGTCAGCTTTCTTGATTGTCTTGCCTTCATTTGTTTGCTCCGTAGTTTCTCTAACAAACTAGTCGGGCAACTCGTCTTCTTCCAGCTTGATAGGTCGAGCCCGGGGTTTTCTGCTCTAGCGTCTAGCCGTGGCTCGGTGTTCCTCAGGTGTACACAATGGGGGATTCTTATCACTAAGTTTGGACAGCTCTTGGTTAATTTTCTTCACAGATTCATATGCGAGTTTGTCTTCGGGGGTCAGCATTTTATCGGGGTTATACCATAACCAGGCATGACACTGCTCTGTATCTTCGCATTCCATTTCCTCCCTATCCTTGTAATATATCTCTTGGCATGCAGCAAAACAAACCTTGTTGTTACCAAACTTTATAATGACGTTGACGGTGTGGTCTAGCAGAGGGTTCATAGCGCCGTTCGGATAAGGATTTGTTGGTCGTAAGCTATTAATCTTGTTATCTATCAGGCCTTGAATCTTATGCTTGAGGGTCAAACAATCTTCAGTGTCATGTCCTTGGCCGCCCGAATGATACTTACACCTCGCTGCAGATTCAAAGTAATGAGGCAGAGGATTGGGCCAAGGTCGGGTAGGTATAGGCTTCAGATATCCGGCTGCTAAGAGACCAAAGGTCATGGTCTGTGAACACGTGAGTTTAGTCAATGTCCGCTTTTTCCCACTTGTTCGTCTAGGCTGAGGAGGTGTTGCAAATGTTTTTGATGATTGGGAACCAAGCTTTGGTGAGGTCACCACCGGGTTGATAGTTCGGGAATTGAAAGGGCCTCGGATTTTATGTTTCAAAATGGGATAATTTTCGGTGACAGGGCCAAATAGGTTGGGCTGCTATCCGTAGGAGAGATTATATAATCCATGGGTTTGGTTAGAGGTTGGTTTGGAAGGCATCTGAGCAAGGCCCTCGGCTTGGGGAGGTTGTTGGGAAGCAATGGTCGAGGCATAGTCTTAGTCTTCCTTCTTCATCCTTTTTCGTCCATCATGGGTTTGGGCCTGCGAGGACTTTGCTTGCTCATGGGTTGCATGCGATAAAAGTGAAGAGAGTATGCTTTCTATTTTGGTCATCCTATATCTGACTCCTCTCGCCTCCGCTAGTAGTAGAGTTAAAGTATCGAGAGTGAGTAATTTCATGGGCGTTTCTATGCTTTTGGCCTGTAACGACAGGGGGAATGAGAAGAGGTACCTGAAACCAACAAAGGAAAAGAGTTAGTGTTTTATCTTGACAAGTCTTTATGCAATGCATGCTCTAGGGTGCCCCTCTTTAGGAGGAAAACTACACATGGTGTATTGGCTCACTTTTGGAGATAGGGGATTTGCCCCTGTATGCAGATACCTTACCGTCAGATGGGGCACTTTATCCATTCACATATTCATCCATTCGTTTGAGAAACATAAAGAAATACATTTAACTGTGGGGTTTGAAATGCAAAAGAATTAAAATACATTTTAATAGAGGGAGGGGGAACATTTTTCATTGGGATTTTTGCCTATCTAGTTTTACATAAGAAGTCCTAAACTACTCTTGACTCTTCGAATTCGGCTTCCTTAGATTTGATGTTAAGGAGGTCACTGAGAGGCTTTGTTGATCAATTGCCCCTTGTCTTATTAGCAAGCCTATCTCCGTGAGCGTAGAGGGATTGGGGCCCCTCCTATGGAATGAATTGATATACATGTCATGAGTCCTTAGGGTAACATGGGAACCCATAGGATTTAGGTAGGTTTAATGCAAGGGAGAGTGAACTAGGTGTCACTCTCAATGGTCATCGGGGCGTTCAGATGCCTAAGGGCAAAATGGTCATCTTGACCGGAAAGCCTTGGAATTGGCCTGAAATTGACTAGAAGGCATCTAATCATGCCGGATTGCTTTTAAGACAATCTTGGAAGGGTGGACTTACCATTCTGAGGACTTAGGTATTATCTCGAGAAATGTGCCGAAAAATGGCCCTAGGGGCTGTTTGGTCGTTTTTCACCGAGGTGGGCTAGCAGGCACTGGTGTTGACCTGGGTTTTGAGTGTTTTCGCCACTCTGGCGGCAGTCTCATAATACGGGGGTTTGTTGGCAATTCCCTATATCCACCTGCTTGTGAGTATTTCCGCTACTCTTACGGTTGCGATATTTACGAGTACTTCTGCTACTCTGACGGTTCGCGATCATTCCCGAGACTGTCTAATCTCGGGAAGCTGCTAAAGGGACTTAGCGCTTGAGAAGTCAACTTTCTCGGAAGGCGTGCCGAAACGGACATTTCTGCATAGGCGGGCTAGCAGGCGCCAAAGGGGGATTGTTCTACCATCTAGGGGACTTGGGGTCTCGTTCCTGTCGACAGGTTTAAAGGGACTTACCGTTCCAAAGAGACTTTCTTCAAAAAGTGCCAGATTGGATAGACTTACCGTCTCGAAGAATCAGCTTTCTCGAAAAAAAGATTGGAATTGGAATTGAAAAAGGGGTTGAAAAGGGGACTTACCGTCTTCAGAAAGACGTACTTATTGGAATTGGAAAGGGGACTTACCATCTTTGGAAAGACGTGCCTATTGAAATTGGAAAGGGGACTTACCGTCTTCGAAAAGACGCGCTTATTGGAATCTGGAAAGGGGACTTACCGTCTTCAGAAAGACGTGCTTATTAGAATTGGAAAGGGGACTTACCGTCTTCAGAAAGACGCGCCTATTGAAATATGGAAAGGGGACTTACAGTATTCAGAAAGACGTGTCTGATTTGGAATTGGACTGAACAATGCCCCTAAGAGCATTTTGGTCATTTTGCCTCTATTTGGGCCCAGCGGATCCGCGAAGTGATGGATAGGTAGGATTGGACTTGGAAAGTTGATTTGACTCAAAATATGTCCGCATTGACTTGAATACAAGTCTGGACGGACTGTAGACCGCCGAGCGGTCAAAAATAGGGTACTTACAATCATCATGTGAAAAAGGACGCGACTCTTCTTGCATTCAACACCCCTCATTTCCATCTATACATACATAGAGAAATATTTTCTCTATTGGTACTGCATTTGTGTTTACTCTTCACAAGGAATTTTGCATAAACTTATTCTCTATCCAGGTAAACATTTTATCCTTTTTCTTTGTGCGTTCATCATATTTTTACTCATCCTTTGTTTAGGCCAAGACTAAGTAAAAGAGAACATTAAAATCAAGTATGAATTTTTTTATGAAGAATATAGTTTATTCATTCATATTTTGTTCATGATCTATTTTTATATTCACAAGTCTACTCGGTTTTGAGAAGTTATTCTTTTGCCTCGTCACTCTTTAGTTTTCAAAAAACTAAGAAGTTTATGCTATATCTATACTATATATTATAGCAATAAGTTAGGAGGTCTTTGAGCCTTAGACTTCTAATTTAATTTTTACAAATTTTCTATTTTTTTGTATTATTAAAAAGCATATGTTGCAATTTGATTCGTTAGTCTAAAAAATCTTAATAAATAGAATTATAGGCAGTATATAGATGGAACCTTCAATTCCTATTATACCTTTCCTAAATCACTCCTTTAAAATTTTTGAAAATTAAATTTTTGGTAATGTTAAAATAACATTATTACAATTTGATTGGTTAAAATATATAACTTTGTCATACTTTCCTAAAATCTTAATTTCTTTCAAAACTGAAACTATAATTTCCTAAAGTCACTCCCTTAAATTTTTGGTAATGTTAACATAACATTTATCACTTTAATAATAAGTCTTGACATATTATTATGTGGTTCAGGAGAAATTATTTAGTAGGTCCGGAGTTCCACATTAGCATGATGACATTGTGTGTCGAACTAATTAAAAATAAATATATATCCTTATTTTAGGTTGATTGACCTAATTTTTAGGTTGATTGGCCTACTTTTTAGAATAATAAAACTAACAACTTTCCTAACATGTTTATATCCATTACCTATTTAATTGAGTTGATAAAAAATATATTGTGTATTGATTTTTAATTGGTTGAACACACGGCATTATCAAGCTGACGTGGTGTTTCAGACCTGCTGAATAATTTCTTGTGATTCAGACTAATATAATGTGCATCTATAGTTATCTATTTATAGTAATATTTTGTTGGGTCTTTAATATTGAAAAACCCAATTGAATTTATTTAGATTTTTAAAATTTTAAATTACTAATATTAAATGTGCCATAACAGTACATGTTTAATAATAAAATATAGAAACCTTTATTTTTTCACGATTAATGAATTTTAGTCAAATTTAATATTATTTTGGAAAGTTTTACATAAAATTCAAAATATTGGAAATCTTATATTTATATTTCCTGAGGCTTTGATTTTAGAAAGTACTTCATTTGATTCAAAACTGTGGAATTTGTCATTCAAATCTCTTTAATCTTTTTTCTTTTTTTTAAAGAAGAACAAAACTATCTATATTATATATTGTGACAATTAGTTGTTGGGTGAATTTCTAGATTTTTTCAAACAAAAATATTAAATATCTCATAATAGTATTGGTCTAACCATAAAATAGTTTACCTTCTATTAATTATTAGTAAACATTTACTAAAACTCAAGTAATCTAGGTAAATCTCCCTAACTTAAAATTTTGAATTCTTTTTTTTAGGTAACTTATCAGTTTTAAGTAGCTATATGTATACTATTAAATGTGTTTATTAAATAAATCATCTAAAATATGTAACATATACATCAATATAATCCCTTAACAAGATTTTAAGGTAACAAAATCACTTTAGAATGTCACAACAAAACTTAGTTTCTTATTTTAGTTAAGTTTTTTTTTTTTTTTTGCAATCAACTTTTAATATTTTATTTTAAGACTATATGGACTACTATAATTTGGGGTAATCAAATATTATTAGTGAATAAAATTGATAATTTAATTTTTATAGAATTCTTTTGTTTAATATAGTATTATTTTTATTTTGTGCATAACATGGGTTCACTACTAGTACACACACACACACACACACACACACACACACATATATATAGTAGAGATTGGGCACACGCGATGCGTGTGCAACTCTTTAGCGTATTTACAGAAGAATACAGAAAATTAGAGAAGATAGTGCTTCTTCATTCTTCACTGTGTTTACAGTCAACATCTTCGGATGATGATTTTTTGATTTGTTGATTTGGGTTGATGGTGTAGGGTTTGAAATGATTGAATAAATGTAGCCGTTAGAAAGATAAGGATGTGGAGCAGTTATGTTATTTTTGAACTTCTACGTTTATCCTTGTAGTTATTAAATAGAGAAGTTATTGTAGTTGTAATAAATTAGTTTTTAAAAGACAAATTTGGAGATTTTAAAATGTCACGCGGCATGATACAAAAGAAGGCAGACACCAAAAGGGATTCTCCCTTTATATATTAAAATTTTAAAATAGATGTATACGTATGATTTTGTATCCCAAACTATTCAAACTTCTTTCAATCGTCGATATCACTCATCAATTATTTAAAAACAAAAAAAACCCCAAGTTGTTTGCTACATCCCTCACAATCATAATATACGATATTTTAAATTTTTGCATCACATGGAAAAACTCTTCTAACACTTGACGTTATCATACTAAAAAAGAAAAAGAAAAAAGAACAATAGTTAGGGTTTTAACAAAAAAAACTTTTTATTGGTTTAGGATGAATATATTATAACATTTTACTGCATTATCAACATATTTATCATCTACTATTATCACTAAATATATGTGTAGTAAATTATAATTAGAGTTTAAACATTGTTAAACTACAATGACTCACCGTTTCTTATATCTCATTCCTTTGATTTGTTATTGCATATTCATTTACATTTCTTTGTCACCTATCTTTTTGTTTTTTTATCCTTTGCAACATATGGTTTTACTCACGTTCTTTTGTTTTTTAGCAGTATTTTTATTACGAAAATTATTGAAAATAATGCAACTAAAGTTAGACTCAATAATTCCCCACACTTTTTATTTTAACGGGTTGTGTTGGATTTGGTTCTTGCAAAAACAAAAAAAAAAGTTAGACTCAATAATTCTAAAAATATATGTAATTTTAAATTTTTAAAACTTTCTCTATACCAACATTTACTAGCATATCAAGACCGACTAGGAAAAGTGGCATGATCTCTTCTTAAATAGTTGATAACACGAAATTTCCAAATAAAAGAAACCGCGTGTGCATAACTACTAGTTATTTGAAAGGTTTGTGAAGGCAAACGAAATACGTAGCTGTTGAAGACGAAGGCTATTTCAATTTATTAGTAGCTTTCGCAAGCAAGAGAGTATGTGCCGCAATTGCTCTTACGCACACAAATGTTTACGCATGCAGCCTCGATCAGCTCTTTGATAAATAGTTCTGAACCTTGAACAATTCAATCTAATGTCATAAGGTTTTTTTTGCCTGATTTAGAGTTTTGTGCTTACAAATTGATGGGTTCATACCCAAGTCAAAGACGGAAGCCTCCAGCTGCCAGACCTTTTAGAAGCCAGCCACCAAAGTCATTTGCTGGCTACCAAAGTCATCTACTGAGCACTGTTTATCAAGGTTGGTGGCTATCAAACCTTGACAATTGGTGCTCTTCCTCCCCTATAAATAGAGGGTTGAGTTGAGGGAAAAAGACAAATCGAGCAAGTAAGATCAAGGAGAGTTTTAGAGAGTTTTTTGTTGGAGTTGTTATAGAGTAAAGAGAGAGTTGAGCCTCTTCTTCCTTCTCTATAAATTTCTCTCTCTGTGAATAATGAATTTTTCTTCTCTAATTCATTGTTTTGTGAGTGTGTAGTTGATTTCTAGCACAACAAACGGTATTAGAGTATGGTTAGAGTCACCGGAGCAAAAACAGAGCAATTTTTTGCTCACTACCCATAAATCAAATTGCTCAAAATCATGTTTCGATCACACCAATGTGTTTGTCTCAACGATATGAGTCCAATACCACAAACCGCGTAAAAAACGAAGCTAAAACGAGCCCATACGAACTGATCAAAGTTTGTTTTCGGCGAGTCAACACCGGCATGTCATTAACACCGGAAAAGAAGATCTGACATTATCGCTAATATCATCACTACATCATTAATGACATCATTGCCCAGTCAGCTATCACGTCATCACCTAGTTAGCAGTATTTGTCACGTCATTAATACTTTTTAAAAATTACAGTTCAGCCCCAAAACTTTTTAAAAATCACAATTCGACTCTAGAACTTTCTAGAAATTATAATTTGGCCCTTGAAAAATCTAAAAAATTTTAGTTAAGCCCTTCTTTAGGTTTTTCGCTGTTTCGGACTCAACTGTGCACTCTGTTTTGGCAAATCAGACTTCTATAGTACTATTTAAGCCAATTGGAGAGTAAATTGATGGAGAACTCAACAGTGAAAACTATGATCAGACTAACGGCCACTAATTATTCAATGTGGAGGGCAAGAATGGAGGATATCTTAAATCTAAAAGATTTTTTGAAGACTCTGGATCATAAGGGCATTAAACTAGAGATTGCAAAGGATGATGAATGGCTCAAAATGAACAAGAAGACCATTGCCCAAATTCGGCAGTGGATTGATCATAGTGTGTTCTATCATGTAGCACAAGAAACAGATGCATATGCTCTTTGGAAGAAATTGGAGAGCATGTACCAGTCAAAGAATTCTCAGAATAAAAACCTCATGATGAGATAAGTTATAAATCTCAAATTGAAGACTGGTATTTCTATGGCCAAGCATACAAGTGAATTCCATAACCTAGTGAACCAACTTGCTGCAGCAGATTAGGTTCTGAGTGATGAAGAACAAGCAGCCCTATTACTCAGCTCCTTACTAGACAATTGGAAAACACTGGTAGTCAAGCTAAGCACCTCTGCCCCAAATAGGAAGGTATCCATGAAAATGATGAAAGACGCACTCTTTAGCAAAGAGTTTAGAAGAAAAGAGACTAGCCTAGACTAGTCACATGTCCTCGTGACAGAGAACCGAGGAAGATTCCAAGGTGGAAGACAAAGCCGAGGTAGAGTTAGAGGTAGAGGAAGAGGAAGAGGCAGAAGCAAAAGCAGAAGCAGAAGCAGAGGAAGGTCACAGGATCCTGGCAGATCTAGTAACGGACATGGTAAGTTTACTTGCTATCATGTGGCATTGAAGGTCACATGAAGAAGGACTGCCAAAAATTGAAAAGAGAGCAAGGTCAAGGAAATTATTAGCAAAACAAGAAAGATGGTGACACCCTAATCACCATTAAGGGAGATGTCGCAATACTCTCTGTGGAAGAAGAGACGTGCCTCCACTTTGCTAGTCAAGATTCCGAATGGGTGGTAGACACAACAGCCTCCTACAATGCCACTCCCCACAGTGAGTTCTTCATGATATGCAAAGCTGGAGACTTTGGTACTGTGTAAATAGGAAACACCAGTTCATCAAAGATTGTAGAAATTGGTGATATTCGAATTCAAAGGAACATTGGCAGCACGATGGTGTTGAAGGACGTCCGACACGTGCCCAACCTACGACTTAATCTTACTTTCGGGATAGCCCTCGATCAATAGGGCTATGACAACTATTTCAGCAACGACACCTAGAAGCTAACAAAAGGTGTCATGGTTGTTGCTCGAGAACAAATCTGTGGCACGCTATACAGAACCCATGTGAAGGTTTGTTCAGACAGCCTTAATGTAGTTAAAGATAAGGCGTCACCAAATCTGTGGCATAAGAGACTTAGTCACATGGGAGAGAAAGGGTTGTTCATGTTGGTGAAGAAAACTCTCACTCCAATAAACAAGGAGATTTCATTGAACCCTTGCAAGCATTGCCTGTTTGGCAGCAACATCGAGTCTCATTCAGTTCCTCTACTCGGAGAAGATCAGAGTTATTAAGCCTAGTACACTCTGATGTTTGCGGTCCCATAGAAGAAGAATCATTGAGCTGTAACAGGTATTTTGTTACCTTCATAGATGATGATTTATAGAAGGTGTGGGTATATTTTTTGAAGACAAAGAATCAGGTACTCGAGTACTTCAAAATCTTCCACACCATGATAGAAAGGGAGACTGGCAAGAAGTTAAAGTGCCTCCGGACAAACAATGGAGGTGAGTATATATCCAAGGAGTTCAAGAGATACTGCTCAGAACATGGTATTTGTCATGAGAAGACAGTCCTACGTACCCCACATCACAATGGAGTAGCTAAGAGGATGAATCGAACCATTGTGGAAAGAACCCGGTGTATGCTCAGTATGGCTAATTTGCCAAAGCCATTCTGGGGTGAAATTGTTCGTGTTGCTTGCTAGGATCAATAGATCACTATCAGTACCGTTGAAGTTCGAAGTTCTTGAGATGGTATGGACTGGCAATAAGGATGTCTCCTACTCTCACTTGAGAGTGTTTCGGTGCCAGGCATTTGTACATATGTCTAAAAAACAACAGCAAAAGCTAGACTTGAAGTCCATTCCATGCCTTTTCATCGGTTATGGGGATAAAGAGTATGGATATAGATTGTGGGATCCAGTAACAAAGAATGTCATCAGAAGTAATGATGTGGTGTTCCAAAAGAACCAACTCTACGAGGACTTTGCAAAGTCTAAGAAGTCTAGTTCCAATGCTTTAAGAGACATATGTGATCTTGCTCTAGTACAGTTTGCCACAGATACTGATGGAGTGCAGGATGAAGAAGATGAAGAGGAAGAGGGTGTTGAGCAAGGGGAGTAGCAACCCCCTCTACTAGAAGAAGAAGAACACCCACAGCTAGTTGGTGAGGTGCCTCTCCAAATTGAAGAGCCGCAACCAAGGAGATCAGAGAGAGGCCAACCATTGATTCCATCAAGGAGATATCCAAAATCAGACTACATCTTACTGACAAATGATGGGAAGCTAGAGAATTTTCAGGAAACACAGACTCATATGGATAAGGGCAAATGAATGCAAGCCATACAAGAAGAGATGAGTTCATTGCAAAAGAATCAGACTTGTGATCTGGTAAGGCTTCCTATAGGAAGAAAAGCCTTGAGAAACAAGTGGTTGTTCAAACTAATGAAAGATAGCAGCGGAAAACTAGTGAAACACAAAGCTCGATTGGTTATCAAAGGTTTCCAGCAGAAGAAAGAAATTGACTTTAACGAGATATTCTCACTAGTGGTAAAGATGATCTCAATTCAAGTTATACTCGAATTGGTAGCCAGCCTAGACTTGGAGCTTGAATAGATGGATGTTAAAATAGCTTTGTTAAAATAGTTTTTCTGCATAGAGATCTAAAGGAGGAGATCTACATGGAACAGTCAGAAAGGTTTGAAGCTCTCGGGAAAGAACACTTAGTCTGCAAGTTGAAGAAGAGACTGTACGGCCTAAAGCAAGTGCCAAGACAGTAGTATAAGAAGTTTGACTCATTCATCGTGGGTTATAGTATAAGAGGACTGTTGTAGACCAGTGCGTGTACATTCAAAGATTCTTGAATGGTAGCTTTGTGACACTCCTTCTCTATGTTGATGGCATGCTTATCATTAGACAGGATGCTGCCAAGATTAGCAAGTTGAAAAAGGAGTTATCTCAATCCTTTAATATGAAAGACTTCGGCCATGCTCAGCAGATTTTGTGCATGCAGATTGTTCATGATAGAAAATCCAAGAAATTGTAGCTATCACAAGAAAAGTACATTGAACGAGTGATTAGAAGGTTCAACATGGGAAATGCCAAGCCAATCAATACTCCACTGGCTAATCACTTCAAGTTAAGCAAGAGTTCATGCCCCTCCTCGAAGACTGAGATGGAAAAAATGGTAAAAGTATCATACTCTTCAGTAGTAGGTAGCCTAATGTATGCAATGGTGTGTACAAAGCCAAATATTGCTCACGTTGTAGGCATTGTGAGCAGATTTCTATCCAACCTGGGAAAAGAGCATTGGGAAGCTATCAAGTGAATTCTCAGGTACCTAAAAGGTACGACAAAGCTATGCTTGTGTTTTGGGGGAGCTAAACCAGTCTTGAAAGGTTATACAGATTTAGATATGACCAGTAATCTTGATAGTAGGAAATCTACATTAGGATTTCTTTATACCTTTGCAGGGGGAGCTATTTCATAGCAGTCTAAATTGTGCAGAAGTGTGTGACTTTATCTACAATGGAGGCAGAGTATATTGTCGCAACAAAAGCTAGGAAAGAGATGTTGTGGGTGAAGCGTTTTCTCCAAAAACTGAGAATCTATCAAAATTAATACAAGGTGCATTGTGATAGTCAAAGTGCTTTGGATTTGAGAAAGAATTCAATGTACCATTCTCAAACAAAGCATATCGACATTTGCTATTATTGGATTTGCAAGGTGATGGATCAACAACTATTGAAGCTTGAGAAGATTGACACAAAAGAGAATCCAGCAGACATATTAATAAAGGTGGTTACTCGTGTGAAGCTCTAGCTATGTAGAGACATAGTCGGAATGGACGCTAACTGAAGGACGTCAGATTGCGTTCTCCTCTAATGGATATGAAAGGGGAGAATTGATGGGTTCATATCTAAATCAAAGACGGAAGCCTCCAACAGTAGGACCTTTGAGAAGCCGGCCACTAAAGTCATCTACCAACCACCGTTTGTCAAGGTTAGTGGCTGTCAAACCTTGACAATTGGTGCTCTTCTTCCCCTATAAATAGACGGTTGAGTTGAGAGAGAAAGACAGATCGAGCAAGCAAAATCAAGGAGAGTTTTTTACGAAAGTTGTAGTAGAGTAGAGAGAGAGAGAGCTGCGAGCCTCCTCCTTTTTCTCTGTAAATTTTTCTCTCTATAAATAGTGAATTTTTCTTCTCCAATTCATTGTTTTATAAGTGTGTAGTTGATTTCTAACACAACACAAATTAGTGTTTAAGATTAAAGATTTGTTCTCACAAATTAGGCTGCCTTGTTCTGTAAAATACATGGCTTATTGCATGATGTTGATGACATGAGCAATGCTGCTGCTACCGCTGCTGCGCTTTTGGACTACAATAATAATGTCTAAAGCTAAAAAGACTTCACCACATAAATCTTCGTTGGTTTTTTTTGTATACTTCTTATTTTGGAGGGAGTACTCACTTGTGAGCTGCAGCATGAGGTCTTATTTCTTCTTACATTTCAACTGCAAATTTTATTTTTAGCTTTTCTGGCCAGAAAAATCTCAGACATAGAAAACATTAAACTATAAAACATCTAAGAAGATCAAAAATTCATTTCTCAGAATTTTTTATTTAAGAAAAAGAAAAAAAGAAAAGAAAAGAAAATACCCCTGTTACTTGCTACTGGTGGGGTATTTAAGAAAATACCCCAGTTTGGAGGATGTGTGTTATCAAACTCGAAGGGCTTATTGCTCTGCTGTATCCGTGAAATAGTGCTATTACCTTCTTGTTATTCTCTCTAGCTACCAATTAGCTAGCTAGATGCTAATGTTTCAAAGATTCTTGTGCTTTTACACTCTGCGAACTTGGAATTTGATCAGGAAAAGTTGCTGATCCACTCTGAAATTTTGAAGAAAATGGGAAAATTTGTGTGTCTTGTTCGATGTAAAGGCATCTATCTTTTTGAGTTGAGCGATGCTATAAGTTTCACTTGTTATTCATGGTATGAGTAGTACAAGGCCCCTTATTTACACAATAAATGAACGAACCTTGACTATTGACTATATACATGAGAGAGAGAGAGAGAGAGAGAGAGAGAGAGAGAGACCATGCATGATTAGAAATGTAATTATTGTTAAAATGTGTAGTCATATTACAAACTAGCTAGTTAGTTTTTAGGTTTCCCAGATGAGTAACCCAAAGTGTAGGAGACATAAGCCCCAAGCGCCACAATGACCAGAACAGCCACTCCCATATTAACCATTAGCAATTGTTTGTCTTTGTTCATGATCAGGTGTCCCTTATTAGCAGCAAGTCCTCCCTTCACTGTCTGCTGCTGCTGCTGCTGCTTCTTCTGCTTCTGTTTATATTTCTCCACTTCAAAACCACCACCACCACCGCCAGATCTTACGTCTGTGGTTTGCTTGGCTTTTCTCTCAGTGTAGTCCTTCTCTGTAGGCATCAAACGTTCACTCCTTTCTTTTCTTTCAGTGTTCTCTTGTTGAACAATCTTTCCAGTTGATCCAACCCCCTTTCCATCTTCTTGCTGTTTATCCACCACGCCTGTACTACTCATAGGAGTTTCATCTTGTCGACCCTTCTTCTTCTGAGACTTGGGTTCAGTTGCAGCAGCAGCCTTAGCCTTCTGATCAGGTGGTAATTTCGACGATTCTTCTAGTACCTTCTGTCGATCATCTGTTTGTTTGCCGTCACTGATCACGGTTGATGTGAACTTGGGAGGGGTGGTGGTGGTGGTGGTGTCATAATCTTGACCACCACCACCAGTAGTAGTAGTAGTTTTGCCCTTTTGATACTTTGGAGAAGACGTTTGGGGGCTTGGAAATTGAACGCCAGTACTACTACTCTTGTTGTCAGCAGCACCATCATTATCATCTACTCTTTTGGCATCATCGCTTGTTAATTGAGCTTTCTGATGCTGGATGTCCTCCTCCTGCTCTTCATGATGAACCTTTTCATAATACCTTGGCTGCTTGTCTTTGGTATCTTGAGGGGGAGGGCGTGGAGCTCCTCCTAATTGGGATTCTTCTTTGGGACCAACTAATTGAGCTATTCCACTACTACCATCCGTACTAGTCTTCTTCTTCTTTGGCATTGTAATGGTGAGAGTTTCACCCTCAAACTTGGCGCGAATCCCTCTTATGTTACAATCTTCTGGGATACGAAAATCCTCCTGGAAACGCCTCCATTTGTTACTCCCTACCAGGCACTCCCCACGAATCCTCAGGATATCCGTGCCTTCGGTTGATACCTTAAGTTGTTCCTTAAAAAAACCTGGTGGTAAAAAGCATAAAAGACATAATAAAAACTAACTAATTGAAAAATAACACAGAAAATTCTACTAATATCACGTTATAGTAGCAGTTTTCTAATTAAGTGCTACTTGTTTTGTTTTAAAGTGAATAATTTTTATTTAATCATACTAGTTTGGTCATAAATTTTATATAAATTTATTAATTATACAACATTAATAAACTAATTGGTCTATTTAAAAAATATTATTCAATGCTTTGGGAAAGTCACCCTACTCACAATGCAATGGATTCCGCACATATCTTTGGGACTCACTTCAAGACCCCACCACTTATATTACATTGTGAGAGAAATTGAAATGTGACGTGATGCTATGATTACTCCTATTGTTGGCAAGTTCTCCGGACAAAAAGAAAAAACGAAAATGAGGGTAAAACGCACCAGGAAGATAGACAAGTAGAACCTCAAGAGATTGTTGTTGTTCTTCTTCTTTTTTCCACTCTGAATTGGGCCTGAAATCTTCGTGGCTGGTTGGAGGACTTCCACTACTTTGCCGAGGAGTCGACGTTGCCATTTTTAAAACGTATTAAGTCTCTATTTTCTCACTCTCTTTTAAGACCAAACTTTCAAACCCCTTGAGTGAAATTGTTGGTCATATTTGGGTATATATATATCCAAGCCATGAGTGAGGATTACACGAAAGTAATTTGCTTGGGCAGAGAGGCATTCGTATTACGTGTTTCTCACTTAAGTGAAACTATTCCAATTTGGTTGCCTTTCCTTTCCGTATTATGTTTGTCTTTCTCTGGGCGGGGTGGGGGGGATGTTTGAATATTTGTCCTCTGCTCATGTATGAGGTATCTCCTGTTGAGGAAGACAAAGACAAAGACAAAGACAGATCATGTATGAGGTATCTCCTCTTGAGGAAGACAAAGACAAAGACAAAGACAGAGTTAATTCTTTGTTTGCCCTCTACTCTATTCTACTCTAGGCAAAGGCATGCATGGAAATGTTAGCAATCCAATAATATTAAATATTAGGATAAATAATTATTTTGTCTCTTTAATTTTGTCTCAAATTTTAATATCATTTCTGAATTTTGATTTCTTCTATTTAAACCTTATAACTTTTAAACGGAAGTTAATGTTGTCCAATATTTGAAAATAAGTTAGAAAAATTAAAAATTAAGTACACTTTATCCTCTTAACTATGATTTAGTTTCATTTTATCCTCTAAACTAAATTACATTTTATCCCTAAACTGTGAGAATTTAAGGTTATATCAACGCTATTGACAAAAAAATTAAATTGAACAATTTTAGTATTTCTGATCTGATACAACATAAATTTTTATTGTTCCAGATTAACAAATGTGTAGTTTAAAAAATCTCCTTAATATTGTCAGGGCTAATTAACGGTGCTCAATAAAGCAAGATTTTATAGATTATTCTGACAATTTTCTTAAGCATTTTGATATGGTTTATAACATTTCATAGCAATGAATTAATTTTTTTCTCGTTGTTTTAGTGATTAGTATAAAATTTTGAACAAACAAATTCCTAATTTTAAATTTTATGATGATGAAAATATAACTATTTTTAGATAAACATGGGTAAAGTAATATTAAGTTATAGATAGTGGATCAAAATATAATTAATATTTAATTAATTTACTTATTTTAAAAAGTTAGACCATATTAATTTATTTTTAAAAGTTAAAGGGTTTAAATAAAAAAAATTAAAGTTCAAAGATAACATTAAAACATGAGAAAAAATTGGATAAACAAATTGATTGTTTATCCTTAATATTATTACCCACCCATCCAGCCAAGTAAACTATAGCTTCGACCTAATGATACACATGTCCTGGCTAGCTAGTAGCTAGTTCACGTACGTATCACTTTTCTTTTTTGGAGTTTGGATTTTGAATATATGGAGAGAAAAGAAATAGGAAAAAAGTAAGAAAAGAAAATGACATGAATAAATTAAGTTAAATTTTTATTTATTATAGTTAGTTTTGAAAAATGGATAAAAAATATTCATTTTAGTTAAAAAAAATATACATATATCTTTTTAGTTAAGAGGATGACTAGCGTCAAGTGTTGCCTGATGCTGACATATCAATTATAACCCACGAGGCGACGACCAGTATGTGGGTCTAATGCTAGCATTTTTCTTTAGTTAGCACCCATAAAAATAACATATATATATATATATATATATGTATAACTTTAGTTTTTATTTCCCTTTTATTTTTTATTTTCTCTGAGAAACGTAAAATTCAAACTTAGTATGAAAGGCTGTATTCTTCATCTCACGTGCCATATGAGTGGGCTTCCTTCGTGTGAGAGAGGTTGTGGACTATAAGTAAACAATTCAACCAGAGAGAGCACAAGTGAGAGTGCAAGACAGCATCCCCAATGAAAATACTAAAACAATGATAACATCATCGGAGTGCAACTTGTATGCCTATTCATGTGTATATATATATATACACTTAACTAGCTTTCACAACTTAATTGCATTACCTACGTGGATAGCTCCACTCCAAATATTAGGCAACTTTATTTTGTGAGAGGAAGGAGAAAGGAAAAAGGAAAAACAGTAGCATACCTAAACGGAATTGCAATTATCTATTGCTTGTTTCAGAGTCTTGAAATATTGCGGTAAAATTATTCAAAAGGGAGAGTAGAGAAATATTTTTGGCACAGCTCTCTTGATGAACTATGCTTTAGCTCATGTGCCTATCTCATCATTTCAATAGATACACAACAACAACCAAAAAAAAAAAAAGAAAATAGAAAGAAGACAATGAACAATGGAAAAAAAAAAAAAAAAAGAAAGAAAAGAAAGTTGTTTGGGCATTTCAGAAAGAAGAAAAAGAAAAGAAAAGCGAACAATTATGTAAATGTATTTTATGTATCATCACATTGTTTATCATGTGGTTAAGTAAAAAATTAAAAATTATATTCACACCCACATTAAAACATTTGCTAATTGTCCTATGGTATACATTAGCATATAACGATACATGTAAAAACAACCACATATACGTGATTTGTTTGACATGAAATCGCTTTCTTTCCTTTTTTTAAGCTTTTTTTTTTGTTGTTGTTGTAGCATGGAATCACTAAATTATTATCTCATTATGTTAACAATTTGTCTTTGTGAAACATGGCTCACTATGGGTTGTTTTTTATTATACTTTGTAGTTAGTTACATTGTTTTTTTTGTGGCTAATTGTATTATTTTTTGTTCATTTATTTACAAATGTTAGTACATTGTTTCATTATATTTGTGTCTATATTTATGTTAGTGCTTGTATTTTAAGTTCATGTATATATATTGATTAGTATCTTAATATAAGGTTCGTTGTATTTGTATTGATTCTATGTTAATTCTAAAAAATTAAAATTGTTATAATTAATAAGAATTCTAAGAGTCGATTGACTATTTTCTTAATTTTCTCAACTATTACTTTAAATACATTTATTTTTTCTTAGCCAAATGCTAAGGCATATGTAAACCATGCATCCTTTGATTATACAAAGTAGAGGCTCATATTTTTCACAACTTCTAACGTTCTGTACAATTAAACTAAGCAAGACCATTTTATTTATAATATTATTTTAAATATGCAATTTCGATACAAATTCAACATCTAAGTTCAACAAGAATTCTAAAATTCAATTGGACTATCTTCTTAATTTCTTTAATTATTATTTTTAAATAAATGTGTTCTTGATTTTTATAATAAACTGTCTCATACATTTATTTTTTCAAACAAACTTAAAAAAACTCATGCTGTTGTAAATTGTATTCACTAAATTTAGAGGAAATGCATATTCAGTATCTTTTCAATTATTTAAGTTATTAATGCAAGTGTATGAGTGATTGATAATTTTTTCCCTTCACTATAAATATTATAGATGTACTAATTAATACTTTTAGAATAATTTAATTTATGTCATTTAAGTACTTCATAAAAAATTATATTGTTTTTAGAACTCCTATAACCAGTTTAAAAAAAAAGTTAGCAAAACACCTTTCTCAACAAATGTCTATAAATTTGAAGTAGCACATAGAGCACTGCACTACATAATCAAGAGCAAGCTCCACACTACTTTAGGATTAATAAACAAATAGATAGGATCCAATCAGCAGACCATATATTCAAGTTTCCATTACGAGTTGAGATCCTCTTGGGGTTTCGTATGGACCTATCAGCTGATCAGGAGCCAGTGTGTTTACCGAGATACGAAAAGAAATTACGGTTCAATAAACCAATAGCAATATGGATCATTCGAACCATGAAATAACAAATTGGCTCGGACCAAGTCTATACCTGCTGTTTGAAATCCATCCAAATTATCCATTAAAACACATGATGACATTGCACATTGCATATTCATATATATACATGACATATTTTAAGTTTTTCAGTCATAAAGTTGTGGTAAGCTTTCTTAATTTTTAAGGTATTTTTTGTGTAAATTTTATTATGCAGAAATGGTGTTACATTACAAAACATAAACTAACTCAGAGAATAATCAATAATTTGCACAATACTGTCTAAAATATCGAAGTTTCATTAACCCCCAATCAAGACCACATCCAATTTGTCTATAGGCCGAGCCTCAATCATTAAAGCACAAACAACGAAAGGGCAAAGCCTAAATGCAAAAGAATTTTACCTAATGAGTACTCCACACCTTTGGCTCTGAATCATGAGAGAATTAAGCTTCAAGGTTAGATAGATGATTTTATAACTCCATTGCCAAAATGTTGAAGCTCAAACTGATGCAACCAAGACTTGAGTAATTGATTTGATATTCCATCAACCACAGTAAACTAAAACGATTTGAATCCATTACAGTACTAACAAAATAAATAATAGAAAAAAAATATAACTAATAACAAGCAAGTTCAAGGTACCTGTCTTCGTTTTCAAACCTAAATTTGTAATATCTAATAGGATGTGAGCTTGTGCCCAGTAGCCCTAGATATCCAACATACAATAACAAACAGGATGCGGAGTAATTGCATGCAAATGATAATTCCACATCTATTTCAATAAAAAGTTTACTTTCTATTCATTTCCGTTGTTTATTTACAATCTACTTGGTTCAATGCCATATTTACCACACAAGAAGTTGAATGTTAACTGGGAATTAAAATGAACTTACTTGTTTCTGGACTTACAAGACAACCAACCAAGCATTGCTTGACCAAAGGTGTTCGGCCAGAGGCACTCTGAAACTTCAATTAGATCTCGTGTAGATGGAGAAAAATGCAAGGAATTTTTCGCAGAACAAGTTGAATGTAAATTTAGAAACCAAATAAAACTCACTTGCTTCTGGACATATAAGACAACCAACCATGGAGCACTATCAAACTGAAGGTGTTCGACCAGAGGCACTGGTAGAGGGAGGGGGGGTCCAAAGGGAGCAATTGCCCCTACACCCCCTGAATTTTTGAAAAGTTTTAGTAGTTATATGCAGTGATATAGCAAGCAAGAAAAATTACTTTAAAAAAAACTCCATTTATATCTTGCATATATCTATCTTTTAAGGATAATAAATCTAATGTGATAATGATAAAAGAATCCTAACTCCTCTCCTTTTTCAATTAGTTTCCCACTTAATTTACAACTTTACATATTTTTAAGATAACCATACTTCACTTATTTTGAATAATTTCCTATTAAAGATAAACTCTTTAAGTATTTAAATTTGTGGAAATTCTCTGATTGTACAAGCTTTTGGTTTTTTTTTTCTTTGAGAACATATAAAAGTAAGGGTAATCAATCATTTTGTCATTTGAACTTTGCCTCAAATTTCAATGTCATCTATGAATTTTAATATATTCTATTTTGGCCGTCTAACTTTTAAAAAGAAGTCAATGTAGTCTCTCATTTTAAAATAAGTTAGAAAAATTAAAAATTAATTACGCTTTGAGCCTTTCAACTATGATTTAGTTTCACTTTACCCGCTAAATTAAAAATCGTTACATTTTACCCCTAAATTATAAGAATTTAAGTTTGCATTAACGCTATTAATCAAAAATAAATAATAAATTGAACACACATAGCATTTCTTATCAAACATAATATAAAAAAAAAATTTGTCCCTACTTAACAAATACGTAGTTTTAAAATCTCTTTGATATTGTAGAGCTAATAATTGGTGGTTCACAAAAAAAAAATTTTATGGATCATTTTGGCAATTTTCTTAGGTATTTGAGATGATTTATAACATTTCATAGCCATGAAATTATTTATTTTTCCTTATTTTAGAGATTAATATAAAACTTTGACCAAACAAATTTCTAATTTTAAATTTTATGATAGTGAAAATGTAATTATTTTTAGTTGAATGCTGGTAAAATCATATTAAGTTATAGTTTAGAAGACCAAAGTATAATTAATATTTAATTTCCCTACTGGTTTTGAAAAGTTAGACCACATTGACTTTCTTTTAAAAGTTAGAGGGCTTAAATAGAAGAAATTAAAATTCAGAGATGACATTAGAATTTGAAAAAAGGTTGAAGGGACTATCCTAAAAATAAACACAACAAAGTGAGAATATATATGAAAGCTTAATGAAAATTTTTTGTTATCAAATGAGAATAAGAAAAAAATATCGAAGACACAAAAAGACAACTAGATTTGGAAGGGCTGCCAAAGCACCTTTTATGTGAATTCACAATTCTTTCAGAAATACTTGTTAATTTAATACATTTTTCCTGGGTAAATAAATTATACAATTCAAATTATTTTTTCACTAACTTCTTATGATTATTGAATAATTTGGCTATCCTTTATTTTGGTGTGAGAAGGTTGATGTTCTCATTAATGGAAAGTACAACATATCACATTAAAAAATGGGAGAGAAATGAAAACTCACATAAATATGACTAGTTTGTTCTATATATATATATATATATATGTTTGCGTTAGCAATATGCTTATAAGACTTATTATGTGTTCAGTAGGCCTCATTCTCTTATGATCTTTTAGGCCTCATTCTACTCTTCTTGGACATGGGGCATTATTGCATATAATTGGAACCTGGCTCTCCCCAATTATGGCTCCATGTTCTTTCCGCACTGCCCCACATTCTTGGCATTGTGGAGAGTGGGTACGTGACTTTCTTTGACAAGATCTTCATATATCTGAAGTTTTTCAACCTGGCACTCATTACCATAGGGGGCATCTTATAACGGAAATTCCTAATTCAACTACCCTCCAGTTCTTAACTATTCTGGTGACAATGATGAGTTGGAGTTGGGAGCTTCCATTTCCATGTTCATCTCTATTGCTCGACACTTACTCTTGACGAGGTATTGTCACGTTAGTTATGGCATTGCAATTATAAACAATGATAATTGTGTCTAAAAGTCAGGGAGAATGAGATAATATAAAACACTACAACAATATATAAAAGATAAGAGGTACATCACATATATGTACAAAATACTAATAATGTATCATTTATACAAATATCACCTAACACAGCTTTTTTATCAAATGCAACCACTTTATTATCATTATTACCAGCACAGGTTTAAATTTCATAGTTATCGGATCACATTTGACAATCGATCTCTCACACAATGCCATTTCGGCCTTTAAGCATTAGCCATTCATGATTGTCATCCTAAGGTCAGAATTATCTCAAATTAATCCAAAAAAATAGATTGTACACATCAAAAATGTAATTTTTTTTTGTTAACTGGGCGTCTGGACCAGTTTGCGCCCACCTCGACTAATCTCAATGTCTATATAGTCCTCTCGTCATACACAAACTAGATAATTACTAGTCCCTCGTCCCACATAAAAAATGCAGTTGCTTTGGCTTATGTGATATCAATTTGGAACCAACATCATTCTTTTTTTTTTTTATCAAATTGGAACCAACAACATCATTCTTTTTTGTTTTTTTTTTAACAGTAGTATTTTAAAGTTCCAAGCGATTATAAATTTTACACACAGCACCTCTTTGCTATCAGTTATATATTTTTTTATCATGGGAAACGCAAAGTAAGTCCTGCTTAAATCCTTCTTAAAATTCATTTGTGTCACTTGAATGATTCCCATTTTTACAAAAATCCCAAAAATCTTCTCTCAAATCAAGCAACAAAAATAACTACATGGTTCTGTTTGGATGAGTGGATCTGAATTGAATGGATTTGAGGTTAAACTCTACGAGATTACAACAAAGTTACCTTCTAGATATACATTGAATGTGAGAAGGGAAGATATATTTTGTCAAGATCCTTGTACAAGTATAATTGATCATTTATAGAAGGATTTCAAATAGCTATTTTCACCATAGTATTTCAAATCCATCAATCTAAAACCCTCAAAAACCGTTCCTCACTTTTAGATAAAAAAATATTATTTTGAATTGAAGCTCTAAGTTCTTGAACCAGTAATACCAATTCCATTCATTTGAAACCCATAATTCAAATGCAACCTATGTTTTGTTCCTCTTTTCCTTTGATAGGTTATCAAGTTTGGTGCTCTAACTGCATGATATTGTAGAGCACTGAAATCTATTTCCTAATTTAAATGAGAAGTAATTAAATTAACATCATTAAAGAATGACAAGTGGTGCAATTTTGAGTTTAGGTTAACACTACAACGGTAATTCGAACACGGTTCTTTATGCTAAGTTTGACTATTGAATTTGATCAACCTGATAACACAGTTTCTTGCAAATTTTAATAGTTTCAAAGTATTTTATCGAAGCATTGACGAGCACAAAACCAATTTTGTTATCATGTCAAATTAGCAATGTAACTGGAAAACAGAGAATACCAAAATACAAGAAGGCAAGGCACGGGCCTTTTCAACTCATCGCATTAGCAATTAAAAATACATGTTTATTCTAAAATACAAAACACCCACGCTGGATTTGTGCTAATTCGTCCAAAGAAACAAATTACTGTAACCTATTTTAACTTATAACATCAAGATGTTGATCACAATAGATAAATCCGAGTGAATGAATTGCAGTCAAGGATCACCAGTCTAGACCCAAACCTCTTGAAAGGAAAAGGTTGTCAACGTACAGAATGACAGGAGCAGATGCAGCAATGTAATTTTGCATCTGAATCCTCGCTGAGGTCTCTGAAAGTGACAAAAGGCAAAACAAAATGTAAGCATAATAACTTCCATGAGGAACACACAAAATTCCCATTTAAAAGGAAGCTGAGATTTTAATAATCATTCTATGATTTTTAAAATGTCAGTTTGGTCTTCCTTGCCCTGGTTCAAAACCAACCCAAAGCCAAACTAAGGTCTCCGATATCAGCACAACATCACCCATTCCAAAAGGGACTAAACAGGAACAAGAGGGATCCACCAAAGAAGAACCTTCTCCCTCCCTTTTTTAACTGCTAAAAATGGTAGGCTAAACCCTAGACAACCCAGAAAGGAAATCATCAAAATCAATGCCCAAACAAACCAAACACAAGTTTGTGTTTGGCATCAGTTTGCTTAAAGCTGAACTGAATTAAGTGACATATTTCGATGCAATAGTGCTGATAGCTGATCTTGTGTGCACAACAAGCTGGATTTTTGGGAGGAATTATCAACTCCAATACAACCACAAAAATCAAATCTCTAGACCCTTTCAACCCAAAACTAGGCCACTGTTATAGAAGCCTAACTCAAACCACCCAGAGGCTGGATCAGGCCATAGTGGATTCAATTCAGACCAACAGTACCCCTAGCTGCAGCAAAAAATTATACTGCAACCCAGTTGAGATACAAGTTCAGGTTCAGACCCTTCACCGTGTTTGTCATCTGGAATGTGTTCCATATAAATTTGTTGAAATATTTCATTTATTATGGAAACATATGTGTCAGTCATCAACTCACCATCTTCATTGAGCTTCTTCAATAGCTGCGCCTTGGTAGGAAGGGCATACATACCTGCAGAAACAGCTTTCCTAATAGCCCATCCATGATATGGAGCAAATACCTGTGCATATGCTGTTGAAGCTGGATTCTTTAATGAATTTCCACTGCCAAAAGAAGAGTCAAGTTTTACACATTTGTCCATATAATTTAGCCAGGAAAAGATCGACTTAACCATCAATTTGAACTGGATAGGATTTGCAGCCGATATATAGTAAAATAGTTATATGGAAAAGAGGCATTGATTGTTCTTATCCAGCAGGATCATTTGGGATCAGAAGTTCAAACCTCTATTTTGTAAAGAGGGAGGATAGGTCGAGTCATCTCACACCGACTCACCCAGAATGTCACTGTGCGTGAAATGTTTGTTTAAAATTTCCATTTTGTGAACAGTTAATGAATATTGTCCAAATATAACTAATAACTAGCTAAAAGATCTATTACAAAATAAAACAAAAAGTATGGCATGGAACTCTCTTTTGAGCCTATAAAGTTTCCACACTGATTTATTTAAGTAATGTGGAAAATGGTATAATGACTCAAAAGGCTCAATTGTGATATTGTTCACATTCACCCAGCAGTGACAGTATGCTTCTGTTTTGTTGTCTCTGAATCCAGTGAGATTTTGTAAATTGTGCATGCTGGATTTATCCCACATCTATCTTCTACTAGTAGAAGTTAACGTAATTTCACTATATTGTTCTCCGCTTGCTGTAATCACTCTCACCTGCTAGAGAACTTGCATTGTTTACTTCCAAAAAAGCAGTCAGCATATTAAAGACCAAAAACCATTGAACATTTTTTTACTATAGATCACCTCATGGGTACCAGCCCACTGCCATTCCTAATGATATTGCACACTTCACAAAGTTACATTTCTCATTTGGAATGGTCCGATTGTTATTTACTTCTGATAATTGAAGATATTATCCTAAATAAAAAAACAAAAGGGACCCACCACTACATATAGAAGTATCCAAAAGCCAAAAGAGAAAGATCAATAAAAAGAAAGATAATCCAAAAAATCGAAAAATTTAGCCCTCTAAGCTCCCAAGATACTGATGTCCGCTTGAATCGAAATCTTAAAACTAAAATTATTCACCCATAAAGAGAGATCCAAATTCTCAAGCACCCCACAAATTCCGCTCTTTCGCAACACAAGAATGACCAGCTCTCCAAGATGGTACATATCTACAAAGAGCCCCCATGATTTGCCAAAGTAACTCTCGAGTTGCGAATGCAACCACTCATAACCACCCAGCAAAAAAGTAATGCAAAAGGAGATCATACCCAACTAAACATATTTTCTATCTTCATATATATAAAACACTTGATCAAGAAGGGACCAACAAGGACAAATAATGCATTCCCCATCCAAGAGCCGGAAGAGAATGAACAAAAGAAATATTATTCATAAAATCTAAAATTCTAGAGCCCCAACTACGTTGGAAACTGATTTAAGTAATGACAAGGAGGATAATGCTCAAGCAATATTGCATCAAGGTTGTTCTTCTTTTATTGCAAAAAAAAGGCTCTTCCTTCATAGATGAGGGTTTTTAAATAATGGCCATTACGTAACATCGTGGTTGTACAAACCTCCAAACCCGTCACAATCTGCTATATCAGACCCAGTGAAATTCAAGGATATAACATCCACTACAAAGCTGTAATGGTTACTATGGAACAAAAGGGCCATAATTGTGTTATATTGTGGACCCCTGTCACCGACACTGCAACTCTTCCAAGTTCCAACAGATTCGTAAGAAGAAGAAGAACCTAACTTGTCTAAAGTGGTGTCATCACACATATCAAAGATTCCATATGATCTTCTTCTTCTCCTTCATGTGCAGCAGTTGGAAACCCCATCGGCTCTTGATGAGCTTCTCACTTTTGAACTTGCACAGATATTAGCCCTATCCTTTGCTAGCCGGTTGCCCCACAGGAACTACCAATATATACAATGTGCTACATATATATACATATATCTTGGTTTTGAATTGTTATAGATTCTTTTGAGCTTGGCTGCATGCCAAATGGAATTTGTTTTCAAATTCAACTTGGACTGACCTTAGTGACTAGCTTGCTTACACGCTTAGTGATTAAAATAGCCAAGAGAAGTGGTGTTTGGCTTATCTCAGAAGACTTGGCCCTCTATTGATTAATCTCATCAGAAGATGAGAACAAACAAGATGGCATTTCAAGATTGATAAAAAATGAAACTGATACTATCCATCCCCTGCTCCATTATGTGGTATTAGCCAAAAAACTGTCAGCTACAGGTTGAATTTCACCAGAATTGATCACTTACGCTCCGTTTGGAACCCAAATTTTTGGTGAGAAAAGGAAAATGTGAAGAAAAATTAAACAAAATGAAAGAGTAATTTTGTTCTATTTTCCATCGCGTTTTTCTTTTCCTTTACTTTTCCAACCGAAAATCCAGATTTCAAACTAAGCATTAGGGAACTCCTTTATTACAACAGTGTATTGGAGAGTACAAAAGGGTAACCGAGTGCAAGTGCCCAAACAGAACAAACATGAAAACTCCTCAACGATCATATGAATCTAAATCATCATTTCTAAAAAGTGGAATTGAAAAAGTTCAAATAACATACTCTGTAGCTATGATCTGCTCAAACAATACCCTAACCATGTCCAACCCGCGCTTCACTCTCAAAAGGTTCCTCGTATGACTGCCGGCTTTCCTCACACAATTCGCCTCCACATCCCGATCCATCATCACTTGTAGTGTTCCAATCGACTTCGACGCCTCACCAAGATCGTGAACCTGTTCATTCAATCCATCGATCAAACCACACCTACATTTACATACACAATTGCATACACAATATATATATATATATATATTCAAATGTGATTACCTTGGCGACGTAGTCCATTTCGGCGAACTTGAAGGCGATGCCTAGGCAGCCGAAAAGGGGGGAGACGAGAGAGCAAGCGTGATAGAAAGGGGCGACCTCGACTTGGACATCCGGTGTTTGGGAATTCACAGTGTTTGCGAGGTCTTTGAAGGCCTCTGATATCTTTCTCAGAGGCTTTTGATCATCACCACCGCGATTCGCCATTGAAGCTCTCTCTCAGAGAACGATGATAGGCAAATTTTCCAAAAAGTTCGCTTCGCTCTTCTGCGTCGGAAACGTCGTCGCAAGTGCGCGAGAGATTCTTATGCCTTTATGCTCATTCCAGGAAGCGGGGCCCACCTTTGCCAAATCGAATCGGTTCCCTCCGAATGAACCGGTACGAAGTGCACTCTCATGCCTTTTGCCCTTTTAAAACCTTTTTCTGCTTTTTTTCTTTCCTCTTTTGTAATTCCCAGGTTACAAAATTCTCTTATTCTTTAAGGAAAATGATATTTTTTCAAAAAAATTATACAAAAAATTCTATCAGATTGAATTTATTGAGTGGTAATGGTATTTTGGTTATTAAGAATCACTGGGTGTTTTGTTTCAAAATAAAAAAACTTATCTTGATTTAACCACTTTATTCTGTACATAAATTTTATATAAATTTTTTAATTGTATAATATTATTTTTTTTTAAATACCTCTCAAGTTCAATCATAATATGGTAATTGCCATGGAGTTCGATTGCTTGAATCTATTTAAAAAGCTTACTATTGCTTTTAATATTTTTAAAATTTTCAAGAACATATGAATATTTTTTTGTACTTCTATATATGTTGTGTAATTTAAGGCAGGCTTGTAAATGAGTCAAGTCAGATCGAGTAATGAGTTGTTCAATTTTAGTTTAATAACTTTAACAAGTTTTAGGACGTGTTTAAATTTGACTGGTTTAACTTACAACATGAGCTCAAACGGATATTAATCGAGCCGAACTTGAGTAGTTTAAATTTTTTATTACATACAAACTTATCAAACCAAGTTTAGAATATTTTTTAGCCTTAAAATGTGTTTAAGCTTTACTTATTTACATAATGAGTTGATCTTGAATGAGCCTTTAACTAGTCAAACACAAAACACAAGTAGTTTAGTTCATTTTACAGATTTAATTCAAGTAATTACATAAATTAATATTCATATTGCTTAATATTTTGATATGTAATAAATGTTAATTTTTTGTGTCTATATTTACTTTCCACTATAATGGAAAAAATTCCCAATGCCTCTATATTTGTAAATTGTTCAACTAATTGTAAAATTCCAAATTTGTTATTATGCCTTTTAATCAACAGATTGAGCTAGAATATGCTGTTATATAGGATAATGCATTGCCACATCTTTTGTTTATATCCTTCTACAATTTTTCTATAAATCAAATGATTGTGAGAAAAGTGACTCCATTACATAATTTTTCTAATGACCTAGCATAGAATATATATATACATACAAAAGAAGAAAAAAGTTGAAGTAAGGGAAAACGTACTATTTCATTCCTACGTGAAAAATGTTTTTCAAAATGTCCCTATAGTGATCAAATTTCAAGCCAATGCACCCCTTTACAAATGTTTCCGAACTTAGATAGATCTAGAAAGAGCCTTCTTCGGCTCCCATTTGCCAAAGAATAAAAATAAAAATGTCAAAATTAACTGAATTATCCTTCAAAAAGATTGGCTTTGGTGATCTCAATGTAACATTTTCGAAATTGGTATCCATGCACCATTCTTTATACCTTGAAAGAGATTTCCAACCATATATAATGGGCCTTGATTCAATAAAAGATGAATGAGTTATAATAATTTTCTGAATTTCACTCTAGGAGTGTTGTCTCAAAGGTAAAAATATATTATTTTTGAGGAAGGACGTAGAGTTGTAAAACCAGACCAATATAGAATGAAACTAAAATTCATAAGCTTTATATAAGGATGGCAATGGACGGCAGCGGGCGGAAGTTGAGATTTTCATCTCCACCTCTATCTAAAATATTTATCTCCAGAAACTCGAACCAGAAATTTAAACACATCTACTTATGTTTTCCCTAACATTTTCAAGCTTCAAATTTTCCCCTTGCAAGTATGATTTTGACCAAACCCGTAATGAAATATTGTATTACTACTACATGCACAATAACATAGCTAGTAAAAATACGGGACGACAAAAGAATAATACGTGATACTTTCATGTTTAATACAATTATTTTTTTGAAAAATAAGGTAGCAAAATTCGGCATAAAAATACGAGAATGTAAAAAATATGAATATACAATTATCTGGCTATCATACAAACATTAGTTAAAAAATCGAGACAAAAAATACAGTAACATTCATAATAAATTTCTTGTTATATATATTAGTAGGTAGTATATTTGTATCATATATATCAATTTCTTAAAATATATTATTAACAAACATCTAAATTAAAGTAGTAGAAAAATAAATTATATCTAATTTTTAATAGAGTTTTTTTTAAAGTATAATACGTAAAACATTTAATTCGTGCACTATACGGTCTAACTAAAAAAATATGAGTATTTTTTATTAGGTTTTAAATCTGAACGAAAAAAGAAAATTTTTTTTTTGTCATTTATATATATGTATGGATATTATACGTAAATAGTACGGATATTTACTAACTTGGCACTATACATGGAGATACCATTGCACCTTATAAATTATAGGATAAGATATATTTGAAAGTGCTAAAGTTGGCACGATGATCGACTTCACAAAATTTGAAAGGAAAATGCTATTCTTACAAAAAAAAAAAAATACAAAATTTACATATAAAATGATGTGATAGTGATATTTTGTAATTAAAAGTCATTATACTAAATGTTTGTTTTCAAATGAAAGACTTTCATTAAAACATATTATTTTATATATAAATTTTGTATAAATTTTTTGTTTGTATAACATTATCTAATTTAAAAATGCATTTATAGATGTGTAAAAATGAATTTTCACTTTACGTGTATTTAAGCGTGTTAAAAAAAAGCCCAAGTCATTCTTATCCAGCCCTAGTAGTGCCACCACTAATCGAAAAAAAGTATAGTAGTTAGATAGTATCAGTCATCCCTATTAAATTAAAATATAAAGTGTTTTATTACATTAATAAAATAACTTTGTAATTAATAAAATGACTTTTAATACAATAAATAAAATATGATAAAATCTAATATGCATGAGTATCGAAAAAAATTTTATGCCTAAATATTTTTTCCCTGCTAACATGATACAAGTGGCGTCAAGTAAAATTTCGTTACTGATGTGTCCAAAAACAAGCATCCGTTTTGCTTTTGAAGGCTATACCTCTAACCATTCTAGTTGGCTACAAAATCCATTTCTAGAATGGTTTTTTATTTTAAAGTTAAAAAAAATTCTTAACCCATACTACTCCTTCATCCTTTCAAAAGCAATAAGAAAAACAGACGAAGAAGAGTGAAGAAATAAGAAAAATAATTGGTTTTGTTTTTTTGTATTTTTGCTTTTATAAGTTAAAGATAAGAAAAAAATAAAAAGTCAAAAATCAAAAAAATTAACTTTTTTTTCTTATAAGCTAAAAAAAACCTAAACTAAAAACTCTTACCAAAGGGGCCTAAGCCTTGTCAAATGTCAACTATTCATATGTAATCATCCTCCTCTTTCTATAACAACCCATTCTTCTATAATTCCTTCGTCTTGCTTCCCTTTCTTCTCCCCTTTTTTTGTCTGGTATTAGTCTTTTAAGTCTGTATGTTACAGTTTTTAATCAAGGTTGGTTAAACCTGTGTTCATCATCAAGAAGCATTTTGGATGCCGATTTAGGAGCACTTAGTACCACTTGTTAACCAAAGTTGGTTAATCATGGGTTCGTCATCAAATATGGTATCCATTGCGGAGTTAGGAGCACTTAGAAACTAAACCATTAGAGCCAGTCTTGGGGTGAGCCCAGCAAGTCTCTGGGTTTGAGCAACTCCTCGGGCCAGAGCAACTCCCGAATTCTAAAAAAAATATTATTCTTGTAAAAAAAAAATTATTTAACCTCATTAAATTTTTTTTATTCTTGTAAAGAATTTTTTTTAACTTGTATGAGTTTTTTTTTTAATAAATTAATAATAAAAGAACAATCATATTCGAGATCAGACTAGGACAACTCAAATATTAGGCCGACCTGTTCTCTTTATATCATTTTGCTTTTTAACATTCTTAAAAGGACAAATTTCAAGTTCAAAACCACAATTTCCAAAGCCTATACCAAGTTTATGCTGGTAGCTGACACTTTTTGTTTTTGTTTCTTATGAGCTGTTGTCTAAAGGGTTGATAGAAATGACACATGAAAGGTTCTTTAAATTTCCGAAAGAGATACTCTTTACTCATGATGTTTTCTTTCAAAGGTATGTTTTTAACTTGCTCAAAAGTTTAAATAGAGCTATTGTTTTTCATGATTTTACCCAAGGAAAACCCATGTTGGAATTTTGTCACTACCTTTTCTTAATATCAAACTTTAGTGTTTTCAAAAATAATATTTTCAAATATTAGTCTTCATATTTTAGGATGATTTCTATACTATTTTTTCAGTCATACTAAATGGAACCTATTATGGTAAACTTCTTTAAAGATAATCTCGATACTATTTTTCCCACATTTATTTCTAAAACTTCTTTAAAGATAATTTCAATACGATTTTTCTCAACTATCTTTCTTGAACTTCCGTGAAGATGATTTGTGGCTATGTTACTTTTGGAAACACTCATTTTTCTACTGTGATTTTTAAACGTCCATTTATCAAAAGTTCATTTTTTGCATCTGCCCATATAAAAGTGTTTAGACTTCACTAATGGCTAAGTCAAGCTTCACATGCTAACTAGTTTTAGGCATATGCGATGCATGAGATTTGTTTTTAATTTTTAGGCCTATTATTTTTTTAGTAATTTTACACACAAAATAGTATAATAATTTTTAGTTATGTTTTTATGTTTATATAATTTAATTGTGTATTCATCTATTCCTTTTTGTTTATTTTTAATTGAATATTAATACACTCATTTATTTCATGTATTGAGATATAACTATTTATAAAAACAAATATGAATTGTTAGGATAATGAGAGAATAAATAAATAAAATATTTGGAGAGATAACAAAGTTTCTTTTAATTAATTTGATAAATACATGTATTGTAGTATGAATTTCATATCCACAATAAATATTAATGGAAATCGAAGGATCATAGAATTTTCACATAGATGAACATTATAAAAAAAAAACAAACTAAATAAATACAGTGAACCGTAGTTCAAATAATAAATACGATTAACTAAAGAGACAACTCAAATAATTATTTAGCATTCTTATTTTTTAAAGGATCTTTTTAGTGAAAATCCAAGAGTCATTTAACATGAGTCACTTGTGGCAATCACGGGAACATGACCTCCTTTCATGTATAGTATACAGATAGATATTAATTTTACTCATAGTTGTGAATATTTTTTCACAATTTTCGGACTTATTTTGGTGTTGTCAACTGATTTTTTTGTTGAAATACGGTTGGTTTTTGGGAAAAATGTTTTCCATGCTATTTAATTATTCATTCATTTGTTGTAGTACCACGGCAATCACATACTTAACTTTTGTATGGTTTAATGATGATTATTGATTTGAGGGACTGCCATCTGATTCAAGTTATTACAATTGGAAATGAGGAATCAAAGTGAAATTGGCAAAGCATGGCGGGCGACAAATGTAATTTATCCTTTTTATATATATAATATATGCTTATATATTTATAAATTATACACATGTAATATTTACCTTTTACTTATTATTACAATTACTGTTAAAGTAACATAATAATCAATAACAAAATTTTCATTTGTTTTCATCGAATTGATCGAAACGTTTTCGTTTCCTAAGAGACTGAAACGAAATACTAGTAGAATAACGAAATATTATTTTTACGATCAATACACACCGAAACATAAAAAAATACACCAAAACACAACGATATATACCAAAATAATAAGATGTATTAATCTGAATTTAAAATTTTTATAAATGTTGTAGAATTTTCATATAAAAGATTGTATTTTACTATTTTAATATTTGTCACTTTTAAAATATTTTCGAAACATTCTGAAATATTTTCGAAATATTTTTGAAACGTTTTGATTTCTGAGCCAATCGAAATGATCTTTCAAAACGAAATTTTAATCCTTGGTAATAATTGAAGTAGATCAAACCTAAGCAAACCAAAATATTAACCCTAACTTCATTTCATTTTCAACCAGATTATGTATGGCTCTCTTTATCTCTCTATTATTTATCGCCTCCATCTTTGGAAGGACACTTTTTTATAATTAAAAAAAAAATACCTAAGCGGCAATACATACAAAATCTAAAGCCAACCACAATCAGCTAGGGTATAGAACCACTTACCCAAACAACTCCTTAAAAGGATCTTTGGAGGTGGACTGAACTGGCCTTTCTCTCTCTCGCCATGTGAACAACAATGCCTTTGAGTGATTGGATATCTGCAGTGTATTACCAAGCATATGGTAGGTAGGTGACATCACATTTGTCATTTTGTGCATTGCTAGGACTTTTGTGTGAAGATCACTAATCAATTAGGGGTATGTTGGTAAAATTACATTTTCAATCCATTATTGGCTGTTAGGGGGAAATAATATCTTCTTTAGAAATATGGGGATCGCTAATCAATTAGGGGTATGTTGGTAAAATTGCAATGTCAATCCATTATTGGCTGTTAGGGGGAAATAATCTCTTCTTCAGAAATATGGGGATCACTAATCAATTAGGGGTGTGTTGGTAAAATAGCATTTTCAATCCATTATTGGTGATTGGGGATTTGTTGGTACAATTGCATTGTCAATCTATTATTGCCAGTTAGGGGAGGAGGGTATTGAAAAAAAGAAAGAAAGATGCTTCAAACGAGTCAATACTAAACCCACTTGCGTTATATTAACTCAGCCGAGTTGACTCTTCTACCTTTTGAGTAGATTTGGAACATCAACTCACTTTTTTCACTAGCTTGTTTGGAACTTGAGCAAAAAAGGAAGGAAAGGAAAATGCGGAATTTTTTTTTTCTTCATTTGATTTTGCTAATAAACTAAAATGAAAGTGCA